>CM035425.1:163633250-164058250 GCA_020310875.1 Ceratopteris richardii | reverse complement strand
TCTTGGCCTTTCTCATGTTGTTCTGCTGTTTTCCAAAGTTCTCGTTCGAGCAATGCAGCACCATTCCCGTCTGCTACTAGAAGCGCCTAACGTGAATTGTGCCTCTCTCTCTCTCTGGTACCACTACATCCACTACGCGACTGCAGGAACAAATATGCACGCACGTGCATTTACAATGCTGTAACTTGGAAGTTGGAGGTTGAAGCAGGAGCAAGAGGAAGACACTGAAACGTCTCTTTAGTTCCCTGGGCCCATAGGCTGTCTCCCATTTAGATTCCCACTGCGGAGTCTCAAAAGTCCATTATTTACAGGTGCACGAGCCTAATGCTGTAGAATTTTCACTATGGTCGCGAGTCGCGACTCGTCGGTCGAGTCTGCGACGCGAATCGCGAATATCGAAATCCTCTTGACAGGCTCACTTGTGCTGATACCTCTCGCACAGCGTTGCATGTATTTTGACGGTCTACCATGTCTTTGAATTTTGAAGGGTATCTACACATCATACCTGTATTTGCTATTATGTTTTGAAAGTCTATAGGATTTTTGAATGGTCAAATCAAACAATATGCCATCAAAAATCAACACTGCTCTCACACATGAACGAGTTTAACTGTGAATCCGATTATATTTTCATTTGTTGGGTCACCCAAATCAGGTGAACTCAACGGACTGGTGCTCGTTAGCACCAGTCCGTTCGGGTGACCTGAAATCCAACCACTTTACTTTATTAATTTTATTATGCCTTTTCAAGGGCTGCACAGATATGGTTTTGATTTTTATTATACTTTTATTATTTTTTATTCAATTGAAGCTAAAATATTATGGATCACGAATTATGGAGAGATAGCTTCGACTTTTTTATTGTACGTTTATTACTTTTAATTCAAGTGATGTTAAAACATTATGATCACCAACTTAAAACAATTGAAAATTCTTTTAGGAAATATTTATGAAAGTATCATAATATGTTTTTTAAGTGACCCAAGGTTTTTTTTTTTGGCCACCTAAAATCTGGTCACCGAACTTTCATGCCCACCTAAATTCAATGACCCGAAGTTCATCTCCGGCCATCCAAAATCTGATCACCAAATATCTATGCGCTCCTGGAACACTTTTCGGATGACCCAAAAAGTGATCTCCGACCACCCGAAAACATATCCATGTGCTACCCCTAAGAGTAATCTTCAGCTCTACCGTCTCTTGTTCACATAGAGGGGTGGTTGTATTCAAAAAGCAAATTAACTCTATATATTTATTGGTTGAATAATTGACATAATCAATGAAAATGTATTGTCAGTTTAGTACATTGTTGTTTTGAGGGGAGGAGGTAGTTTCATTCTTTGGTGGACCCGAAGCATTTGATTTTTTTCATGGACGAATAAAAAATATCCACCTAGCAGCACAAAGTGTGTCGCCAGCCTGTGTGAACTCTGTATAAACTCAACCTAACACGATCTATTGTTTCAAGAAAGTCTTCCGTTTGAAATGCAGATCATGAAGGTTTAAAATTGTCAACCATTGTCGACCGTAGGGGTGTTGTGTGTTCCCTTCTCAAACCACCATCATTTCCTCCATGATATGGTGCCAAGAGATCATAGTTGGCCAAGTCTTCAAATTGCTCAGTATCTTGATGGACTTCCAAAACATGCTCAAATAATGGTGTGATTGGTTGGTGAGGAAATTGGAGACCAATCTAAACAAACCAAAGAGAATGTAATTCAGCAATGTAGGTTGGGATATGGTGATTAACACATTTTTAGTTCCCTCAACACTCTACTTCCTATTATGTTGGTGTCCTGATTGGAATGAGCTAAAAAAGCTCGAGGCCTCACACAAAAAGCTTATGTGGATACATGACTTTAATAGGAGAGGAATTCGCAAGTTACTTGGGATATTTATTAATGTTGTTGTCAAATTTAGAGTATCTACACTACTTTGTAGCAATAACAAGGACATTGAGACATGTTTATATGTTGCTACTATTCATTTATATGTTGCTAAACGTGTCGGTAATTTATCTACTTCTATCAAACGACTAATAACTAACAAAGGATGCCAATATCTATACTGCTATATAGCACTAGGGACACTCATATGCAAAAATAAAGGATGATGATACCTATGATGATGTACAAAAAATAGAGGACGGGAGGGTTATATATGATCATTTCATTCTTTCCTTCTTCTTGGCCCATTTTTTTCCAAGGGGATTTGTAATCTCGTGTGCAAGTGTTCCATATAAACTTAATCAATAGTTAGGACCTCTCCCCTTCTCTTCCTCTCTCTCTCTCTCTCTCTCTCTCTCTCTCTCTCTCTCTCTCTCACACACACACACACACACACACACTCATGAGTGGCTACAAAGTGGTTGTTTCATATGCCAAGGAGAAGGAGACTCTCCGATGAATCAAAACTTTCTAGAGCACTTAAAAGAATCATGGAATCTGTATCTATATGTGCTTTCATGTTAAAATTTGTGAAATTAAATGCTTTCATGTTAAAATTTGTGAAATTAAAGTTGCATTAGATATATTGATTATCTTAAGTTCCCATAACCAACTTACGACATCTCAACGTGATTCAAAGGTATGTTAAGAGGATCTTGAAGTCATATATCACTATTCCATATGTTGGAAGTTCAAGCTTCAATCAAGCATCACAAAACTCCATTATGGACTAATGGGATGCAAGATCTTTAGCATGAGATTTCACAACCCACCTCTCTTTTGTAACTAATTCAAGAAACATTTGTAATGTCATCATCTTGACCACATGCGAGAATATTTACTCAAAATAAACTCCTTATTTTTGTTTGAATCTTTTTGCAAACAATCGTGCTTTATACTTTGGAGAAGCACTATGGAATGTAAATTTCAGCTTATATATCCATTTGCATGGTAAAGCTTTCCTTTCCTTTGACAAAGGTACCAATTCCAAAGTGCCATTCTTATGAATAGAATCAAGTTCTCTTCATGATACACTCCCAATTGACATGATCATTTGTCCACATAGCTTCTAAGGCCCACTAGTATTTGTCAACATGAAACATCCAATCCTATAACAAATCTATCAAGTGGGTCATGAACAACCTCTTTTGTCATGTTTTATGCATACTACCAATAGGACTAACATCCTCAAACATGACTCTTCTCACTTTGACCTCTTCAATGAATGTTTGTAGATATTCATTTCATTGAGAATGACATCACTAGTTTTTATTATTGAACGTGTTTCAAGATGCCATAAACGATATCCACTCTACCCATCTCTTCTATATCCAAGAAAACTGCATTTTCTAGATTTGTAGTCAAAGTTTTGTCTCAAGTTGTTTGAAACGTGGACATATGCTTCATAACAAAATACTCAAAGTTGATCATAGTGTGACAGTTGCCTTGTCCATAACTCTTGTGCTACTTTCGGGCCTTTGGGAGTACTAGATGAACAATTTATCACATGAATTGCACTCAACACTACTTCTACCCAAAAGCCTTGTGAAAGGTTTGGATGATGCAGCATGGAAACTACTCTATCCTGAATAGTTATATGCTCATTTTAATTATATCAATGTACTAGAGTAAACAAAGTTGTAAGCACTCGCCAAATTCCTTGATAATGATAAAAAATTTTGAATTCATCCAAGGTATACTCACCTCCACTATTTGAACTAAAGCCTTAATCTTAGTTGTTCCTTTCTCGATCTCTACTGCAGTAAGACATTCTCTAAAAGTAGTGAATACCTCATCCTTAAAATTGTTAGGATAAGCCTAGACTTTTCTAGTAGCATCATTTATGAAAATGATGAAGTAAGGAGAACCACCTAATGAAATAACAAGCATATGATCACACATAACAATTTAAAGAAGATCTAATGGCTGAGTATAAGATGTAGTGTGCACTCTATGCACATTCCTAGTTTGCTTTCCATATTGATAGTGCTCACAAAATGAAAAATCAGAGAAAAGTAACACAGGTAAGTAGCCAGAATGATAAATGCTTTTGTTCCACTATGAGATATTTGGTCCAAATGGCCATGCCATATGTGAAATAACAAGCATATGATCACACATAACAATTTAAAGAAGATCTAATGGCTGAGTATAACATGTAGTGTGCACTCTATGCACATTCCTAGTTTGCTTTCCATATTGATAGTGCTCACAAAATGAAAAATCAGAGAAAAGTAACACAGGTAAGTAGCCAGAATGATAAATGCTTTTGTTCCACTACGAGATATGTGGCCCAAATGGCCATGCCATATGCAAGCCATGGGTTGTTCAGTGATAGCTAATAAGTGTTCTTTTTGAGATACAAACACTCTCAGTGTCATATGAAAACAAGCGACAAAATTTAGAAGCCATGTGTGTGAAATGGAATCAACCATTAGAGACTCACTAGGCACCATATCCTCAAGTGTCAACACATCAGCATCATCAAAAATTGCATTTAATTCTTCAATCTTTAGAGATGAACTAGATGGTGCAAGTAGCTGTTTAACATGCCCATCAACATGTTTCCCTTTATCTTTGACATTCTTCAAAGCATAACAAACCTTCTTCATATCTCATATTGTATACCCGCTCGCACAATGCATATCTAGCATCTAGTGGTACTATATCTACTTTAATTGTCAATATAAGCATGTTTACCATGTTCAAGTGTATGGAGACATGTTGCATGAAATTATCAAGCTTATACACACTCTTGAAGAAGATCAACCCCAAAACCATGCAAGAATGACAAGAAATGTACATTTACTGCATGCAAAAACACTTACGATTGATAGATATGAGGTTGGGACACCTCAAAAACACCATGGGACCTCCAAAAAAAGAATGAGATGGTAGAAAGAAGCCCAAGAAGCAAGATTCACGAATTTTTTTCTTGATTATTCCAAAAACTTGATTACAAATAGGAAAAAAAATGATTCACATTTAATCTGGACAAAAATTGCTCATATGACATATGTGATATTAAACAAAGGTCCTAAACGTCTTGGAGAAAATAAAAAAATGAAGTAAATAAACTCTTGAGACTCAAGGAATCATTGGTCTTTACAAAAATGAAGTAGGATTACAATTAAACATTTTGAGCAGGTGAGAATTACATAAAATTGATGCTAAGTATGCATATAATTGTTGGAGTTCAAAGTCTACAAAAGCACACAAACAACACAAGGAAGAAGAAGAAGAAGCTTGGAGAACAATACAATAAAAAATGTATTACCAAGTGAATGTACAACGATAAGTGATCCATTAGGGTTATAGACATACATACAAGCCGAGGAAAAAGAAAACCTCCTAAAGAGGGAAAAAAAAGGGCACCAACAATCCTAAGTGTGTTCACACATATCACTACCAAAATATCAATAGATCCCCCCTAGGAGTGAGGTGGTGAACAAGGAGTTGGCACTCATGTATAAGAAAGTGTCAAGCTATGTGGAGAGAGATCAATTCATGAAAGGAAGTAAGCCCAAGGCTTTGCGAAAATCTTCGAACTTCTCCCTAGGTCGAGGATTTATGAAAAGGTTCACAACATTATCCTGTGTGGGCACATAAGCCAAATTGATCTCTCTGGAAGAGAACCTCCCCCTGATATAATGATAGTGCACCCCAATATGCTTTTTGCAAGCATACAAGACAATATTCCTTGTAGCTACCAATGTGCTTTGATTGTCACTGAAGATGGCGGGGGCAGAAACCTAAGCAATACCCAAATCAATGAATAGGCATCTCAACCGCACACCCTTAACACTCATTGTGAAACAAAAACCACTGGTGGACACACGAGTGTCATAGCAACCAATCCAATCTAAGTCAAAAAAAGCATGTAAATCTCATAGTAATGATCCCCCCTTGGGATAAAACAATCTAAGTAATGAGGTGCCACTCAAGTAGCGAAAGACGTGATTAACCACGTGCCAATTCTTGACATCCTAGGCAATGCATAAACCTCATCATCTCAAAGACATCAAACTGAATATCAAGTTGATTTATGCATAAGTAAATCAAGCATCCTATGGCCTGGTTATAGAGAACAACATCAAATGCATCTCCAAAGTCATGAAGACTCAACCATAAACATGTTTCCATGGGAGTTGCAATAGGTATGCAATCTTCAAGGCCAAAATGCTGCAATAATGTGTCAATGTATTTTTTTTTACCCAAAGATATTCCCCCATCAACTTGTGTAAACAGAATGCCAAAAAATGATGCAAATGCCCCAAATTTGACATCTCAAAAGAGGCATGCCAATCAACCTTAGATTTAACAATATGCTTCTCATTAGGATGAGTGAGCAACAAATCATCAACATATATAACAATGATGAGAAGTACATTAAATGCACCCTTAACATATAAGGTGTTGTCAGTTGGATTGTTCTCAAAACCATGTGGTGTTGAAGTATGGGGAGTAACCAACCCAAACCGCCTCACATGGAAGTGAGGGGCTCTTCCAAGAGGAGTTGCAAGAAGTGCAAGCAACGCACACACACCCACGTCCATGAACAATGGCACCATGGCCAACGTCAAAAGGAACAAGGGAGGGCAATGCTCACACACAAGCCAACCCCAAATGCCAAACCCACACACATGGATCATCGCCTAGCACACAAGGAGAAATGTGGAAGCCAAATGACACCTTCTTCCATTACCAAAATGGAGGCCAAGGCCATGGCCAAGGGACCTCCCTTTTACAAATGAGGCTCTTCTTTATATAGAGAAGAGAGGCATATGTGAATAAAAACATGTGGTCAAAAGACCACATGTGCTAAATCAAAAAGAGGATCTTTATGTGATTTGGGAATTTCAAAAGATAACCACCTAGAGAGAGAGTGGGCGCGTGGAGAATTCCTACGTGGGATTTTTGGTTTGTTCAAAAAGGAGTTTGTTCAAAAAGGAAAGGCTTCAATACCATAGACTTAGGGATTTATCAAAAAGTGGTTTTAGGAGAGTGTTCATATGGACCTCTCCTAATTTACAAAAAGATGGTATTTTCATGAGGGCTCAAGGATGCCATAGCATGAGGAAAAATTATGGGCAACCCTTAGAGCAACACTTCCCCCCCTCCTAGACTTTGTCGTCCTCGACAAAGCTAAGAGAGAAGCAGATAATGCCGAACTGGTCCAAGTTTGGAGTCTTCAATTCTTCAAGTATGCAGCAGTTCCAATCTGAATTTTGCAAGGCTGCAAATCTTCTGAAGCAGCAAGTCGCCAATCTTCAAGTCTGCAACTCCACTTTGTTGAGCGACACAATCCCCTTGGGGGGCAGTCAGCCCTGCATTCCTCCAGTGTGTCATCTCTTCAAAGCTCCAATACCTCAAAAATCCAAGAGAAGAGGGTATCTTCAGGCTAGTTGAGTTCTGAACAACAGAGTAGTAAAAAAATTCTCTCTCCTGGGTGGGGCATCAAAAACCTGCAACTTCATATATCATTGAAAACATGTATGGCACTTGAAACTAATCAGCAAGTAAATCATTGAGACACCAACATCCCAATCTTGAAAGAGGACAAGGTCTTTGTTCATATCAAAAAGTATTCCTTGGTGCTCAAGTGTGGCTCCAAACTTAAGTCATCCAAGAAAATTTCCATAAGATGATTAGTGGACACAGTCCCCTACCAGAACTCAAAATATGAGTGTATCATATCCTGTCCAACCTGTGACATATATCAAGTATCTCAAAGTGAGCAGCCCCTGCACACTTAAACTGTTAGATTGTCTTGTAGCAGACCTTGTGAGTTAGAGGGCCATCTATACCCTTTGTTTGACCCTGTAACACTTAGGAAAGAATTAGGGACATCACTTAAAATGAAAACATACATACAATGTGAGAGAATATCAAAGATAAGCCCTCAAATTTGAACTTCAGCCATCTCCAACAAAGATTGCACACCCTATATGCATCGATAAATTTTCTTTGAAGAATAGACATCTTGAAGCCAAAGCATTATGCACCCAATCTCACATTCATATAAATTGTTGTCATGATATATAGAGGGCCATCCTAATGTAATTAGAGGCTAGGATGAGAATCATCCTTTCATTCCATGAACATTTAAATGAGGCGCCCCAGATATATGCCAATAGTAGAAACATCTAGACCGGTTTTTAGCATGGTTGTCACATGAGGTTTGAGAGTCTAAGCTTGCTTCATCATCCCTGGATAGAAGACACATCTTTTTCTTACCATTTTTGCGAGAGGAGGCACACGTAGTAACCATCAGTACATCTTGAATGAAAACACAAAACAATGAAAGCACACCCAATCCACATTCTGACACCATAAATCATCAAGCAAAAGTAGGGAATCCACATCATTCTTCGCCCCCCAGCTGCATACACCTTTCTCATGCATATGAATAACTTAAGGTAATGTACAAATGGAAACCGAGCAAAGGGACTTCCATACATAATGTGAGATAATCAAAGGCATTAACATAATATACATCCCTCCGGATCATCAAGGCTCACACAATCATATAGAACTTTGCATCAATCATTCTGGTGGAGTGGTCTCACAAGAAGTGCGTGGATTTAGGTGTTTGTAGGGGACAAGTGTCCACCAGTGAGTTCCCATCTAGGAAGCTAGGGTCGTAACGAAGCATACGTGCAGTCCTAGTCCCAAAATAAGGATTGCACACACCACAAACCCAAATGAAGTTAACAAGTCATAGCCTTTATTGAATTAATCGTTCAAGACCAGGAGCCAATATACTCTTTACATCACTATCCATTGTTCTTCTAGGTCCTTCATCATAGGGAAGTGCACAAGCAAGCCTAACATGCAAATATTCTAGACAGTCATCTTGAAAAGGACAAAATGAGCTTTAAGTACTTTAGTTGCTGCCCAAAGAAATAGACATTCTACCATTCAACCATACCTGATCGAGTCGAGCAGGCATAAAAAAGACGTGTTAACAAATACACTTCGAGGGTTAGTCCTTTCACCTAGCACCATAATCACTGAGAGCACCACATCTGCAAAACTTCATCCATAACTAGTCAAACCAACAACAATTGTGATGTTCATGAGTGGTTAGAGGTGTTGTGGACCTGAATCACAGACAATTACTCCGGAAAATAAACACTCGTGATCAATGCCCACCACCCCAAGTGTTGACCATTGTGCATGAAATACGCATGATTCAGACACTTGAAACATAACTCACAAAAAAGATTTGCACAAAGAACATAGAGTCATGGATGATATTAATAATGTTTGCACACATACTAACGAAAGTATTGTGTGATGCTTATATTGACTACGAGCAACTTTACATGGTGATAAAGAAACCGAGTGCCATCGCTGATACACGAAAGGGAGTGACTTTACACATGAAAAAGGAACATCATAGTTGTGTGCCAACCAACGGGGGATTAGGAGGAGGAGGGTAGAATTAGGATAATACCTACACAGTCGACCATCTGCACCATAACAAGATCTTCAAGCAACAGAAGGAAAAATTTGTAGTGTCAATTTTAAGTATGTTCGCAGGAGACAGAGGGGGACGGAATTCTTCTGGGAGGTAAGGCAAAGCTTAGCACTGTAAGTGATGATAGACCTTGATGAGGAAAGTCGTGCATCAAGGCTTGTCCCACCATTGTGTGTTCTCTATACCATAGGCAGTCGTGAAGGACAAAGTTCGTCCCAACATAACTTCCCAACACACCTTAGAGAAGAGAATGTTTGCAAAACTTTGGCATGCAAAGGTAGGACCAGGTGCAACTTGTGCAGATGCCAAGACTGTTGATGTGTGATAGAGAAGGTTCGACATAGCTTGATACCAAGATAGGGGATTGATAGTGGCAACCAAAGCTGGGTATGGTCGCGCACCGCGGGGGCCAATGGCTCAGATTTGTATACCGAAAGAAGTAGGGGGGCAGATGACCTAGGCCATCATGCCAAGCGAAGACCAGGGAGCCGAGTTCACCCTTGGACATGGAGGAGCACGAGACTCACCCCCCCAGCCTTCATGAAGCAACTATACATATGTCTAAAACCGGACCTGCACATCGCAAGAGAGACATTAGATATGTGGTATATATGGAGGGACAAGAGCTGACTTCAACCCAGAGGGGGGGAAGCTTCCAAGCTCTTAACTGCATAACGAAGCACTGAGGTATCACAGCTCGGCCCTTTATAGGAGCAAGCACCAATAAGGGGAGCCGCTCCACCCATAGGGCAATTGTCACACAGAGAGTAAATAAAGTCAAAAACCACAGACAATACAGAGGGGAAGCTTCACAAAAGTGCGCATCCATGAAAACAAGTGATGGAGAGATTAAAACTTGACAAGTAAGCCTCATACTGCAGGCATCGCCATCTTCGAAGAGGACATGTGGGGAAGCCAAGTTCAACCCGGGCAGCTCGTGATGATGCGGAGTTCGACAAGCACGACTTCGACAGCAAAAGTAGATGGGGAGGTCGAAGGAACTCAACCCAACCAAGCTCGACTCCACAGAGCACCTGAAAGAAGGAGAACGCTAAGGCATAAGGGGAAGCGGATGATGCTCAACCCCAACTTATGTTGCCCGCAGAGAGATTCAAGGCTCAGCCTTCCCTCAACCACAATGGCAAGTGTGATTCAAGGGCACAAGGTCTCAACCTGATGAAGTAGGCATGAAAGGGGGGCAGGTCTCAACCTGATGAAGTAGGCACGAAAGGGGAGCAGACAACACCATAGCCTGCACAGGACTGTCGTTTCTGCCCGCGTCTTCGAAAAGACAAAAGGGATCGAGAGCATTCTCTCCCCCCACCTTACAATGACACCCGCCTCAACAAGAGATAGAATCGAGTGCATTGCATCCCTTACCCTCTCTTTAATGTGGTAGGTGGCCAGGACAATCAAAAGAAATGCGTAGTCAGCACATAACGCCTCCCACGTACACACTTATGCACTAAACGTCCATTCCTATAGAGAACAAAAAGGTTTATGCATATATTCATGGATAATTCGAACCTTGCCTTTTCTTTGGTATGTTTTTTTTTTTTTTTTTTTTTTTTTCGAAAATGATGAAGAGAGGGAGGGAATAGAGAGATAGATCCCACCCCCTTTTCAGGACAGACACTCAAAACAAGAAATGATAGAGATGTAGAGTGCTGCCTCTCAGTGAGTGTGTGTGTTAGAGAGAGGAAGGGAGAAGGGGGTAAGGGGGTGTTTTTGTGAAACAAACAGAAATAAAGATCTAAATTACTCCAAAAATTAAAAGGGAAGAGGTACCCAAGGCCAACCGAAGGCCACACGGATCCACAACTCAATCCAAGCATGAGGTGCATCCACCAAGTGTAGGCACGGCAAGCTTGAAAAAACCCAACGGTTGAAGGTCGATCATCCCCGGCAACGGCGCCAAATTTGTTGTTGAAGTATGGGGAGTAACCAACCCAAACCGCCTCACATGGAAGTGAGGGGCTCTTCCAAGAGGAGTTGCAAGAAGTGCAAGCAACGCACACACACCCACGTCCATGAACAATGGCACCATGGCCAACGTCAAAAGGAACAAGGGAGGGCAATGCTCACACACAAGCCAACCCCAAATGCCAAACCCACACACATGGATCATCGCCTAGCACACAAGGAGAAATGTGGAAGCCAAATGACACCTTCTTGTTGGTGCAAACAAGCCATAACACTTGGCATTGTTGTGTGCCTTTGAAGACCCAACATGAAGCTTGGACTATTGAACCCTTGGAAAGCATAAAAGATTGAACCCTTGGATGATACATTCACAAGAGTCAATAATCATGTGAACCTAGTCTTATTGATTCTTACTTTTATCTCATGTAAAATTCCATGTGACTTTATCAACAATGTAATCATACCTACTAGACTAGAGTCGTGGAAAAATTAGATGATCTAGTTGAGGGAATATCTCCCTAAGTCTAGTGGAGAGAATCAAGGGAGCTTTAATTTGAATTCAAATTCAAATTCATTCAAAAACTTCTATAAAAGTCAATGTAAAAGTCGCGGGTTTAGTTACACTCTTCCCGAGGCTAATCCAAGCATATTTGTGAGTGTGTGAGAGCTACTACCTAGCCTACACCTCAGAGTACCATTGTGCATTACATCTCTTGCCAATGGGAATGTACATTTGATAGTATCAATACATATACTCATAGTTTTTACTCTGTGTTTTCTCTGAGTGACTACCTCCAAGTCTGTCAACTTCAACAGAGCATATCTCAAGATCTACTGAACCAAATTTGATGATCAAGGGCTCATTGGAACCAGCTCAAAGCATTCTACAACACTACAAAGTTTCAAGTCAATCTATTCAGCCAATTGGGAGAAATCGCTGTCGAAGTGATCACTGGTATATTTCTGTGTGATTCCTAAAAAGTCGGGGGTGTTCCTGATTTTGCTAAACATCATGCTCAGTGTAAAGTTTGTCATTTGGAGTGATTTAACTTGCTAATGGTAGCTTGTTAAGTTAATTTAATACTCCCAGAAGGAATTAAACCAATTGTAAGTGTGCTGGACACACTGAGCTTAGGACTGAGCAGGTGTCACTACAGGAATAGCAAGTTTTTTGGATTTATGAAGATTCAAACTTATCTGTTTTGATTTGATCATTTCTCAATCACTTTGTAAAGCACATATATAGTTTCTTGGTGTCATTTGGAAGCTCAATGAGTCTCCAAACCATATCTGAAGAGAAAAGAGGGCAGGTGTGAAGCAGGTCTAGCAGCACCAACTTGATCTTCTGATTGTACCCAGCCATCACATCCAACAGTGGTATCAGAGCAAACAAGGTAATCATGGGTGATGGTTTCCCTTCCTTTATTGACAAATTGGATAGGAATAACTACCAGGCATGGTCATTAAGAATGAAGACTTATCTACAAGGGAGAAGCTTGTATGGATACATATCAGGAGATGAGGAGTTGCCCTCATTCAAAACCAGAGGCCTACCTACAAAGGATGAGCATGAGAGACTTAATCAATGGTGTGCTAAAGATGCTTTGGCAAGGTCATATCTTCTAAACTCTATCTCTGATTTTCTTCTACCTCATGTTAGGAACTGTAAGACTTCCCAAGAGACTTGGGAAACCTTGTCAACATACTTCTCATCGAGCACAAGGGCCAGAAAGAATCAGCTATGGATTGAGTTTACAACTCTTAGGAAACAATCAAAACAATGTGTTTCAGATTTTGTCACCAAAGTCAAAGATATAGCAGATCAACTTGCAAGTGTTGGAGAAGAGATTGAAGAAGAGCAAATTGTTAGACAAGTAATCAATGGACTCAAAGCAGATGACAAGTGGGAGAGCTTTACCACTGCAATGGACTTGTACATGGACATCCAAGCACCTGATCTAACAACTCTGATTGGACAACTATTTACACATGAAGCCAAGATCACAAAGAATGGAGAGCAATCAAAAGGTAACAATCCCTCTGCCCTATATACAGATAAGAAGTCTAAAGATAAGGATAAAAGTAAGAAAGTTGATGAAGAAGGATCCACCTCCCAAGCAAACTATGCAGGGAGAGGTAGATCATCTAGAGGTAGGGGCAGAGGAGGTAAGTCAGGTAGGGGGAGACCCTATAATCAATCTCCATGCAATATTTGTGGCTTGTCTAACCATACTACAGATGAATGCTACAAGAACTACAAAAATCAAAGAGGAAGAGGTCACCAAAGAGGAGGATACTCCCAAGGCAGAGGCAGATTCAATCAATCTCAAGGCTACCATGGCTACAACAATAATTACAACAATAACTACAACAATAATTACAATCACAATGGCAATTATCAAGGAGGATACAGGAACAGAAAGGATTACAACAATTATGCAGAGGATCAAGATGATTCCTTATTGATTATGAACATGACATCTAAATCAGGTATCAATGATGATCATTTGTTCTATATTGATTCAGGTTGCTCTAACCATGTAGCTGGGAATGTTGCCTTACTCTCTGATTTGGAAGAACCTAAAGGCAAGCACCAAGTGCAGACAGGTGATGACACTAAGCATTCAGTGGTTAAAGTAGGTAATGTCAAAACAAGTGATGGTAATCAAAATTTGCTAAGCAGAGTATTGTATGTCCCAACAATCACCAAGAATCTGATGAGTGTAGGTCAGATTGTTGAAAAAGGTCTACAAGTCAGGTTCACTCAACATGGTGCATATGTGGAGGATCCCAAACATGGATTCAGAAGGATAGCCAAGGGAGAGAAGTCAGGTAGATTGTTTACCTTTGAACTTGAGGATACTAAAAATATTGCCTTATACAACTATAGGGACCAAACCCTATCAGAATTGGAGATGTGGCACAAGAGATTGGGTCACATTGGAGAGAGAACCATAAAGCAGATGAGCAGAGATCAATGTGTGCTTGGGATACCTAATGTATCCAAGCAACACATGATATACAAGTGTGGGGCTTGTCAATTTGGTAAGTCACACAGGTTGCCATATACCAAGAAAGGATTTATGCATGAAGATTACTTGGAATTGGTGCATACAGATGTGTGGGGACCAAGCAAGGAGCCATCCATATCTGGATCAAGGTACTATGTATCTTTTATAGATGATTATAGCAGATGGACTGTCTTGTACTTCATCAAACATAAAGATGAAGTATTTAATTGCTTCAAAAGGTATCTTGCATTAGTAGAGAATCAAACAGGTAGACATTTGAAGAGGTTAAGGTCTGATGGTGGTGGAGAATACTTCTCCAATGATTTTGAAGACTTCTTGCAGGAAAGAGGTATCAAGAGGGAGATTACCACAAGGTACTCACCTGAACAAAATGGGGTAGCTGAAAGAAGAAATAGACTCATTGTGGAGACAGCTAGGTCTATGCTTAATGAAAAGAAACTACCAAATTATCTTTGGGCAGAGAGTGTATCTACTGCCACATACTTGATCAACAGGTTGCCATCAAAGACACTTGATGGAATGACACCCTATGAGGCTTGGCATGGTAAGAGACCTTCTCTGGATCATTGCAAGATCTTTGGGTGTGTTGCATATGTGCATATTCCCTCACAGGTAAGGGGAAAGTTAGACCCTAAGGCTGAGAAGTGTATCTTTATTGGTTATGATTTGAATCAGAAAGGATACAGGTTCTATAACCCCTCAAACAAAGGCTTCAAGGTAAGCAGAGATGTAATCTTTGATGAAAATGATTCATGGTATGATAATGAGTGCAGGAAAGTGAGTTTACCTTATGATATGGAAGAAGACTTTCCAAAGCTTGTCAGGCAAGAACCAACTCAGAATGAGGACACAAGCTCAGATGATGAAGACACCATCAACATTGAAGAGTTCAAAGCTTGGAAATCAAAAGGGAAGATGAAGATGAAGCAACTTGAAGACAATCCAGAATCCTCAACTCAAGCTATGAGGAGATCTTCAAGGGAAAAGAAGAAACCTATTAGGTATGGATATGATACTTCACTTGTAACCAAGCACTCTGTATATCTTGCAAAGGATATCTTAAGTGAAGAACCAGGTACATTTGAGGAAGCTATTACTAAACCAGAATGGAAGGAAGCAATGGATGAAGAAATGGAGGCTCTCAAGGAGAGTGATACTTGGGACTTGGTACCCAAGAAGGACTCCATGAAGGTCATAGGATCCAGATGGATCTACAAACTCAAAAGGAACTCAGATGGTACAATAAGCAGGTACAAAGCTAGGTTGGTAGCCAAGGGTTTTGCACAAACCCAAGGCATTGATTATGAGGAGACATTTTCTCCTGTGGCAAAGATGCCAACTATCAGAATTATGGTGAGTGTAGCTGCATCCAAAAATTGGAACATGTACCAATTGGATGTGAAGAATGCATTCTTGAATGGATGGATATCTGAAGAGGTCTACATGTCACAACCACCTGGCTATGAGGATCCCAATAAGGTAAATCATGTTTGCAAATTGAAGAAAGCTCTGTATGGATTGAAGCAGGCACCTAGAGCATGGAACTATAGGTTGACAACCTATCTCTTGGATCAAGGATTTGTGATGAGTAAAGCAGATACTTCATTGTTTATAAAGAAGAACAATTCAGAGGTAATATACTTGTGTGTCTATGTTGATGACATCATTATTACAGGAAATGATGTTCAAGGAATTAGACACATCAAAGGTCAAATGATGAAGGAATTCAAGATCAATGATCTTGGATTATTGAAGTACTTCCTAGGACTTGAATTGGTCTACACAAATTCAGGTATATTCATTACTCAGAAGAAGTACATTCAGGACATGGTCAAGAAGTTTAACTTGCATGAAGCTAAAGTCTCAAACATTCCTATGGAGGTCAACCACAAACTCAGTGCACATGAAGGAGAAGAACTCAAGGATATTACAGGTTACCAAAGTTTGGTAGGTAGTCTTAATTATGCTACCTTAACTAGGATTGATATCTCATATGGTGTTAGTGTACTTAGCCAATTTATGCATAAGCCAAGAGTACCACATTTGGAGGCAGCCAAGAAGATAGTAAAGTACCTAAAGGGAACACAAAATCATGGTTTGTATTATCCATATTCATCAGACATTGATATCAAGGTATACTCAGATGCAGATTGGGCAGGTTGCAAGGATGACAGGAGGAGTACATCTGGTTACATATGCTTTGCAGGTGATAAACCAATTTCTTGGTCATCCAAGAAACAACCCACAGTGGCTCTATCATCTACTGAGGCAGAGTACAGAGGGCTAGCCAATGCCACTCAAGAATCAATATGGTTGAAGTTACTCTATTCAGAATTGGGCCTATACACAAGGCCACCTATCATATTTGGTGATAACACAAGTTCACTTCATTTAGCTGCTAATCCTGTGTATCATGCTAGGACAAAACACATAGAGGTTCATTACCACTATGTGAGGGAGAAATTACTGAGCAAAGAAATCCAATTATCATATGTATCCACTAATATTCAATGTGCAGATTTGCTTACAAAAGCTTTGGATGGAAGCAAGCTATGCAGGTTTAAATCCATGATTGGATTACAGGATATCATTGAAGACTAAAGATGAAGACTCAAGCAAGTGTTTGGCTTGAGGGGGAGCTGTTGGTGCAAACAAGCCATAACACTTGGCATTGTTGTGTGCCTTTGAAGACCCAACATGAAGCTTGGACTATTGAACCCTTGGAAAGCATAAAAGATTGAACCCTTGGATGATACATTCACAAGAGTCAATAATCATGTGAACCTAGTCTTATTGATTCTTACTTTTATCTCATGTAAAAGTCCATGTGACTTTATCAACAATGTAATCATACCTACTAGACTAGAGTCGTGGAAAAATTAGATGATCTAGTTGAGGGAATATCTCCCTAAGTCTAGTGGAGAGAATCAAGGGAGCTTTAATTTGAATTCAAATTCAAATTCATTCAAAAACTTCTATAAAAGTCAATGTAAAAGTCGCGGGTTTAGTTACACTCTTCCCGAGGCTAATCCAAGCATATTTGTGAGTGTGTGAGAGCTACTACCTAGCCTACACCTCAGAGTACCATTGTGCATTACATCTCTTGCCAATGGGAATGTACATTTGATAGTATCAATACATATACTCATAGTTTTTACTCTGTGTTTTCTCTGAGTGACTACCTCCAAGTCTGTCAACTTCAACAGAGCATATCTCAAGATCTACTGAACCAAATTTGATGATCAAGGGCTCATTGGAACCAGCTCAAAGCATTCTACAACACTACAAAGTTTCAAGTCAATCTATTCAGCCAATTGGGAGAAATCGCTGTCGAAGTGATCACTGGTATATTTCTGTGTGATTCCTAAAAAGTCGGGGGTGTTCCTGATTTTGCTAAACATCATGCTCAGTGTAAAGTTTGTCATTTGGAGTGATTTAACTTGCTAATGGTAGCTTGTTAAGTTAATTTAATACTCCCAGAAGGAATTAAACCAATTGTAAGTGTGCTGGACACACTGAGCTTAGGACTGAGCAGGTGTCACTACAGGAATAGCAAGTTTTTTGGATTTATGAAGATTCAAACTTATCTGTTTTGATTTGATCATTTCTCAATCACTTTGTAAAGCACATATATAGTTTCTTGGTGTCATTTGGAAGCTCAATGAGTCTCCAAACCATATCTGAAGAGAAAAGAGGGCAGGTGTGAAGCAGGTCTAGCAGCACCAACTTGATCTTCTGATTGTACCCAGCCATCACATCCAACACTTCTTCCATTACCAAAATGGAGGCCAAGGCCATGGCCAAGGGACCTCCCTTTTACAAATGAGGCTCTTCTTTATATAGAGAAGAGAGGCATATGTGAATAAAAACATGTGGTCAAAAGACCACATGTGCTAAATCAAAAAGAGGATCTTTATGTGATTTGGGAATTTCAAAAGATAACCACCTAGAGAGAGAGTGGGCGCGTGGAGAATTCCTACGTGGGATTTTTGGTTTGTTCAAAAAGGAGTTTGTTCAAAAAGGAAAGGCTTCAATACCATAGACTTAGGGATTTATCAAAAAGTGGTTTTAGGAGAGTGTTCATATGGACCTCTCCTAATTTACAAAAAGATGGTATTTTCATGAGGGCTCAAGGATGCCATAGCATGAGGAAAAATTATGGGCAACCCTTAGAGCAACACATGTGCTAACAAGTATGCATGTATATTCTCATACCAAGCACATGGTCCTTGCTTCAAACCATAAAATGCCTTTTTCAACCTGCACACTTTGTTTTCATGCCCTTTTTGTACAAAACCATGGGGCTGAAATACACACTTTTCTTCATGCAAGTCACCATTCAGAAATGTAGTTCTAATGTCCAATTGATGTACATTCCAACCATGATGAGTTGCAAGTGCACAAATGCTATGAACAGGGGCCATTTGGCATGTGGGAGCAAAGGTCTCATCAAAATCAATTCCTCTCTCTTGAGCATAACCTTTGGCAACAATGCTAACCTTATACCTATCAACCATTCCATCACGCTTACATTACATTTTGTATACCCATTTAGTGCCAATGGACTTTCTCATGGATGCAGATCGCATAAAGACCAAGTACCATTATTCATAATAGCATCATATTCTTGTTGCATAATAGCCATCCAATTTTTTGAATTCTTTTCTTCATCAAAAGAAACAGGCTCGTTCTCATTAGAAAGACTAGAGATAGCCTTTGCATAACAATGTGATGCAAAGAAAGCACTATGAGATAATTAATGAGTATGATATGACAAAGGTGCATCTAATGTGCTATCTCTCGAATCTTGCATCATCCATTTAGGCTTGTGTTTTTGCACTAATGCATATGCCAAACAACCAAAGACACACATATGAACAAAAGATGGCTTGCAAACATGCCAAGCTTCATATGGAGTGATCGATAAGGGTACTTTTGTGGGACACCTATTAAATACATATGTTGCACACATAAGAGCCTCAAAAGAGAAGCTATGTGGTAAAGCTTGAATTTTGACCATACACCTTGCCATTGCCATAAGAGACTTTTTCTTTTTTTTTAGTGACTCCATTTTGTTTATTTGTATATTGTACTACACACAAATGTTTTATCCCATGCTCAGTCAGTAATGCATCAAAATCAGAAGACATGTACTTCCCCCTTCGATCAAAATAAAGGGTGCCCAATTTACATGCTGATAGATTTTCAGCCATAACTAGGAACATTTTAAAGCACATAAACACATTGGACTTTGATTTCAATCATACACCCATGCATGCTTAGAAATTTCATTAATAAAAGTCACAAAGTATAGGTAGTTCTCAAATGAAGGTGCCACTTTCTAATTCTTGGTGCTAGGGCTATGCATAAATCGACTCAACTGGGAAATTACATATTGTATTTTTGGCCTTGTGTTACATGCATATATCAAACCTCCCACAACTTGCTGATAAAGAGAAGTATCATATGCATCACCTGCATCCTCAATTGAGAACATTAATCCTATTTCCATCGGTGTTAATATAGGCTAGCAATTGTCAAAACCTAAATGCTGAAGTAGTTTCTCAACATACTTTGCTTGATGCACAAGAAACAACCCCCCCCCCTCCAATGGATACAAACTAGATTCCAAGATAATACTCCAAAAGGAAAATATACGTGACATCAAAAGTATGCTGCAAATCAGCCATAAGCATGCGAGTTTTCTCATCACATGTCCTAGTCAAGAAAATCTCATCAATATAAAGAACAAGAACTATAAGATCACTCAACTTGCTATTGCAATGTCTGTTGCATCCGTTTTGGCATAGATTGTGCATCCTTAATAGACATGTGTTCCTCATGGAATACATCATCAAAATGTACATCAGAAGTGGGTTGAATACCATGTTGAATTTCAGCCACGTGTGGATGTAAAGTTTGAAAATTTTTAGCCATATTGGGTCAGAATTTTTTAGTCATATTTGACTAAAACTTTTCAGCTTTTTGAACCTCATTTAGATGGCATACATGGCCTTATTCAAGTGCACTAGTTTGAAACGAAGGCATGAGTGTCCTAAATACATCTTGTCAACTAAGTGTTGGTAGGACTACACTATTGGCAAGAGAAGCATCCCTACACATTGGGAATTTTCCTCTCATTGTTTGGCCTACAATATAGATTGGTATAGGTGGGTTCTCCACAACATGATTCACGTGTTGCCTATGCCAATAAAACTAGCTTGCACTAGTTTGATGGAAACTTGAAATTTCTACATGAGAACGAAATTTATGCTCCTTGTTCCATCAATTTTTGCTTCCTGACACATTCCAAAGCCTCTTGTTGAGTTTCTTGGTGGATGTATAACTCTTATGCCTTATAGTCTTTGGGCTTCTATAACTCTTGCAACATCTCTTCAATGAGAGGCTCATGGTATAATTTGACTCTGCATCTACTAACATAATTAAGTACAACTTCTTCTTCTAAAGAAGCAAGTTGGATGATCCCACTTGTTGAGATTCAATGAATTACCAATGGGCCATATCCCCTCTTTTGCAACTTCTTTGCATGTTGCGTTAATGTATAGACCAAGATCAATTCTCCTTTTCGCAATTGCTTATCTTTAATGTGTGCATCAATGTATGATTTTTTTCGCTTCTTGACTGCATAAATTCCTAACATAGATCTCAAGCATGTACCTTGAAGCTTCTTTGGGCTCTCATTTAGGTTAGAAAGTTTGTTGCTCTAGCACAATGGTAAGTACCACGTTAAGAAGCTTCACCTCCTTAATGTCAATCCGTGGGAGAGGTAGGAGTGATATGAAGATCGTGAACGTGAGATGATGTGAGAGTGAAGGTGAGAAGCACGAAGATGCACACACACATACACACACACAATGAAGAGACAAGCAAGACACAATGGAAGGTGAGAAATTAGCTCTCTTACTCAAGAATACTCTTACAAGCTCAAAAATGACTCTAATCTCAAACAAGCTACAATGAACCAACCTCAAAAATGAGCTCTCTAGCTCTTTTTATAGTTTCTAGACTAGTTTTGACCGGTTTCACATCTAGTGACCGGCCTAGTTAAAAAATAGGTCCTAGAGGCTATTTGGAAGGGTAAACGATGTCTAAAAATAACGAAAATTGGTATGCGCATTCTACCTAAGCTCCTCAAGCTCGAGGACTCCTCGGCTTGCACAAAATGGAGCCATGGATTACAAAATGTGGTTTTCTATGATACATATGTTACAATTAGTGATAATAATCACTGTTGAATGTTTTGGAGAATTAATAAGAAATATATTTGTTTAAAAAATTGATCCGCCTGGCTCCCTGCTTCGTCTTCACATGCTTCCGTGGCGTCTGTGCCTCTGACTGCTTCCAACACCCCCCTCCCTCTCGCTTCTGTCGTCCCTGACAGAACCTTGTTGTGAGGTCTGCCGGATGTAATTCTGTAGGAGGTCTTGAGCGAGGGTGTGCTCTGATACACGAATACCTCGGGCTAGATCAGCCTCGAGTTTCTCCCAGTCGATAGGTTGTGGCTCGTCTGGTGGTGGGAGCTGATAATGTGTGGAGTACACCATTCGTTCACAGGCGAATAATTGCAATAAGTGTGTGGGCCTGCTTATAAATACTTCGGAATGGTACTCCCAAAAACCGGTGGTGAACATTTCTTCGAATGTCTGCTTGTAACATGCCGGTAGATATTTGATCCTGCAGTGCCAGGCGTAACACACCCGTAGCGATGGCGTTGTGCTCATATCATAGACTAAATCAAAGTTGCCATGCTCGAAGCCCGGGGTGTTAACATGGGGAGCCTTGATGCGTCGGAAGACTTTAAAGACCATCTGCATCATGTCAAAGATTTTGACAGTCATGTGCGCGGCAATATCATCCATGTGTTTTAATCTAGGGAGCCAGTGGCGGATCGTCGCCATCATGTAGCCTACTGTGGGTAACGCGACTGGTGGCTTGAAGTAGGGATAGTTCAACCAGTCTTGGCACTGCTTATTGTTCTGTAGCTTTATAGCGAAGGCAGTCCAAGAGCGGTGTCATGGTACTGGTCCCCAGCACGGATTAAATTTTAAGTGAAGCGGCGCTTTTACCCACGTGCTCATCATCTCTGGATAATTTTGCAATAAATCTTTGCGCCAGTCTGGTTGAAGGATTTCACCTCTCTGCGCCCTTGGTGGCAAGTCCTCTGGCTCGAATTGAGTGGCATGCGTTGGTTTCATGCCTGTTTCTTTCTCTATGGTTAACTGGTATTCGGCCATTAACATGAAGTACGGTTTATATTGGAGCTCATGCCCGGATATGTATCGTCGCGGGGCCAATTGAGCAAAGAATGGTGACTGTAAAATTTTCTCTTCAATTATGGCCATGGCATGTAGCTGTGCCTCTACTCTGGCCGAGTGTGTCGTTCCGAGTTCTTCAACTGTCTTCATCCACGCGGGGGTAGGTAATTCGTAGGTCATCTGGCCTTCGGCCGTGACACGTCCGCCTGGGATGGGTATCGGTTCATATGCCTCTTCGAATGTCTCCTCCACCGGGATAGTGACGGTTTCTTCCTCAGCTGGGAGCTCAGGTGGGGAGTCTGGCCTTGGTGGTGATTCATAGATTGCAATTCTAGATTCAAGATTTGTTACCTGGGCCCGGAGTGCGTTGAGTTCCTCTAAAACTTCAGGGGCAGGGTCCACAGGCGCTGGTAATCCCGCTGCTACTTGTACTTGTTGTGTTGTTGGTTCTCTGAGTTGTAGCAGTTTGTGATCTTCCTTTAACTTTTGATGTTCTTCGTTCATACGATCATAGTCCTCGAGCAATCTAACATGGTCGTCTAGCAGCATCCGCATCGACTCGGATGGGATTGCCTTGAATCTGCTCGGACTTAGTGGCTGTTCTGGATGATCTAAAGCCGCTTCCAAGTTCTCTCTATTCTGCTCTTGGAGTCTCTGGTTCTCCTCTTTTGCTGTGGCTAAGTGTCTTCTTAGTAAGCCCATATTTCTAGTGAGCGTTGCATTGCGGACAGTCTGGGCTCTAAGTAGGTTATCCAAATCCGCGGTGGCCTCTTTGCTTTTCTCCTCACTTTCTAGTTCTAACTTGTGATAGGCCTCTCGTAAATCTTGGTATCGGCTGTTCAGTGAGGCGTTCTCAATTGATAACAAATTAAGCTGCGTTTGTAATTCGTTCGTCGTTTTCTGCAGCTGTTGATAGTTGGTGCCGAGTGATGCAAACTCATCGCGGACTTGCGTCATGCATGCGAACATGTGTTGAAATGCGGTGTCTATGGTGGGCGATAGTAGTAGTGAAGTGCTAAATGAGGATGTAGTGGGAGTAGATGCAGTGGGAATGGGGAGTGGGGTTGGGACAGTGGATGCAGTGGTGATTGTGGAAAATTGTGAAGTGCCTAAATATGAGGGTGCTGTGAGTGGAGTGGGTGGTGGTGAGGTGGATGGTGATATGTCCATGCCATTGGACGTGTTTAGTGTTGTGACTGTGAAAAGTGGTGTGATTGTGGGTGGTTGTGTAGGTGTGAATACGGGATTTACAAACGTAGAGTAGTTTACAGGGGGGATGGTTGGAACAGCTTGGTGAAACGGGGAAATAGGGGTTATGGTAGGTTGGGGAGGTGAGACTGGTGAGAAGGTTAGTGGGGTTAGGAAGGGGAATGGGGGTCTTAGAGGTGGGGGAAACGCTGGGAAGGATGAAGGGGTGAAGGGGTTAACATATGGATGCGGAGGGTTGGGTGTGGGCAGGGTGGTATGAATGGGTAAGGAAGAGGTTGTGGCTATGTTGCTTTGTACAGGTGTGGATGTGGGGAAAGCCGGTGGGTGTGCGGGTGATACTGGATGGGTTGGTGAAAGATGAGGTGAGAGAGGAGTCGAAGGGGTGGATGTTATTTCGAGGATAGTAGTGGTATGTACAATGGTGGTACGGGGTGGCGAATCTACAAGGATGGTTTCTGCGGTTAATGAACGTTCGGGGGCGAGGCGTGCCTCCCTGGCTTGTGCTGAAGATTGAGCTCCTGTTGGTACACGAATATACTCTCCGGGCTTTGAAAGTAGTCGCACTCGGCGGGGGTCGAACTGTGGTAACTGCTTTCTTTGTAAAAACCGGAGTGCTTCATGGGAGCCTACTGATTTGACTAACTCTCTGAACCCTCTGATGTAGGCATCTTCGAATCCTCCGGAGATGAGTTCCTGTTCAATTAATGCCTGGCTCTCCTCTTCCGTTAACTTCTTTCGTGCCCAGACTTTCTCCATGGTACGATATAATTTCTTTATAGCCAGTGTGTACGCTGCGGCTTCGAATGTCTCATCTTCATATGTGCTGGTGTCGCCGTGTGTGTCGGTTTGTTGGCCTTGGCCCTCTGTCTGTTCGTCATGTGAGCCCTGGCTGGCTTCATCGTCGCCTTGATCGTCGTCTGTTTCGGTTCTTTCTTCTTCAGAGCCCGACACAGCTTGTCCCTATGGCAAATCTCGCGGCGTAGTAGGGTAGCTGGGACGTTCATATTCCTGGGAGAACAGTTGTGCTTCTGAATACTGGAATTCGTTTGAGAATGCATCAGGCATCTCAAAATCAAATGTCGTGTTTATGGGGTCGGCCTCCATATGTGGTATCGGGAAAGAAAATGCTTCCGCACCAATGGTGGTGGGAGCTTCTGCTGTTGTGGTGGTGGGTTCTGAGGTGGCAGCTGCCTGAGGTGCAGCGGTACTGGTGGTGGTCTCCGTAATCACTGGTCTGGACAACCGTATGCGAATAGGTTGTACAGTGGGAGCAGCTTCTGTCTGTGGTCGCTCTGGAGAGGGTTGTGGTGATGGCGACTCTGGCACTTGGAGGCAAGGGATGGTGCCTCGCATGCGCTTACCTGCCCGTGTCCTACTGGGCTTCCTAGCTTTCTTCGTTGTGCTCTTGAATGCCTTCAATTCCTCTCCTGTCAATGCACGCTCGATGGGCAAGTCATAAGCCAAACACATATACACAATTCTAGTGAGCGCACAACATCCGTTAAGCACTTTTTTACGCTCCCATCTGTGCTGTGCCAGATACATTTGATCTATGATCCAGCTTGCCAGATCAACTGTTTGAGGTCCCGTACATGCCAAATATAATCCAAACCAGATTCGTTTATGGGGCATGGTAAATCTGTCCTGAGCTGGAAATGCGAAATGTTGCATGCATATCCTTAGTGGCTTTGACAGCTCAGGTGTAATGGCCGAAATCTCCTCCCACTTAGTGACATCCCCACGTTTCATCGGTTCTGGAATTAATCTCTCTCGATCTGTGGGTGTGTGGGTTCCATGAATCTTGATGGCTGCTCTGATTAAGTCTTTAGAGAGATAAAATCTCTTGTAAGGTGGATCATCCACTAGGGTAGGCAATATGAAGGTTCCTGGGATGTCCTTATTCTCTGATGCCAGCAATGTAGTGATTAAATAATAGCACCTATAAAAATCTGGTTTGGGCAGAGGATCACTGAAATACTCTGTGAAGCCTGCTCTGGCCCAAACATGAGTTAAATCCTGGGTGCTTTGTAGGGCTTCGAACTCTCTGGAGAAAAACTAGTACTTCCCCCATGTGCGGTCATCAAAAGTCAGAGAGGATTCAAATATAAAGTCCGCGTCCGCAAGGGGTCCTGCAAGGCCCTGAAACCAATGAGAGTTCCTGTGTATCTTTTCGGTGTAGCCCATAGGGGGGTTATCGATAGGCATGGGCCCTGGAAATCCCTGAAATTCCGGCGGTGGAGCAATCGGGTGTGATTCTGCTCGTAGCACGTTGAGTGGCACAGCCGCTACACTGGGGCCTGCTCCTGATGTTCCGTCGTCGGTTTGCATGGTGGCTGGTGCGCTAGTGAGAAAGATCTGCTACAAAAGATTAACACATTAGCATGGAAATTAATCATGATCCCAGTAAAGTGAGACCGCAATCCCTTTCCATAACTGATGCGTAACCCGTGTAGCCAAGTGCTGTGATGTGGTGGATGCAATGTTTTCTTGCAGCACTAGTGCAGGTCTCTAGACTCCTACACGTTTCAGATCATGCATACATTTCTTGATGAGATGAGATTACGAGTGGTGTGTGATGATGGTGGGTGAATTATTACAAGGTTTAAAGGTTAGTAATTTAGTACAAGGTTGTATGTTAGTCGGGGGGTAGTTAGACAATGGGTTAGGGGAAGACTGTTGGACACGTTTCGGTATCCATTTCCTAAGGATCTTGGAGTGGGTGGTGGGTTTCTGCTGAGGGGTAAAAGGTGGTGTCGGGTTTGGTGGTATCGAGGGGTGAGAGGAGTTATGGGGGTTATATATTACATGGCTTATGGGTTGAGCTATGATACATGGTTTGGGTACCCAAATCTGCGTGGGCGTGGGTCTATGGGTAAGGTACTTCTTGGCGATCCACATTTGTCGGATGCTCAGACCTGTAGAAGAAGGTCGAGGGGATGGTGGATATCGATTCTGTTTCTGTACTGCCCTTTTTTTGTCGATTTCTGCTTGGCTGGAGTTCCTTGGTGCTTTTTGTCCTTTTGGCACCCATATTTGTCTGGTGCCGCTGCCTTTGGGTGGCCTAAACTGCTTTCCTTGTTGTTTCCTCTGATACTGCAATCGGTCTGGGTTCCTTTGTCGTGGTCGACTCTGTTGTTGCTGGGGTTGAGAGGTCGGATGGACACTCTGCTTTGGAAAAGAAGGGAGTTCCAACACTTGCGTGACCTGCCCATTAGGAAGTGATGCCTTATTTAACTTTAATCTAGGCCAGTCCGCAACAAGTTTGGAAGGATGAGCACCGCAGGGTGTCGTGCTCATTTGGCCGCTGATGCAACCCATATGACCTCTGATTGTGCCCTTCTGTCCTTGCGTTTGGGTAACTGGCGCTTCTAGTTTGCAGGAAGTCCCAGGGAAGATCTCCTGTCGTTCTTCTGACTGACAACTGTCTAAAGCCAAGCCCGAGTGGGTTGGTGTAGACGTAACGTGACTGGTCTGCTTAAAGATCTTCCGGTCTTCCATCGCATGCGTTTCATAGGGTCTAGGGTCACAACCGTCAAGCGGAATGCCGTTAGGGAAGTCAAGCGGTATCACTCGCTTCTGCTCTAAGGTTCCAATCTGTAAGGAGCCTTGTCTAAGATTTAGGTCCACTGAGTGATCGTATAGCCAATCTTGGCCAAGGACTAGGGGTTCTATCAGGTCGTCATCATGACACACTAGTAGCTTCGCTGTCATCGTCAAATCCTTAATGAGGATAGGAAGGTCCACCTCACCCATGCAAGGGGTTTCCATGCCTCCTAGGCCTATGAGGTATGCCTCAATTGGCCGCATTTCTATTCCTGAAGCCTTATAGTGGGACCATCTAATCGCACTAGTCGCAGCACCTGAGTCAATCAAAGCCCTGAGTTCTTGGCTATGGTTACCGTGCGCTAGCCTTACTGTAATGAATGGTCTCCTGTCCACTATGCTAGGATGAGTGGTTGACTTTACTTGACACATGGCCATGGGATATCTGGGTGATGTTTCCAGATGGTTATAATGTTCTCTCCCTAGTCCTTGTCTTCTTAGCTTCATGCGCTTAATGCGTTCTATGGCTTCTGCCTGAGCTTCCGCTCGTATTCTATTTTCTTCCTCCTTACGCTTCTTTGCCAACGTGAGTCGTCTAAGCATATCCTCAGTAAGAGGTTCTTGATATAGCTTGACTCTACAGCCACTAATGTAATTAGGCATTATATCTCCTTCTAAGGTGGCTAACTGTACTGCTCCGCTCGTCGAGAGTCTGTTAATGATCATAGGTCCATAACCTCGCTTTTCTAACTTCCGTGCGTGCTGTTTCAGCGTATATACTAGAACTAAATCTCCTTCTTTTAGGCCTTTATCTTTCACATGTGCATCAAAATATGCTTTCTGTCGCTTCTTCGCTGCGTATATTCCTGCTGCTGCCTTTAGCCTGGTTTCTCCTAATCGTTCCAAGTCCATTATTCTCGCTGATAATTCATGGCCGGTCCACTGATGTTCTTGTGCAACCTTAAGGGTCGGTATCAAGAAGTCCAAAGGAAGCACTGCATTCTGACCAAAAACCATCTGAAAGGGAGTTGCATTGAGTACGGTCTTGTAGGCCACTCGATATGCCCAAACAGCGTGGTGTAACTGTTTGTCCCAATCTGAACGTTTGTTGTTCACGAGTTTCGTCAGTACGTTACAAAGTATCTTGTTAGTGCTTTCAGCTTGACCATTGGCCTGAGGATGATATGGTGCAGATTTCTTGTGAATCACCATAAAATCCTGTAACAAATATTCGATGACTTGGTTTAGAAAGTGAGTGCCTCGATCGCTCACTAACTCTATAGGCAATCCATATCTTGTAAAGACATTTTCAAATAAGAATTTTGCAGTCGTGTGAGCATCATTCTTTTTTGTGGCCTTTGCCTCTACCCATTACGTGAGATAATCTGTGGCAACAATAATGTATTCTGCATGTGTACCTTTTGCAGGGGGGTTAATGGGTCCTACAAAGTCTATACCCCACTTAGAAAATGCACGTCCGCCCATCATGGGTTTCAATGGCATTTCATCTCTGCGAGTAGGAAACTGAGTTCTTTGGCACACATCACATCTCTTTACATAGGTATGAGCATCCATGTGAAGAGTGGGCCACCATAATCCTGGAAAGAGGATGGCTTTGATTATCCTATCTGGTCCAAAATGACCTCCTGCAACACCTTGGTGTGCAGTCTCTAGTATGCTCAGATAATCGCTTTCATGAACACACTGTCTTAGATATCCATCTCGTCCTCTTTTGTATAAATTATCACCAATAAGTGAATAGTCTTGAGCTTCCTGCTCTAGACTGCGTGTCGAGCTAAGGTCATTCCTTGAGGGAATGTGTTCGTCCTCAAGTAGGTCACTAATGGTTCACTCCAGTCTGGTGTGAGAGACACGTGATAGAGTGTAGCATGCTCTACTGGTGGTTTTTCACAACACACCTGACATTCTTTACACAACTTGTAGACGTCTGCTTCCATCGTAGGCCAATATACTCCTAATCTATGCAGAGTCTGTAAGGTTCGATGTTTTGAATGATGTTGCGTTAGTGCACCTATGTGTGCTAATTGCAACCAATTCGCATGTTCTGATTCATCTACACAACAAGCAAGAATCTTTTGATTATCTTGTTTATATATGCTTCCTGCCATTATTTGATATCTCTGAGACTTGGTAATCTCTCCTTCTTTGATCTTTATCCTCGGATTCTTGGGTCCATATGTCAGAATAGGGACTAACGGCTTAGCCCATCCCGGTGCTATCTCGAGGTTAAACAAGTATGCATCTGGTAGATCATCCGCTGCTCCTTGAGGAGCTTCTCCTGAGGTTAATCTTGAGAGGTGGTCAGCTCTAAGATGCGTCTTTCCTTTCCTAACTACCACTTCAAAATCATACTCCATGAGTAATAGAAACCAACGTATCATTCGTCCTGTGTTACATGGTTTGTTGACTAAATATAATAGGGCTTGATGATCTGTAAAGAACTTGAACTTGTTTGCCAACAAGTAGTGCCTAAACTTCTTTACAGCGTAGATCATCCCTAATCCTTCTCGTTCCGTCGTGGTGTAATTTCTTTCTGTTGCGTTCAGTTGTCTGCTAGCGTAAGCTATGGGGAGATCTATGTTACCTTCATTCGTGGGTTGTGCTAACACACATCCTATGGCGTAATTGGATGCATCCACATGTACATGAAATGGCTTACTCCAATCTGGGGTAGTCAATATAGGTGCTGAGCACAAGCGTCGTTTGAGTTCATTGAATGAATTTTCGCATTCATCTGTCCATTCAAAGTTGGTTAAAAGAGAGTACAAAGGCTTGGCTATGATTGCATACATGTGTATGAATCTCCTATAATAACCGCAATGGCCCATAAATGCCTGTACCTCTTTCACATTAGTTGGTCTTGGTAATTCTGCGATTACCTTCACCTTTTCCTCGTCCGTAGAGATTCCATTTTTTGACACAATGTGTCCTAGAATTTTGCCTTGTCTGACCATGAAAACGCATTTTTCTGGGTTCAAACAAACCTGATATTCTCGACATTTGTCAAATATTTGTCTTAACTCTGGGATATGTGTCTGCCTTACATTTGAATGAGCACATAAGTCATCGACATAAACTTCCAAGCTCTTGCGTAAAAATTCCTTAAAAACATGACACATGAGTCGCTGGAAAGTGGCAGGTGCATTTGTTAAGCCAAATGGCATTACACGAAATGCAAATATGCCCCATTCAGTGGCAAAAGCCGTCTTGTGTTGGTCTTCTGGAGCAATGGCTACTTGGTTCTAGCCTGAGAATCCATCAAGAAAGCTGTAAACTTCCTTGCCCGCAACTTTTTCCAATAGATGTTCTGTGATAGGAAGAGGATAACTGTCTCTAATCGTGGCGGCATTAACTTTTTTAAGGTTAATACACACACGCAATTTTCCATTCTTCTTGGGCACGACCACAATGGGGGATACCCATTCGGTATGCTCAATTTCGTAAATGAATCCTGCTTCTATCAATCGGTCTATCTCCTCTTTAATCTTCGCAGCGTAGTTATCATTGTACGTGTAAGGTTTCTGTTTTGTCGGTTTTGCATCTGGAGTCATAGGTATTCTATGAGAACATATATCTGGATCTACTCCTTTCAAATCTTTGTAACTCCAAGCAAAAACATCTCTATATTCGCGCAATAGGGCAACTAGCTCTTCTTCTTCTTCCTTCGTCAAATCATGCCCTATGTATGTGCACTTTTCTTCTTCTCCTTCGATAGCAACTATTATTTTCTTGGTTTTCTCTCGATTATCATATACTTGTCCGTCATTCGCCTTTCTATTAGGCATTCGTACCATGATTCTTCTATCGTCGATTTCATATTTCTTGAAGTTCTCGGGTACTTCAAACAAGGATTCTTCTTTTTCTGACGTGGTGTCTTTCTTCTTCCTTTTCTTGCCTTCACTCTTGTTCGTTACTTCTGTGGCTAACCTTACCTCGTTCGTAATTTCCTTGTGTCTCTGAGTGTGAGTCTCTATTTCGTAGAAATATTCTTCCTCTGATGCAAAGGATGGGTCCATGATAATTGATTCTAAATCAAAATCGCTCGCATCCTCGAATGCATCAGTGTTTGGTTCACACTCTTCTAAAATTGCATCGCACAGGATTGGCTCTATCGTGAAAACTGAAATGTCATAGCCATCCTCGTCACAGTGGGGTGTCCATTGTTCTTCATTGATGGCTACATCCATGGTTGCTAGAATCTCTGCCCAACCATGGGGTTCAAACTCCTCATCTGGGAATACTACCGGTGCATAGGCTGGATCTTGAAGGGTTCGTGGATGTTGTTCTGCACCTAAGGTCCTGGCTTCTAATCGTTCTTCCTCTTGCTTGGCTACTTTACACATCCATAAATGGGTATCCTCATGCAACCAAGAAGGATCTGATTCTAATGAGTGCACGGATTCCGTCTCTACTGGTGTTTTATGGATGGTATTCCATTGTATAGGGGGTACATCTCTGTGTGAATAGTCTTTAAGATTGACTTTAGTAGTCACTCCTAAATGTTGCAAGTACAAAGAATTAGATCCCCAATCTTGTACAATTTGCAACTGACGCATGAATGGTCGTCCCAATATCATCTCATACGCACGATTTTTTGCAAAGTCACAAATGGCAAAGGTATGCTCAAATTCCACACCACAAGTGGTGAGAGATATGCCTTCTAGTAGGCCTAATGGTTTTTCCATGTGTCCATCGGCCATTTGTAGCTTCATCCTGGTGGGTCTGAGGGCTGGCTTACCCCAACGTTTCCATAAAGCGGTAGTAGCGATGGCTACTCCGGCTCCTGAATCTAAGATGGCTTTCGTGGTGTAGCCTTGATGGGTTATCGGAAGATATGTGTTACCTTCCTCTCCTTCGCTTACGTCTCCAATCTTTTCCATGGGTATCTCTGGTACCTTCTTATGTGATCCTATCAGAGAGGGTGTGGTAGCTAGCTCAGGGAATTGATTTGCTACGTGCTTCCACAATTCTGGTTTTACTTTTAACAGTTCCTCCAGAGTGAGATTACACTGTACTTTCGTATTCTTGATCACTTCCGTATTTCTAGGGATCACTGATTCTTCATTCCTCACTATTATCGTGGGTGCTCTCATACTAATAGACTTTGCTTCCCAAGGTCCTGTGAACTGAGGTAATTCTTGTAAAGAATTAGATTCAAACCCTGTGGGTTCACTATGTTGCTCCACCTCTACCTCATCATATATAGAGGGGATGTCTTGGGGAAATTGTTCCTGCAAATCGTCTATTTCTTGAATAGGAGGATGAGTTCCTTGTTCTTTCCTCCATTTCTCTTCTTGGATTTCTCTTAAAAATTCATGTGAATACCTATGTATGGAAGACAAATTGTCTTGGCTTTCTGTATTGGGTACTTGAGACAGGGATGGTGCATTCCTTTCCTGTGTCTCTGGGGCAATAGGGTTCCTATGCTGATCCTTTTTCTCTTTGCTTTCTATCAAGTGTTCTAGCCTCTCCATTAGTCCTTGAAAGTGTAATTCCGGTTTTGCCATGTTATTCCAATTAAGATATCTAGAGGCTTCGAACAAGGCTTGTGCTAACTCTACCATCTTCATGCAAAGTTTAGTTCTCTCAATTTCTAGATCAGCTCGAGGGTAGTTTTTACTCATTTCCGTGACTTGAGGTCCCTCTTTTATTCTAGCCTGATACGCACGAAACATCATGTCTAGATCTTCCGGTATGGGTTCCGCTAAAACTGATCCTGATTTCTGAGCTGGGATTTCTTGGTTTAATTCTTGTGAAGCCAATTCTTGTATTTTGGCTCTAGATTCCCTTAGACTTCCTTCCAACTCACTTATCTTTTTACTCCATTTTCTCTTTATTCTTTCTCTGGAATCTTTCCAAGATTTCGTCTTTTTACTACTCGATTCTGCAGCTTCACTAGCTTCGGCTACTTTCTCATGATTATGCTGTTGGTTTTGTAAGAGCGCCTGGGCTCTGGTTATAGCTTGGATAGGCACGTATGTAGGGTTGGATCCATCTGCGTTATTTACAATACCTATCACGTTGATTGGTGACACAATCGAAGCGTTAACTGGGTTCTTAGGACAATCTTTGATTATGTGCTCTTTGCCACAATCAGCGCAAAAGCCTTGTATGTTATAGTACTGTGATTGCCTTGCTATTGGAGGATGTGGACAATCCTTTATGAAATGATCTCCTTGGCACCTAAAGCATGGTCCTCTAGGGCCCTGTGGTCTCTGTTGTCTCAATTGGGGCCGTGGGTTTGGGTTTGCGTACATCACATTAGTATAATCTGGCTCCCAACTAGGTTCCATTGGTGGACCATCATAAGGATATGTCTCCACGTGTTCTGGTGACTCCGTGTAATAAGCGGGTGGACTAGTTACATGAGTAGAGTCAAAACTGTTTGAGTTCGGGTCACTTTCGGTGATCAGGGGTGAAGAAGGCACTAAGGCCCTACTTAGGTTCTCTTCTGCAGCAGCGTATTTGACTGAGATTACATTCGCTGGTGGGGGTGGCTGCTGAGCTAAGACGGGTTGAGGTCTCTGTTGAGCCTGGTATGGGTAGTTCTGGGGAGGCCTATAGTAATAAGGCTGAGCATTGTATTGGCCTTGATACCTACCTGGCTGCTGGTATGTTTGTGGGTAGTTCTGTCTCACGGTTTGTTTGTTGTATGGGCAGTCCTGAGCCGTATGATTCGTGTATCTTCTCTCAATTGTACAATATTGGCCACTAGGCTTGGCTTGTGGTTGAGGTGCATTGGGACACACGTTTGCCAAATGATTTCCACCACAAGTGTAACAACGTACGTTAGTTGCTAGCTTGGGCACCTGTTTGCTAGAAACTCCTAGTTTTTGGGCCACTTTTTCTGCTAGATCCTCTATTGAATTCGACAATTTTGTGGATGCTAGAGAAGAACAATCTGAGTCCTTATAGACCTTTGAGAGTTCTAATTCATCTCCTAAGTTGTCCTCAATGTCTATACATATTCTTATACACTCTTCTAGCGTTCTGGGTTCCTTTAGGTACACATAGGAGCGTAGTTTAGCGCTCAACAAGCCATCTAGGAACAGTGATACCTGTTTGGCTTGTGAGGGTAGCTCTTGCATTGGACATCGCTCAACATATTGTCTGAACCTACGTCCTGCCAGTCTTACTGTTTCCTGAGGGGTCTGTTTAAAGCTATGAATCAACGAAGACGTGTCATGTCTAACCCCACTTTTAGAGAATTCAGTGATGAATGACTCTAAAAAGTGATGGATGTCTCTAAATTGCCTTTGTTGCAAAGGTTGGAACCAAGTTAAAGCGGTATTCTTTAACGTTAGTCCAAATGCATTGTATTGCGTGAACATGTCCTCGACTTGTTCTGCTCTTAGCACTTGCTTGAATTCTGCGACATGGTCATAGGGATCTCCTGTCCCATCAAAATAATTTTTCATTGATTTCACTAATTGCGTGGGCCTCAATACTCTTGCGTGTTCGCGTGGTCTAGGTAGAGGAAAATCATCTCTACCACCTGGTATTCCATGTTCTCTTTGTCTATCCGTCCTATTAGTGTTCGTGGTTGTTCTATCTCTCCCTATGGGGTGATTGAAGCTTACTTCCGGTCTCTCTATATTTCCTTCTCTTTGATTTCCATGGGCTGAGGAAGTTCCTACCCCTTGTTGATTTGTATTCATGTTTGTTCGAGATGGAGGGAATACCAATTCACCTCTCCATGTGTATGTGTTTTTAGCGCGCTCAGGCACCACAAAGACTCTTTCTGAAGTCTCATCCAGGTATACAACCTTTCCAGGTGTATCTGGGTCCTTGAATTCATAGATTGTAATGATGCCTATCTCACCAGGGTGTTCCTTTCTGTACCTCCAAAAGGCTTCATCTGTCTCTTTATTTACAAACAACTCTACGCTCCTGTTATCTTGAGGGATCCATTCTGGGATGATTACTCTTGTTAATACGGATTTCCCTCTAGGTGTTCTAGGTTCTTCCATCAGTTCTTTTCCTTGAAATTTCGCTTCCGTCTCTAATTGAATTGTGCCAAACTCATTAGTATCGTTTGGCTGAGTACTTAGTACGTACATGGTTCCTTCTTTGTCTATGTAAGCGTCTCTCTCAAATTTCACCACTGGTCTTTCCAATCCAATGGGTTGATCAGGGTTGTGCAGTTGCACCACCTGCCTTTGCAAACCATCCTCATAGATGCGAGCACCTAGTCGGTTGGTTCGGAGAAACTCTAACTGCGTTCTATAGGGTCCTTCAGGTTTTTCTAAGTATGCTACATGAGATCCTCCTGCTGGTCTGTCTGTGCTAAATGCCATTTCTGATTCACTTGATTCTGAGCTCTCGTAGGGATAACTATTATTCAATTGCTGAGCCCAAGATCGTGCAATGGTTCTTACACTAGCCTCTGATGATCTAAGGCTTCGTCGGTCCGACTTACCTATATGTTTGCCCGATCTAAGGTTCATTAATTTCCTTCCTTGCTCACTCAATTACACACTTAGATCGTCGATAGTCCTTTGTTATTACTTCCTTAATTCTTTTTTTATTTTTCTTTGGATTCTTGTCGTACTATATGCGTCAGGAATTCGACTTTCCGTTATAGTTTTGAGTTCTCGTTCCGTCAGACTTAGGTTCTTTTCTTTAGGTTTTCGTCACACACACCTTTACTTTAAGTCTTAAACTTGAAAGAATTAGGTATCTTGAACTTGAGGCGTTCCTATCGTCTTTAATTCACAACTACCGTTTAGCCTAAGCTAAGAATTGACTGAGGGGGTTGAGTAATCTTCCAACCTCGAGTTGGCTTTTCTGTTGCTCTGATGCCCTGTTGCCCAAGAAGCCGTGCTTCCCAAGCTCTGCTGTCTTCACTGCCTTGTTTGCTCGCCTTGGATTGCCCTTGCTAGACCTGGAAACTTCCAATATTAGACCAATTCACAAGATGATTAAACACTTGAGTATATACACCTTTTAGTCCCTTCCCTTTTGCCCAAATTTTCAACACTTGCCCTCTGGCTTCCTAGTCCCAAACTAGGTGAACCTCAAAATAGCTTATCCAAAAATAGATGTATTCTTTATAAAAAAAAACAGTTGAGGTCACGTAGTACTCGTCACGAGCTTTCTAACGAGCTATTAAGCTCAAAAAACGGACTTCAGATGAAAAAGTTATACGCGTTCAGGCCCTGGGGGGTAAAAATTGACAATCCAGTTTTCCCTCAAATATGAGCTAAGGGGTCTCCTATGAGTCTAATGGTCCAAAAATTTTTCAAAAATACCCTCAAAATTGGTCAAAAATTGAAGTCCAAAATTTGCGATGGGGGTGGGCAATCGCGATGGTCAGGGACAATCGCGATGGTCCGAGCGAACCGTCGCGATGGCACGGGATTTGGACAATCGCGATGGTGCGAAAAGGCGAACCGTCGCGATGGCTCGAAGTGAACGATCGCGATGGTGTGAGGTCGAACCGTCGCGATGGTCCAAAAAATGAACCGTCGCGATGGCGTGATCGGGTTGACAATCGCGATGGCGCGGTCAACGGTCAACGGTGGACAATCGCGATGGTCCGAAGTGAACCGTCGCGATGGTCCGCGATGCGATGGCTTGAGCCAATCGCGATGGTCCGATTTTGGGCTGTCGCGATGGTTCAAAAGTTGAACCGTCGCGATGGTCTATCGTGACACGTGGCATTGTCGTGGCGATGGCATGAGCCAATCGCGATGGTCCGGGGTCAACTGAACAATCGCGATGGTCCAAGTGGACCGTCGCGATGGCTCAAGTGAACCGTCGCGATGGTCCGAAAAAGCGAACCGTCGCGATGGTCCGGCCGAGCCGTCGCGATGGCGTGAGCCTATCGCGATGGTGTGACACAATCGCAATGGTCCGAGCCAATCGCGATGGTCCACCAAATGATGAATTTTTGAAATGCAACTATGGTGCCGTGTGTGAGCAAGGATCGCCTACCTCGTGGTGTGGTCGCCTACCTCAAAATCCGAAAATTGCAGACCATCGCGATGGTCCGCCCTGCTCGAAAATTTCTGACAGAAAGTACATGTTTTACCTTTTGGAAGCTCTCCTGATGCTCTGAAGCTCTGTACCTGCAAGAAAACTCAAGAAAACACAAGCACACACAAGCACAAAAGTTCTCTCTCGCTCTCTCGCATGCACAAATGAGGGGAAATGAGGTGAATGGGTGGATATGGTGAATTTTCTGATTTTTTTGGAAATGGAGATGATGATGCGATGATGAAGATGGAGTATGGGCAAGGTGAAAAACACTAAAAACTAAGTAAAAACAACAACAAAAACTGAAATTTTTACCTTCCAACGCCACTTCTTGCTATACTCTTACCATCACACATTCGTCCTAGACTCGATCCCCGGCAACGGCGCCAAATTTGGTGTTGCTCTAGCACAATGGTAAGTACCACGTTAAGAAGCTTCACCTCCTTAATGTCAATCCGTGGGAGAGGTAGGAGTGATATGAAGATCGTGAACGTGAGATGATGTGAGAGTGAAGGTGAGAAGCACGAAGATGCACACACACATACACACACACAATGAAGAGACAAGCAAGACACAATGGAAGGTGAGAAATTAGCTCTCTTACTCAAGAATACTCTTACAAGCTCAAAAATGACTCTAATCTCAAACAAGCTACAATGAACCAACCTCAAAAATGAGCTCTCTAGCTCTTTTTATAGTTTCTAGACTAGTTTTGACCGGTTTCACATCTAGTGACCGGCCTAGTTAAAAAATAGGTCCTAGAGGCTATTTGGAAGGGTAAACGATGTCTAAAAATAACGAAAATTGGTATGCGCATTCTACCTAAGCTCCTCAAGCTCGAGGACTCCTCGGCTTGCACAAAATGGAGCCATGGATTACAAAATGTGGTTTTCTATGATACATATGTTACAATTAGTGATAATAATCACTGTTGAATGTTTTGGAGAATTAATAAGAAATATATTTGTTTAAAAAATTGATCCGCCTGGCTCCCTGCTTCGTCTTCACATGCTTCCGTGGCGTCTGTGCCTCTGACTGCTTCCAACAAAGTTCATGTCCAATTATTCATATCCTTGTGCCACTCGAAGAGTAGGTACAAGGAAATTTACTGGTAAAATGGCTTGTTGTCCATAGACCATGTGAAATGGAATTGTGCCCAAGGATGTCTTATGGGCCACTCGATAAGGCCAAATTGCATGATGCAATTGTTTATCCCAGTTACATCTTTCATTTTAACCAACTTAGTGAACATAGTGCAAAGGACTTCATTCAAACTTTTGCCTTGTCCATTTGCTTGTGGCTAATAGGGTGTTGATTTCTTATGTGTAATAAGAAACGTATCCAACAAATTTTATATCACTTCATTAATGAAGTGAGTCCCTTTCTCACTCGCAATCTTTATTTGGAGTCTAAAGTGAGTGAATATGTTCTTCAATAAGAATTTAATAGTTGTTTGAGCGTCATTTTTGTTGTAGCATTGACTTCCATCCATTTCATAAGATAGTTGGTAACCAATATAATATATTTAGCATGCGAGCCTTTTGTTGGCAGATGGATTGTTCCAATGGAGTTAATGCCCCACTTAGTAAAAGATCTACCTGCCGTCATGGATCTCGATGGCATCTCATCCCTTCAAAACGGGTATTTTGCCTTTGACATACATCATATCGCTTCACAAAGCTCTTGGTATCCATATACATGGTTGGCCACCAAAGACTTGCAAATATCAACATTTGAATTGCCCTTTCGAGGGAAAAGTGACCTCCCATGTCTGAGTGTGCAACTTCTAACAAGTTGGATACTTTGACTCACGGACACAAGTAGAAAGGAAATTGTCCATCCTCCATTTATATGATTGATTTCCCATCAATATATAATCCCTCTTTATCTCCTCAAAAGATCATTGACATGTTTGAGACATGTGCATCGGTAGCTTTCCTATTTTGAGGAAGTCAACCATAGTAGAGTTCACTGAAGATTGGAAAAAAATTTGAAATAAAGTAGCATGTTCAATAGGTAATCTAAGTTTTTACTCTTTGCACTCTCATATGTAACTTTTTACATCTCTCTCCATGGTTGGCCAATGTACACCATCTCTTTTTGAATTGTGTAAGAACTAGGGAAATGATCACCCAATATGCTCTTGTGATCTCTCTCAGTGAGCAATTGTAGCTCTACTTCTTCCACACAATAGTATAGGATGCCTTGGTTGTCCCTGTGATAGAGACATCCTCCGTTGACCTACACTTGACATGTTTATTGAATTATTCTTGGAGAAATTTTCCCTTTAGGATGACTAGGATCAAAAGTAAGGATAGGCAGTACTAGAGGATCAACCCCCTTTGACACTACTTCTAGGTTAAATAGATATTATCCTAGTATATCATCATTGATTGCACTTTGGGTTTTGTATTCATTTAGATTCCTTATAAGTTGTCCTAGCTAGCAACCACACATCCTTAGAGCACACTCAAGTGGTGGCTTGATTAAAGTACGTCAAATTCTCAAATCAAGAGCCTACTTGGTCATGTGCATAGAAGCATTTGTGCATCTATGATGGTTAATGCATCCAATGGTCAATAAAAGATATCAAGGGGTGTAGAGGGAACATACCTTAGTCTCCACAATATGCTCAGTAGGAATGGACAATACATGAGGCCCCGTGGCTGCATCATCTGTAAATTTCATTGCTTTCATGGCCTCTACCTATGAGGTGAGCTCTTGTATAAGCCTTTCTTGATCTCTTACTTTTTCAAGGGCTCCCTATAATTCTTGCTCTATATTTATTTTATTCTTACAAGGGATTCATACTTGATCATTGTTCTAATTTTTGCTGCAAGTATAATCTGAGTGATTCATCCAATTTCTTTTTCAATTCCTTTTCTTCTGCTCTGAATCTCCTTGGCTATCGCCCATATAGCTATTTCTTTATCCAACTATGTCCAACATTCCTCTAACTATGCCTTTAATGTGGCTACTTCAGTGGTGAGATTGCTAGTCAAACCAATCAGTTGTCTAAATAGAATCGAATTCATCAACTCTTTATTTCTTTTCCTATGGAACTTTGATTCCTCTATATATACAACAATTTGGGATTCTAGTAATCCAAATCAAGTAGTGATTTGTACCTTTTCTACCTCCACGTGGTGCACCTATTCTTTAATTCTACATTTTCTATAGATAATTTATTGTACTTTGAGGTGAGTTCCTTTTATTCGTTCTTAAGAATAGAAGACATTAATGAATCAGCTTTCATTAGAGTTTATGTCATCTCCTTCTTCAAAATCTCTTCCTAAGTCTTCAACTATGAAATTTCTTTGGATAACTTTGCATTTGTTTCTTCATTTTGTTTTTTCTTGATATTAGTTTCTTATAAATTTTTATCTATTTCTATCATTTCCATTTGAGTATTCATTGCCCCTTGCATCATCATATCCACTACTATCTTTAATCAATTTATATTGACATTTAACCATCTAGAGATAGGAAGTGATAGTGGTTCAATAGTGCCAGCTTGATTTCCTCTCATCGAGTGTAAATGTTAATTGAATGGCTATTAAAATTTCAATAACATTTTAGGTTTGGACACACGAGTGTTATTGGTACTTGCTGCATTAGAGTTTCTCCATCTCCTTCTTCAATCTCTCTTGCTAAGTCTTCCCACTATGAAATTTCTTTGGATAACTTTGCATTTGTTTCTTCATTTTGTTTTTTTCGTTATATTGGTTGTTCTTGGTACTGTGAGACTTGGTGACTCTTACAAGTGTGATGTTCTCGGGATTGGAGATATCGTTGTGCAATTCATTGATGGTTCAAAATTTACTATGCATAATGTATGCCATGTACCTCAGTTATCATGTAGTCTAATGTCAATTGGTCAACTTGATGACCTTGGTTACAAGGTGATTTTCTATGCTCAATCCTATTGCATATCAAAGATCAATATGGTTATTGCAAAAGGAAGCAAAGTTAGCTCACTTTATCCTTAATTTGTATCATAAAAAGAACACTTGTTAGCTATTATTGAATAGCCTATGGCTTGTATTTGGCATGGCCGTCTAGGCCACATATCTTGTAGACTATGGAATGGAAAAATCTTTCTTGCTATGGCTACTTATTTGTGTTATCTTTTCCATTTTGTGAGCATTGTAAATATGGAACGAAAGCTAAAAAAGTGCATAAAATGCACATTAACTCTTCAATTTTGCCTTTAGATCTCATACAAATGTGTTTGGTCCTATCCCCACAAGGTCATTAGGTGGTTCTCTTTATGTTGTCACTTTCATAGATTGTGATACTGAAAAGTCTGGGTATATTCTATCAAATCAAAGGATGAGGTATTCCCTACCTTCAGAAAATGGCTTGCTTTAGTTCAGACTGAAAAAGGAACTAAGCTCAATTCTTTACGTTTAGATGATGAGGGTGAGTATACCTCACATGAACTCAGTCTTTTCTATCAGTCTAGAGGAATTCATAGCGAGTTTAAAACTCCTTATACCCCTATATAGAATGGTGTAGTTGAAAGGATGAATATAACTATTTAGGATAGAGTAGTTTCTATGTTGCATCATGCAAAGCTTTCACAAAGCTTTTGGGCAGAAGCAGTATTGACTGCAGTTCACGTAATTAACCTTTCACCTGGTACTGCTAAAGGTTTGAAAGTGGCACAAGAGTGACGGAGGGAATCCACCATATTATGATCATCTTTGAGTTTTTGGGTGTGAAGCATGTGTTCATATAGCCAAGAATTTTAGACAAAAACTGGAACATAAATCAAAGAAATGTATTTTTCTTGGATATGGTCGAGAAGGACAATTTGGATATCGCTTTTGGGATCTTAAAACACGGTCAGTGATCAAAATTAGTGATGTCATTTTCAATGAGTCTAAGATGCATAAACAACCCATTAAGGAGATTAAAGTGAGAAGAGTGGTGTTTGAGGATACTAGTCCTCCAATTAGCATGCATAAAAATGTTGCACATAGGGATGTTCAAGAGAATGTTTGATCAGATCAGTCTGCAAATGTTCTTGTTCAGCAACCATTGAGATGCTCTGGAAGTGTCTCATATCCACGTGACAGATGTGTTCTAGGTTTGGATTTTGTTATGCTAACAGATGTTGGTGAGCCTTCTTGCTACAAAGAGGCCATGCAGACAAAGGATCATGTCAAGTGGGAGCGTGCCATGAAGAGTGAGTTGGATTCTATTCACAAGAATGGCACTTGGGATTTAGTAACCTTTTCCAAAGGGCAAGAAAGCTTTACCATGTAAATGGGTATATAAGCTAAAATTCACATTAGATAATGCTTCTCCAAAGTATAAAGCATGACTTGTTGCAAAGGGTTTCAAGCAACAACATGGTGTTGATTTCAAGGAAATCTTCTGTCGAGTGGTCAAGATGACTACCCTTCGAATGTTGCTTGGATTCATTGCAATGGAGGACTTAGAGCTAGTCCAAATGGATGTGAAAATTTCTTTCTTGCATGGATATCTTACATATGAGATCTATATGGAGCAACCAGAGGGTTATGCAGTTCCTTGTAAAGAAAGTCTAGTTTGTAAGTTGAAGAAGAGCTTACATGGACTTAAAAAGTCCCCTAGACGATGGTACCAAAAGTTTGATGCTTTTATGAATTCTCAAGGTTGTTCTCAAAGCAATGAGGATCATTGTCTCTACACAAAGAGATGTTGAGATGGTAGCTTGATATGCTTGATACTTTATGTCGATGATATGTTGATTGCTAGGAAGTCCTCTTATGACTCAATTCTTAAAAAGAAGTTGAGTCAAACATTTGATATGAAGGATTTGGGGGATGCCAAACATATTCTTGGCATTTGCATTACTCTTGATAGGAGTAAAAGATGCATATACTTGTCTCAAAGTGAGTACATATCCAAAGTACTTCACACGTTCGATAGGCAGGGTGGAAAGGCATTGAGTGCACCTTTACCCACATATGCAAAATTGAGCAAGGATGATTGCCCCAGATCAGATGAGGGAAAGGATTTCATGACCAAAATTCCTTATTATTCTGTTATTGGTAGCCTCACGTATGCTATAGTAGCTAGGAGACCAGACATTGCATTTGCACTGGGAGTTGTGAGCAAAGATAGGTCTAATCCCGGTAAGAAGCATTAGGAAGTGTTCAAGATGATTTTGAGATATCTGAGTGGCATTAAGGATAAGTTTCTATGCTTGGGTAGAGGGAAAGCATCCATTATTGGTTACATAGATTCCGATTATTGCCTATATCAAGGTACATTTTACATTTTGCTGGAGGTGCTATCTCTTGAAGATCTCATCTTCAAGAATGTACAATTGTTTCCACTATAGAAGCATAGTATGTTGTAGTAAGTGAGGTATTTAAGGAAGCATTGTGTCTTTCTCATCTCACTTGTGATATAGGTCTACCTCAGCATGTACCTTGTTTGCTCAGTGATAGTCATAGTGTCATTGCATTGGCTAAGAGTCCAATCTATCATGCAAAGGCCAAGCACATTGAGGTATGGTATCACTTCATTAAAGACTACTTAGCCACTGAGCGCATTATTCTTGAGAAGGTTCATACTCAAGATAATGTTGCAAATGCTTTGACTAAAGCTCTACCATAGGATAGCTTTTGACACTATTGTTGCTTGATGGGGGTTACTTGATCCACGATCTTACACAGTTACTTGTATATTGTGTAACATGCCCATTAGGTGGGAGGTATAGCTTATATACTTACACTCAGGTATTCTTTATTTTTCTCCCATATATAATTTCGCCATATTGGCCTTTAGTGGGAGATTTTTACTGTTAGTATCCATGTGAAAGGCCAAATGGCCATTGGTCACTTTTGTATATGTTCTTTAATAGAACACATAGTGGCCTAGTCAGCCATATACTGTAAGTTTGACTGCATTTGTATGACCTAAGAAATCCATGTTCATGCTCTCTATGTACTGTGTGTTTTCTGCGTATTCTGTAGCTTGTGTGTGGAGTACTATGTGCGCCATCTGAAAACTGAGTTTTTCTACTTCGAGGGTATCATCAAGGAGCTCTTGAGAAGGAGAGTCCATTGTGGTGTGTTGCCATCAAAATACTTCAACACTAATTGTTTTGTGGACTGGTTTAAACAGATCATGAAATCAAGGCATGGTATGAGAGATTGTATTGGATATCCATCATTGGTTTTGCATGCTCTTCAGCCCCATGATGCAATGATTCGAGTTGTTGTTCTTCCCAGCTACCATCATCATTAGGATTGGGAAGATTTAATTCTTCCCAACTGCCATCATCATTAGGATTGGGAAGATTTAATTCTTCCCGACTGCCATCAGCATTAGGATTGGGTTTCAACTGGATGTTGGTTAAGGAATTCACATCTTCTTCATTTGTAGTCCCATAGTATGATTTGGATTCTTCATCAATGCCAAGTTCTTCGTACCTAACCAGTCCTATAAGTTTGTTCCCAACTTTCCTTCTCTCACTCATGATGTTAGACTATCTATAGTAGTGTCCTTGTATAGTGAGGTTGACTTGACCTTCAGAATACTTATGTGTGTGTTTCTATGCTACCTCTAATTCTTCTTGTGTGACTAGCGATGGTTGAGCTAGTGTTGATGTAATTAACTCATAAGAACTTTTTGCCATGGTAGCATGTGCTTGTTCATCATACCTTAAGGCTCTCTTTGCCCCTCACATTTGTGATGTAGCACTTGTCTTTGCAATGGATGTAATTCCTTGTTCCTTCTATTAGGTACTAGTACTACTTTGATATATTGAGCCATCTCTATGGTTGTTGGGGTTAATAACATTTTTCTTCCTTCTCACTCATAAGGCATGATATACCAAAATGGTCAAAGCAATTCCTCCATTCAATGAATTTTTAGTTCCCCACTATTTCTTTGCTTTGAAGATCCTCTCTTGAACATAAATTGTCAAATTAATTTGATTGCCCACTTGCTTGATGGCATGAGTGAGTAATTGTAGTATGATCTTTTGGAGAAAAATGTGTTGATTCATTCTTAGAAAGAAAAAGTGTTGATGTACAACTCGAACTTACTATTCAATATACAATCTATTGATATCATCAAAAGTTTGCTTCTTGGTTTTTAAAATCTTCACCTTTAAATCCACCATCCCATCCTTGACCCAACCAAATGCTTCCTTAATAAGTTCTTTAACCTTCCTGTAAGATCCTCTACCACTACTTCAAGAGTTGGCTATTGATCCAATGAGAGATGTGGGGTGTTCATGAATTGAACAAATCTCTCAAAATCTGGCATAAAGGTTGGTAAAGATAGATGTTCCTCTATTATGACACATTTCTAGACTTTCAAAAAGGGATTGAGTGAAGGAGTCCAAAATTCTAACTCAATACAATACAATGATGCTCCTTATCCATGATCTGAACATTTCACTTGGAAAATATGGTTTTTTATCAAATGACCATCTCACATCCAATGTTCTTGAGCTTTTACTATAGATTCTTTGGCAAAGAGGCCACTAGAAGGGCATCTTTAGCTTTCTCTCTAGCCATGAATTGATGTAGAATCATTGAGTACATCGGAAAGCATTATTTAGGTTATTTCTTGATCCTTTAACTATGCATGCATCTCATAGTGTGCTTCCAAGTTGGTGTAGGTTGTTGACTATATCATCGATATTACTTCATCTATATGCATACTTCATTCTTTTATTCTCCACGTTTTGTTTTTACCTATTTTTTTATTTTTTTGTGGTGTATTTTCTTTTTTCCAAAATTTTCTTATATTTTCAACATGAAGAGTTAGTAGTGTAATAGTGAAAGCAAGTTATGCTCACATCGGGAAATTGTGTTTAGTGAGTACAAGAAAAAGACCTAATCTATCCAAAGGGTGTAGACTAAAACTTCTATTCCTTAGTAGGAAAGTGCACCACTAGATAGATAATTCAAAGCATAGTGCCAAATGCAAGTCTAGTGAAGCCCTATGTGCATACTCTAAGTGCATTGAGATTCCATGGGTGCAAAGAGGAAGGGTGTTCTTCTGCTCAATCTTCACATAGTCCTCATGGATCTTCCTTGGTATCCATTGCCACTGGTATGATGCAACTAAATCTTGATAATTGGATTAGTTCTTTTTGGGTGGCTTTGTTTCTTTGTATTTGATAATATTTAGCATCCTTTGATTGTCTTGAATTCCATGCCTTTGTGGTATGGCATCATCCTTGCTTTTTTTGCTCATTGGTTCTCAAGTAATGCTTATTGCTTTGAGTATTTATATCTTTCTTTGTCAATGCTTCCACCTCTTTTGCTTGTAGAATGCTTTTTGGTATCCACACTTGTTGGTATTTTCTTTGTGCTTCCATTAGCTTTTTTGGTACCCATACTTGATGTTGATTGGTCACTTGGTTCGTTAAGAGCCTCATTTTCTTCTTCACAACCTACTTGTTCTATTTTATTTTCTTTGTTTGTGTCATGGTTGCTTGTAGATACTTTGATATTTCATCCTTAGCAATCCATATATGTTTCACTTGATGTGCTGTTGCTTCAACTTTGGAAGTCCATAATAACTTCTTTCCTATTTCTTTGGTAGCTCTTACCTCTCTCTCATCTTTTACCTCACTTAATCCCTCTATTGATCTACTAGTGTTTTGAATGGAGTGTAATAGGGAACGATTATTACAAGGATTAGATTTTAGGGTTGGATACATTTGAAGTGGAGGATTACTAGTAATCATAAGCTGATCCATAGAATTTGAACAAGTTTTCGTATCTCAATCATGCAAGAGTTCATGCAATGGGCTATCTTGCATGTCACTCTTTTGTCGTGGTAAGCTGCTTTCTTCAAGAAGACCATACACCTCTCTGTCTTCTATCTTAGTCGATATATACCCTTGTGTTAAGTTGATAGTGACCTCATACTTATAGATCCAATATTGACCTATGGTAAGTTCTTCCATTTAGTCAATGTCCTCACATGCTAAGAAAATATGTCTCATCAAGACATTATCCAAACAAAGTGGTAGATTCATTTCCCACATGCCCTTGATGTGCTTTCCTCTATTCCAATCATGTATGCTTCTATTGAAGTGGTATGTAAGTTCAACTTGCTTGCTAGGGAGGCTCTGATGCAATCGATGGAAGCTCTTGAGTCCACAAGCAAATCTACCACGAGACATTCTTGATCCTCAATGCCTAACTTTATGCTAGGTCTTTTGTCCAAAAAAATATTTCTTGGTACTACTATGGTTTGATAATTGGAAACCAATATGGATTGATCATATCTCATGGGTCTCTCATTTTGTTGTTGAATCCACTGTTTATTTTTCATATTCTCTCTTAAGCTTCTTCTCTAGCTTCTTCATGTATGCATTCCTCCTCTTGTTTATGATTGTGTGCTCCCAAGAGCTTGGATAACATATAAGAGGCTTAGTGTACCATTTTATCCTATGATTGTTTATGTAGATTGGTAGGATATTTCCATTTAGTGTTGCTAATTTGGCTTGGAGATGATAGCCAGAAGATTTCTTATGGATCACCAAGAACTAGATCTTGGATCAAGTCCTTCTAGATCCCTATAATTCCATGCAAAAATATCCCAATATTTTTGCAATAATTCAACCAATTGATGCTCTTCCTCTAGTGAAACATCCTTCACAATGAAGGAACATCTATCCTCATTACCAACTTTTGTTACTAGTACCTTTTTGGTTTGTTATTTGTTTTCATAAGCCACTCCTTCTTGTGCCTCTCTTTTGGGAATTTGAATGATTATCCTTCTTTCCTCCACTTCATATCTTTTGAAGTTTTCAAGGGCTTCAGAATATTCTTTAGGTTGTTTCTCTCCTTCTATCCTTGTTGACTCTTGACCTAGATCCATAGGGCATTCCTCTATTATGAATACATTAGAGTGTTCACCAGATTGTTGTACACCTACTTCTCTTAGGTAGGCATCTTCTAATGGCCTTTCCATATGTAGATCTACTACTTAGAGTTTCATGCAAGTTGGCCTATGCAAGTTTACCCCATTCAATCCATAAGCACAATAGCAATGACTACACCTACCACTGAATCAATGATTGCCTTGGTGGTGATGCCTCTATAAGTGACATGAATACAAGTATTCCTTTCATCACCCTCACTACAGTCATCAACCCTTGTCTAAGGGTATTTGCATGACTTCAGTTTTCATTATTAATTTCTTTGGATCTGAATCTACTTGCCTAGAAATGTCATCCTAGTAGTGATATTTGATTTTGATAAGCTCTTTTATCATGAGAGTGCACTTCATTATGGCCTTCTTGAGATCCTCTAGATTTCTTTGGGAACTCTTTTGATGAATCTTCTTCGAATGGAGCAACATAGTCTTTTTGCACTTGGAAGCGTCTTCATGTGTCTAATATAATTTGGTAGGGTATTGAGACTTGCATTCCCGCATTCAAACATTTCTTCACTAATTGGCCCAATGATTTGGACATCTAGGTCAATAATTGTGTTGTGTGTTCTAGCTTGGAGCATAGATGGCAATCTAGATATACTCTAGATGAAGAGCTTACTAGTGCGCAATTCCCTATAGAGCTTCACATAAGCCATGCTAATATAGCTTTTACAATGGGATTTGGTAGAGATAAATGTAGTTGGGAGAGAAAAAGTAACCAAAAAAATATATGATAAGATAATATATCCACGACCAAAAGTCATATTGTCTTGGCCCTACTAGATAAGGGGATAGGCCGCTTGGACCCTGCAAAAGAGCTCAAGCCCCCCTTTGCACTCCCCCATTAAGGTTCACTTTATTTTTGCCTTGAATGGCCCATACATTTATGCCCTACCTAACCTCATGGCTAGGCTCAAAAAGATCATCTATTACCATCAATTGTCACACATAAATCTCATCTAACTTGGAAGTTAGGGTTCCACAAATATCCAAGCTCTCACAATGCCTTCTCCTCATAATGGGAACCTTGCAACTTAGAGCTCCATGAATCATTTGTGGTTACTTGAGGGTGGATTATTGAGTTTATCTAACACCCTCCCTCAATGTCCATCCTGTTGGTCTAATGCGAACCTTTCGAAAGTGTCAATGAAGTTTCTCTCTGCCAAGAGCATTGGTGAAGATGTTTGCTCCATTTTCTTTAGTTGGACAATAGCTTATCTCCATGAACCTATCCTTGATCAACTCATGCACATAGTGATGTTGAATTTCTATGTGCTTGGTACATGCATGGAAAAGAGATTTCTCGTTGATGGCCATGCAACTTTGGTTTTTACACTTCAACCCTATAGCCTCCTGTCCTTGTATTCCTATGTGCCCATAGGATCCTCCTCAACCATACTGATTCATGTGTTGCAACACATGTTGCTTTGTACTCGGTTTTAGTTGAAGATAATGCTACATTCAATTTCTTCTTATTGGTCCAAGAGAAAATCCCATATACTAAAGAATAATAATATCCACAAAGTGATTTTTGGATATCAATATCTCTTGGCCAATCTGAATCACGATGTCCAACCAGAGATGATCCTTCTTCATAAAGAATATGATAATCAATGGTTCCTTTCACATATGTGAGTATCCGCTGAGAGGGGCATTAAGGAAATTGCCTTTAACACTTCCTCACTACTGAACTCCTAAATAGAGAATGGAATTGAGGATCCAGGGCACAAGACTCGTACAAAATCATTCACATAAAAAACATAGATGACACTACCAAGGCAGGGGTGGTCCGTGCTACCTTGTCATACAAATAAAATGGCACTCTTAGGGTGGGGGTAATCCACGCCACCCTCTCAATACACAAAAAAAATCAACACAAAGGTACTCTTAAGTCAGGGGTGATTCAAGCCACCCTCTTAGCACCAATACACTTAAACACAAACAACACAAAGGTACTCTTAAGGCAAGGGTGATCCGTGATGCCTTCTTAGCATCAACACATAAAAAAACTAAACACTCACAAGAAAGAGATTCTCATTGACAAGAGGAGTTAGACATTACCACAATCATCCATGGGTTTGGGGATGAGGGAAAAGAGAGAAGGAAGATAGAAGAAGTAGGCAATGAGAGAAGAAAAGAGGGTGTAGTGGATAGAATAAGGAAGTTTGAGGGTAATAGAGATAGGAAGGATTAGAGAAATGAGCTTAATTCAAATAGAAATGTTACAAAGACATTGGGACTTACAAATTAAGAGCTTGCATAGCTCTCTCAATATAGGGACATAGGGTAGACTCCTTCTCTTAGCATTGGAGCATCCACTACACCAACAACATGTACCTTCTTACAATTCTTCTTGCTTTTGGAGGACACATAAGGGGTCCTTTTATAGGCCTTTTGGGAAGATATTTGGGAATGATATTTTGAGATGAATCTTCTAGATATTTCACATTTGTGGTGAAATAGGAGCTGTTTACAAAGATCCAAAAGAGCGTGCAAGAGGGTGTGATATTTGGCCTATTTTTACATATCTCTTGGATATTTTTGAGCATTATAAAAAAAATTGAAAATTTATCCATACAAATGCATGTAATGGGTCATCTCCATCAAAATTTGAATTTGGGTTATGAAACTTTTGCGTTGGGGCCAAAAAATGTAAGAAATATCCATAAATAAAATGTCTCCTTTGTTGAAAATTCAAAAAGGTGTGGTGGGGCTATGGGGTGTAAGACAATAGTTACGCAATATAACACAGGAGCGATAGCAAAGAGGATAACAGATATAGGAGAATCTCAACAATTTTCTATTAGCAACAAGTACAAAGATGATGGCGTTGTCCACCTGTGCGCTCTCAAGGTAGAGCTTAAATGGCGATCTAGACAACTCTAGATAGGGAGATACAAGGTAGAGGTATGCTGGCTCAACTTGATGTCTTAGGTAGTGCAGAAGTCATGTATATATAGGATCATGGGTGGCCTGCCATGGACGGCTATACATGGGCGATGCAGCGTGGGCGGCCACCGCCCGCATAATTGCCATACACGGCTTAGACTGGTTGAACCGACCTAACAAATATAAATGATTTCTGACTCCGACAGGGAATATTCCATGGAATATCCCTTTACCGTCGCGCCGAGGGCGCTGCCCTTGGACCCCCACCAGGGGGCCCGCTGGCCCCCTTGGACCCCCCAACCGGGGCTGCTCACCGCTACCCCGGACCCCACAATTGGGGACCCTGGTAACTCCCTTTCCTTATAATACCTTACATGGTCCAATATGACCTTCATCCAACATGCAAAGTTGGGATTCCCATCAATTAGGTAATGCACGCTTGGCTTCTCCTCATAAAGGGGGCCTTACAAAATGTGCATACAATCATGAGGGGTAGACATTGATCATATACTAACATGGGGCCTTTGAAAAGTTTTTTGTTTCATTCTAAAGAGAGTGGGACAAGGTTTAAATACTTGAATATTCTAGACTTTCCATCTCTCTTTCATATTTCCCTTTCATATTGATCATTTCTTTTTTACTACAGGAAAAGCTAGTCATCTCTTCAGTGGTGGGGACCCACTTGACTTCTATCTTCCAGATTTATTTTCTAGGTATCCATATCATAGGAAATAAAAAAAAAACCACATTACATGTATAAAATAGATTATTGTTGGAGGAGATATAAAAAATATATCCCTTATACTTAGCCCTTCTCTAAGGCTAGAGGCATTAATGTCTAGCTTTCGAATAGTCTATTGATGTCACAGGGTGGGTCATCTTCTTGTATCACCATCAATATTTCTTTGTTCTTTGATTGCTCTAATTATTCATCAATGTCTTCTATCCTTTGTAAGTACTTCTTCAATCTCCATCCATTGACCTTGTTCTTGTGTACTTTCCCTAATAGATCCAGAAGTTGGTAGCTTCCATTCTTGACCTTTGTTTTGATAAGAAAATATCCTTCTCACCATGGTTGGAACTTTGTGTCATGGTTGTCATAAAAAAGGTTATCATATCTTAGAACAAGATTTCCTTCTATTAACCTTTTATCTTTAAGTTGTTTGTTAAATTTGTGCCTCCTTTTCTCTGCTTGACTCATGTAATGCCCGACTACAACTCGCTTTTAATACTCATTTTTGTAGATGTGTAATCCTCTTTTGGATTACCTCTTGCTCACTTTCTCTGCTTTCCTTTAGTATTAGTTGGAGCCTTGGAATTTCTACTTCTATTGGTAGTAAGGCCTCTTGTTCACATACTAAGTGAAATGGGATGAACCCTAAGGATGACTTGTATGATGTGAGATATGCCCATAAGGTTGTGGTGAGATGTTTATCCCATTCCTTAGGATGCTTCTTTTACCTGCTTACTAATGATTTTACAAATAATTCCATTGGTCTTTTCAACAAGACCATTACATTGAGGATAATAGGGTGTGGAGTATCTATGCCTTATGTTTAGTCCACTTAATAGGTCATTCAAAACATTTGATCTAAAGCCATGATCAAACACTACCTCTAAAGGTATGCCAAATCTACAACATATGAAATCATAAAGGGATTTCTTGATATCTTGCATTGTGGTCGATTTTGTATTGGTTGCTTATGCTCATCTAGTCATGTAATCCACTACCACAACATACTTCTTTCTTGAGCTTGTCCTTGGTAGGGATCCAATTGCATCGATCCCCCATTTCTTGAATGGTCCATAAAATTATTGGTGTCCTTGGTTCATACATAAGTTGCTTATTTCATGTAATCTGACATTTCTTTCATGTTTTACACCAATATTGAACATCTTTATAAAGTATTGGCCATGTATATCCTACTTGAAGTACCTTCCTTATGTTGGGGATGTAAGGGTCATGTGACCTTACCCCATATTCATATATATACATGATATATAGAGCATTGCCTCAAGAGAGATCATTATGTGGGTTTTGAGGCTCCCACGCATGTCCGCGCGTCTCTCCTCTCTTCTCTCTCCCTCCATCTCCTCCTTCCTCCTCTTGTTCTGCACACCAAAGCCCTTCATTGGTATCAGAGCATGCTGAAGGCTGGTGTGCAAGAAGCTTCAATGGAAGCTTAGGTGAGAAGAGGTAGAAGTGCAGGTCGGCATCTCTTGACAGCAGTTCAGTATTTCGGTCATAACTCGAGGTAAGAAGCTCGGATTGATGCGTTTTAAAGTTCTATGCGTAGCTAACACAGAGAGCTACAACTTCATAGAAGGGCGCAGAATTTGGTTCGGACTTCTGAAGTGCCGAAAATTCAAAAAACGCAGAGTATTGTAGAAGGCGAATCTACATTGAGTAGGACAGCAGGTCGATTTTTTTGTCATAACTTGAGTTCTACAGCTCGGAATGCAATGATTCAACTTGCTGCTCGTAGCTTGGACAGATAGCTACAACTTTGTAGAAGAACTCGGATCCAGATTTGGAGTTTTGGGTTGCCGAAATTGCAGAATACACAGCAGTACTGTTGCAAGTGAAAGTGAAATTGATAGCAGGTGCTTGTTTTGAGTATATCTTGAGCTACGCACCTCCGATTGAGGTGTTCTTTATCTCATTACGTAGCCAAGAATCAGATCTTGAAGTTTGCTGAAGACCAAAAGTTCAGATTAGAGGTTATCACCACTGAAATAGCAAAACACAGAGCAATAGATTTTTGTCAAACGAACCCTAATTACTCTTGGAGGTTGAATTGGCTTTGGAACTTCTTCGAGAGAGAATTTTTGGTGTGCAAGCTCTTATTTTCAGAGCTTCAAGGCATTGTACATGTATGATCACTGTGGTAGGTCCTCCATATGAGAGTAGAGCATGATCTTGTCACTTGTTTGACATGTAAGATGACATTGTAGTATACTCTTTTTTGAGGTTTATGTGTAGTTGCCATTATCTTTGGTTGGATCAGTGACAGGTGGTGACAGGTTACTTATTGTTCTTTGGTTATTGGTTATATTGTTTGATTGCTCAGTTTACAGGGAATACTCTGTTGAATTTTTCCTAGGATTATTTCACATCTACTTGGTCACTTTGGAGACTTGGTGAGTAGGCTTATGCTCATGATTTTATGTGCATGCTAGATGCATGGTTATGTGACAGGTGGTTCACATGGTTTCTTCTCCAGTGAGAGATTTATGATGTGAGTTATGCATATGGATATGCAGGTGTGATCCTATTGAGGATAGAGTATTGTTTCTAGTCTCTTGTTACATTGCTAGTCTTGGATTGCCAGCATGGTGTCTTCTCGATTCGATGGTACTCACTTTCCGAGATGGAAAGCTCAGATGTGGCATACATTGGTTCATGCAGGGTTACACATATATGTGCATAGAGATGCACAGAGGCCTCGTGACATGCCCGGCCATGTATGGATGGATATGGATGCATTGGCCAGCTCCACTATCCGATTATAGCTTGTGGATTCTATATACGAGTCTGTTATGTATGAGGAGACGAGTAGTGCATTATGGCAGAGACTACATGATATGTATGCGAGTCCATTGACTCATATGAGACATAGATCACATCGACGACTTCGATGTTGGCATTGTGTTCATGAGGGCCATATTCGACGACATTGCTTCAGGCGGATGCGACGACGACGTCAGAGATATGCATGTGATGCAGGTCAGGTAGTAGTTTCAGGAGAGTCTATGGCAGTTGATTATGCCAGTGATGGTGATATCACTTTCTCCTATGGTTCATCTTTGGATTCCTCTTATTCATTGGATGGCACACATATGGCTTGGTTGCTTGATGCATTAGCCAGTTTTCATGCTACTCCATATCGTGAGTGGTTTTATCGATTCTCAGGTGAGAGTCGTGGATGTGTGCACTTGCCTGATGGTACGGCATATGACATTGAGGGTGCAGGAGATGTATGCCTTATGCTACCTAGTGGAGCATCACTTATACTCAGACATGTACGCTATGTGCCTTCATTCCCTATGAGCTTGATTTCAGTTAGCCAGTTACAAGAGAGCAGATGTTATGCATTCCTTGGTGAGCATCATTTTCAGTTGCAGTTGGGACAGCTTATGCTTGTCAGAGGTGCTAGGATTGGGCACAGGTATCCACTACAGGTACTTCATGTGCGAGACAGTCTCGTCTCAGTGGGAGTTCAGCCTTATGTGCGATGTGAGACTCGTCATGTCTCATTTTGTCTACCTACACATATGTCTATTGACATTCATGATGCACATGTATGGCAGGATTCAGATGCTCAGATGGATGCATATGTAGAGCATGTTTCGGATGCTCATGATGCTTATATAGAGCATGATTTTGTTGATCATATGGATGCTCTTATGGAGCACACTTTGGATGATCATTTGGATGCTTTAGAGCATGATGTGGATGCTCATGTAGAGCATTATGACGATACTCAGTTAGAGTATGATCATCAGTTTGACCTTGGTGTTGATGTTGTGTGACAACTCATGTGGAGCATGATGATACACTTGGTGTGGTAGAGAAGGATAGCTCTCATGATACAAAGTGTGTGGTAGAGCATATTAGCTCTCAGGATGCACAACTAGATATATCCTTGGTTGCGAGCATGACTGATTTAGATGTTGATGAGTCAACGATCATGCAGTCATTCTTGGATTCGCTCATGCCAGATGTTGACACAGATATGTCAGGACATGTTGGTCTTGATGATGGTGCTTTGGATGCCTTGGATATAGGCATGGCCGACATACTTAGGTTAGCCAGGATAGCACATGTTTCGTCAGCACTCGGGAGTCTGATGTACGAGCTATTATGCTCGAGACCAGATGTTGCAGTTGCTATTGGAGCATTTGCACTTGGAGTTGTCAGTCGTTCGATGATTGACATAGGCATAAAGCGAGTGGGAGCTTTGCAAGAACTTCATCAGTTCTTGCATCAGTCAGATACGAGCTCGACTCTTATTGATATGAGTCTAGTGCAGTTTGAGGTGCATGGATACACCTTGTTCGAGGCAGTTGGTGTAGGCTGATTAGTATGGGTAGAGATCCGGACTCTCCCTGTACATTATTGTATAGTCCTACATCATTCTTTGTATATTTTTCCACTTATGGTCACATTGACCCTTAAGTGGGAGATTGTTGGGGATGTAAGGGTCATGTGACCTTACCCCCATATTCATATATATACATGATATATAGAGCATTGCCTCAAGAGAGATCATTATGTGGGTTTTGAGGCTCCCACGCATGTTCGCGCGTCTCTCCTCTCTTCTCTCTCCCTCCATCTCCTCCTTCTTCCTCTTGTTCTGCACACCAAAGCCCTTCACCTTATTGTTATTTCATGTGAGAAGTGTCCTCCACATGCATGGTCATAACAAGATTCCAGAATGTTCTTTATTTCATCTTATTAGGGGACCCTTCTGAGGATAAGGTCCTTACCTTTCTCATAAAGATTATCTCCTATGAGTTGGTACTGTAGAGCCTTCTTCACTAGCCTATGCCTTTGTACCTTGTTTAGATGCTTGGGTAGTTCTCTAGTTTCAATGAATTTGATAATCTCATCTAGCCCTTCCTTACCAATAAATTGTTGATCCAATTTTTTTAGTGCTACCATATGTTAGTCGACCGCCGGATTGGGACAGGTATAACGGAAATCTTTGTAAAACACGCGCGAAAGGTTGTTACGCGCATATTTGTAATTTCTATATAAAGCAATGAAAAGGAATGCGCAAGAGGGCGTTTTTCAGGCCATGTCTGGGTATCACCCGACTGTTCGTCTGGGTGAATGTCTGAGTGTTGATGTAGTGTGTCTTGTTTAAGCTCTGCGTACTCTGGTGTACTGTGTATCTGTGCTGTTCTCTATTGATCTCGATTGCGTTGTGAGTTTAATTCCATTCAGTAAGTCATTGGATCATTGTCTGAAAGAGGTCGCTATGGATCTTTGTGACGATTTATTTTGGTAAGATTTGACATCGAAAAAGAAGGTAGCCTGTTCGAAACCAAGATTCAAAGCATACTGAACAAGATTATCGAACCGGAAAGTGCACAGTCTGACGATACAGATTCCGATAGTTCAGATATTCAGCCATGAGATACAGAAGATAGTCACAATACACTCGCCATGAACGGGCAACAACAACAACAACAGCAGCAACAACAAGTATGCCCACCAAGGCCGACTCCAACAGGAGTAACGTACACCAAATTTGGTGGATTCCCAAGAGATGACCCGGATGCTCATGTACGCACATTTGAGATAAGCTACGCAGTACTCAACCATCCACCTGATCCGGTATATAAGGCTATTGTTTTTCAATCGACATTGGTCAACAAAGCAGCTAGATGGCTTACAGAATATGATATTAATCATTTCGGCACCTATGAAGCAGTAAGGGATGCCTTTTTGCAGAGATTCAGGCTAAAGAAGAACCCAGCCAAAATTTTTGACTACCTGCAAAACAATAGACAGAAGATAAATCAAACTGTACAGGAGTACACCACTCTATTCAGGACGCATCTAAGGCAGTTACCACCAGCACACGCCAACCTACCGGACGACGTTATTACTCAGTGGTTTATCAATGGATTGACCCCACAACTTAAGCAGATTATGATCATACGCTGTGTAGGAGCTATGACGCTAGATGCAGCAATTGCAATGGCTCTGCAGCTGGAAAACAAGGTTGGAGGATTTACAGAAGATCTGGAGTGGCTAAAAGCAAATAGAAATACCACCGAAGACCCGACCAGACAGATGTACTGCACTACCTGCAAGAACTCATGCCATACTAGTGCCACTTGTGCACTTAATCAGTTGTTTTGTGCTATCTGCAACACTACCGAACACACCACCGAAAACTGCGCATATAATGCCAAAGTGCAGGGAACAGCGACTGTCAATGCAATTATACAGGAACCAGGGCAGCCAGCCAATCACTATGTGCCTCCGCAAATGAGAAACAACCAGCAACAAGGATATCGAAATTATAGAGGACAGAGAAATAACAACTATAATGCAAACTGCTGGCAGACCGAACCACCACCGAAAAATCCCAATTTACCACCACCGCACTGTCATTTCTGTGGTGAATTTGGTCACATTATAAGATTTTGTAAAGATGCAGCTGAGTATGATCAGAGGAAGAAAGAATGTCAAAACCCAATGGCTAATATGGTACAAATCACACCAGTAGAAACACACGCTGCAGTAATTCAGACCCGCTCCGGTAAACAACTACAACCAGTAGCAGAAATATTTGAACCAGGCATACGAGAACAACAAAGGATGTATGATAAAACTAGTCAATGGACCACCGCAGAACCTCTAGTCTTCCCAGATCCTATTCTGGTAACCCAGACTCCGTTAACCGAAGAAGGAACACAACAACAGGATTCCAATTCAGCAGCAGGCACATCATCTTCAGCAGGCGCATCATCTTCAGAATCTGTGGAAACAATCCAATCACAAAAGGCCTGGGAAATTTTATCTAAAGCATCCATCACTCTTCCTTTGGGCCAATTACTTGCACTAGTATCGGGAGTTCGACAGCAATTTCAACAACAGTTCAGTCCTGTGCCTCCTTGCATTCCTGCGACAACAACCGTGTAACCGGAACCTGATTCTACGGTCGATCATTCAGTTCCTTTGATTACGGTATGGTATAAGAATCATAAAATCACACAGGTACTAATTGATGGAGGATCTGGAGTCAACATTGATACTGCTGCGCTATGTAAAAAGTTAGGGTGGATCGAAATCGAACCAATTCAGTTTTTTGTTAGAATGGCCGACCAATCAAGAGTCCATCCCATAGGACTTGTACGAAATGTACCAATCACTTTACAAGGTACAACATTTAAAATGAACTTTGTCATACTAGATTTACCGGAATCCACTCTTGATTACAACCTCCTTTTCGGCCGACCTTGGTTGAAGCATGCTAAGGTGATACACGATTGGTCTGCACAAGAGCTCACTTTCAAGGATAATAATCGTAAATACGTTGTAAAATTAGATGCTATACAACCTTGCGAGTTGCATGGTAGATCGTATTTGGCGGAACCAGTCCATATGTTAGATGGATTGTCAGATGATGAAGAAGAAGAGTTTCTGAAAAATAACATTGACTTGATCTCCCTAGGAACTATTGATCTACAATCTGTTGTAGATAATTGGAATCCTTCAGTTTGTACGGTGATGACTGTAACAAAAACAGATATGAAAGAAGATAAGGCTACCATAAATGACGTTGATTTACAACAACTGTTTAACCCAGCTGAGAATACAGAGAAGCCTCGACAATTCTATGTTCCAGAAGATCAACTGACCACTTACAATTTAGGTGATGAAGAAAATCCACGACCTGTCAAGATAAAATAGAACTTACCGGAATTATTTCGAGCAGATCTAATTCAACTACTCCGCGAATTTTCTGATGTATTTGCATGGGATTACAAAGATATGAAGGGTTTGAACCCGCGCATCTATCAACACAGGGTCATGCTGAAGCCGAAAGAAAAACCACTTAAGCAACCCAGCTACCGGATGAACCCGAACTATGCATCACAGGTAAAGGCAGAACTTGATAGGCTACTCAAAGTCGGATTCATTGTACCAGTAGAGCATGCTGAATGGATCTCTCCATTTGTTATTGTCCCCAAAAAGAATAAGCAATTACGAATATGTGTAGATTACCGGAAACTGAACACAGCAACAGTACTTGATCCATTTCCGCTCCCTTTTCTTGACACAATGCTTGATAGAGTAGCAGGACATGAAATGTATTCATTTTTAGATGGGTACAGTGGATATAATCAAGTTAGAATGGCTGAACAGGATATACCGAAGATAGCCTTCATTACCAACTGGGGTGTTTTTGCCTGTACTGTTATGTGGTTTGGGTTAAGAAATGCCCCAAGTACATTCCAAAGGTGTATGCAAGAAATATTTTCTCCTTACCTTACCTCTTTTATGCAAGTATATCTTGATGATTTTTCAATTTTCGGTAAGATGATAGCACACCTGTTCCATTTACGGTGTTGCTTTGAAAAATGCAGAGAATACAGACTCTGTTTGAACCCAAACAAATTTGTGTTTGCGGTTTCATGTGGCAAGTTACTCGGTCATATTGTATCTGCATAGGGCATACAGGTGGATCTAGATAAAATTTCAACTGTGTTAGAAGCTCCAGTGCCCACTACACCGAAGGAAGTAATGCGCTTCATGGGCCAAGTAAGATGGCATGGTCGACACTTACGATGGCTTGCTCACTTGGCAATACCACTGAACAGATTAATCGCCAAGACTCCTCGACAGTTTGAGTGGACTCAGGAATGTCACATAGCATTTGATCGCTTAAAGAGTTTATTAACACAAATTCCCATCTTACAGCCTCCGGATTAGGATCGCCCATTTCATGTGTTTGTTGATGCTTCAGATATAGCAATAGGTAGCGTTCTAATGCAACAAACTGATAAGTGGTTCAGACTAGTGTACTATGCAAGTCGCAGATTATCCCCTGCTGAAAAGAATTACTCTATAACAGAAAGAGAATGTCTAGGTCTAGTATATTCTATCAAGAAATTCAGACATTATTTGCTGGGCCGTAAGTTTACTTTTCATATAGATCATGCTGCACTTGTCTATCTAGTTCGGCAACAGCATCTAAGTGGTTGATTAACACGATGGGTTCTGCTTTTATAGGAGTTTGACTATGAAGTTATTCATCGGCCAGGCAGTTCACATGCCTTAGCAGATTTCCTCTCCCGTTTAGACTCCGGTGAAGCTCCGGAAGGCATAGATGACACAACTCCAGCGATTTATGTCTCTAAACCCACGAATGATGAAATTACAGACCCACCTATGCCATCTACATATTATGATCAGATCTTAACCTTCCTCACTGATGGATGCCTTCCATCTCAGACTTCTACGGCAATACGCAGGAAAATTGCAGTTTTTAATCGCCGATTTCGGTTGATTGCTGGAGAATTATACTATGTGGATCATACTGGAATCTTACTTCGATGTATTCCACCACATGAAGTTAACTCAGTTATTACTTTGGCTCACTCAATTCCTTCTGGTGGCCATTTTGCTACAGATTTAACACACCGGAAAATTCTGCAAAGTGGTCTCTGGTGGCCTACTATGTACAGAGATGTATCACAGTTTGTCAACACAATGTGATACTTGTCAAAGATCTGGACAACCCCTGCAACGTCATCTTTTCCCTATACAACCTGTCTTGCCATTAGAACCTTTTCAGAAGTGGGGTCTAGATTTCATTGGACCTATTACACCACCAGCGATCCGCAGTAACAACCGTTATATTTTGACATGTACTGATTATGCTACCAGATGGGCAGAAGCCTGTGCTTTACGGTCTGCTACAGCTGTTGCGGTAGCAAAGTGTTTGCTAACCGATGTCTTTCCACGTTTTGGTTTACCACTTGAACTTGTTACAGATCAAGGCACTCATTTTGTCAACAATCTAATGAAAGTACTCACATATTCGTTTCAAGTCACACATAAATTTAGTTCACCATATTATCTTCGTGCAAATGGTTTGGCTGAAAGTACAAACAAATCTTTGTTGAATATGCTTCGAAAACTCATTTTAGAAGCACCGGAAAGATGGGATCAACTGCTACCTGCAGTATTATGGGCATACCGGACTACATACAAGGTAACAACAGGATTAACACCTTTCAAACTAGCTTATGGATTAGAAGCAATAGCACCAATGGAGATAGTTATACCAAGTTTACGAGTAGCAATCGCTCAGAAACTGCTACCGGAAGACTCACTGTCATTTCGGTTGGATACACTCAGAGAGTTAGACGAGCAGCGATGGCACAGTTTTTTGACTATGCAGGAAGTACAGCTAAAACAAGCTCGAACATATGATCGATATCTAAAGAGTCCAATTTTTTCGGTGGGACAACTTGTACTCTTTTACAATGCAAAGTCGAATCGGTCCGCCAACAAATTTAAATTACGATGGTTCGGTCCCTACCGGATTTCTACACAAGTAGGCCCAACAACTTTTCGGTTGACTACGTTGACCGGAATCCCTCTTCCGAAAGTCATTAACGGTTCGAAGCTGCGCCCGTATCAACACACATCTAACCCGCACTGAAACGTTTTGCGGTTGGCCACGTCTTTTGGCGTTCACTTTTCTTTTCTTTTCTTTTCTTTTATTTTTGTGTGCTTAAATAAATAAATCTGTAAATATCTGCGTTTTGATACCTAATTATGTCCATAGCCGCCCTGCCCTTGCCAGCTACTCACGTATGCACACCGAAGTTAAAAAATTATCATTTCAACACCCCGCGATGATTAATCATCCTTCATTGCTCTCCCCGGCAAAGCATCCACTTAACCTTCTCCAGTTCGCCGAAAAAACACTATTGCGCTTGTGTGACTTGTGCTCTGTGTTTACCCTGTGCTCTGTGTGCCTGTGTTCTGTGTCTTCGTGTGCGCCATGGAAGCCTTGGCTAACTACGCCGCTTTCTGTGACGGTCTCCCTACCGAGGTAGGAGAGTACCTGCGCATATGTGGGTTGGCAAACTTCGCTGAACTGCCTTGGCATTCAGTGGAGTCCCACCCATTCTTTGCCAACATGATCTCCGCCATCGCCAACACACCCGCCAATGAGCAAAGATGGGCTATCACTTCCTTACCCTCCCGAACCGTAATCACCTTCCAAACTTTCGCTGATTCGTATTGACTCCCTTCGCAAGGCCGAGAAAATGGCCCGAGCCTACCAGTAGCTAGAATGGCCGAATTGTTTCCTAGATATTCCTCTAACGAATATGCCATTCTCTGCCGACCGGAACCAGAACGATCCGCCCTCCAATTTTTAGTAGCCATACTAAACCTCCAGAAATGCACCTACGGAATATCTCGCCCCTTCTACTCTGCCATAGAATTAGTTGCCCAAGAATCAGTGAACTTCGCTTCCTTCTTCTTCCACCGCATTCACCGAGAATGTGTAACCATTATGAAACACGTAAACAAAGGAGGTATGCCAAGATCCAGACTGCCACACATCATCTCATTCCTCTTTCCGGCAATACTCGCAGCACAACCACCACCAAGAGGACCTGTTCTGCGACATGAAGAATAAGTGCAGCTATGGGATGATGAGGAAGAAGATGAAGAGGAACTAAATCAGCTCTTCCGCAGAAAGAGAATCAGAATAAGTTCGTCTGAGAGTGAAGCACAAGGCTCTGCCGAAGGAAACAAGGATGATGACAAAGAAGAAGAAAAACACGACGAGGAAAGGTTCCACGACACCACAACGTCAATGCAGAATGAGTCTTCTGCGCAATCTTCCCAGGAGCAGCAACAGGAAAAACAGACGGAAGCTAACACATCCTCTACCAAAGAAGAATCACAGCAGCAGTCTCAAGGAGAACAACAAGCAGATAAAGAACAAGTGGCTAAAGAAGCGCTCGAAAGGCTTCTTAAGGTAGTTGAGTTACAGCCGAAGACACTGCACAACAGAACAACGATCAGGTAACCCAAACTCACACCGTTATTCCCACTCCCCCACTGGAACCACCCATCGAACCCATTATCCCCAGGAGGAGGATCAGTGGCTCAAGGCAAGGAGTGGTGGCAACAAAGGTGATGTTGCATTCACAGCAAATTCCAAAGGAGGCAAAGTGGACTCTTCAAAAGATGGAGACAACAAAGAAGAATGACAAAAAGAAGTTCAAGTGAGAGTGTTTCCACTACAAGAAGAAAGACCAAATAATTCAAGATTGTTGCATTAAGAAGGATGAAGGGAAGAATGAATTGTCAAAAGGTGGCAAGGGCAAGGAGTCTGCCAACACTGCAAAAACAAAGCTTGAGGCATTTGTCACTATAGAGGAGGTATGCTCCTCGACTGAAGATTCAAGAACATATGACTCATGGCTGTTAGACTGTGGTGCCTGTCATCACATGACGAGAAGAAAAGAACTTTATTGTTCCTTATAGCCTCTAAGGGAACCCATCACAATAAAGGTAGGAAATAATGTGTGTCATGTAGAGGGTGAAGGTGTTGTTTCTTTCATTTATTCTAATGGGAGTGATCAAAGTGATGAAGTATCTTTTAGTAAGATAGGAGCTAAGATTATGGATAGTAACAACAACATTGTTGGGACTGGCATAAGGAGGAACAACCTATATGAGTTTTTTACTCTTAGAACCACTACAAGTGTGCGTAGAAGTAAGCTATAGCATGAGAGATTTGGCCATATTGGATACCTTGTACTAAAGGAGATGCATTGCATGGTTATGGTTCGACACCTTCCATCAATTGCAGACATGAAGGAACCATGTGAAGTTTCATGATGGGAAAGAAATAGAGGAACGTGTATCCACAAGAAAGCAAGAAAAGCGAAAGCTATCCTCTAGAGTTGGTGCATGATGACTTGTGCAAAAGAATGCCTACACAAGCCTTGGGTGGATCTTCCTACTTCATCTTACTCGTGGATGACTATAACAGGAAGATGTTGGTGTAATTCCTATTGGAGCAATTGGAAAAGCCTTCACATTTGGCTTCATTTGAAGAATCTCATGAAGAAACATGTGATGAGTCACATGAACCATTGCTTCTAATTGTGTGATCATTTACCATTTGTAAATGGTTAACTCATTAACACTAGTGTTGTACTTGGACACTTTAGTGTCCTGAAAAAGAGACAATGTTGGATGAATTTTTTAGATTACTAGAAGGAACCATTTATAAATGTAACTATGCAACATGTTGGCATAAGGGTTGAATATTTTGAGAAAAATATAGTTTTTATTAAAGGATATAAAAATTAATGTTTATTCACTAATTTTATGATGCTAATTTCAATACTGGTGCAGAAACTATAGTGATGTAAATTAGTGGTTATTTTTTATTAAAATCATGATCTCGTAATTTTCATTGGTCTAAATGCAATAAAATCTTTTATTTTATATATGTAAACATGTTTCTATCCATAATTAGAGATTCGTAAGGAATTTTACTAGGTCTATGGCATAAAATGAATCTCATTTGTGATATGATAGTCTTATCATCTATGAATTATTTTGCAAAGTGATGGTATGAACATGCATCTTTTTTTATTATCAAAATACTATTTGATATTATTACAACTAGAAATATTTTTTTGACAACCTTAGGAGTCGAATTTCTATGTCGTTTCTTCAAGTTAAACAATACCACTGTTTTTCTACGCTAAGAAAAGGTCATTTTATGAGGAAATATTGCATATGCTACATGATTAAAGTTAACATGCTAGTTTTTTCTATATAAAGTAGTCTATAATTTTTATAGAAGTATTTTGATTCATAATATATAGCTTATATCATTGAGGAAACCTAATTTTTTAGGATGAATTTTTATTCTCGGTAGAGAGGAATATGGCCATTCAATGAAATATTGAGATTTTTAGTGGTATGTGAGATACATACAAAATTATTGGTTCAAAGACATGTAGCATATCTTTATGCTACTATATGATGGTTTTTGAAATAAAACACAAACCATTTTAGTGTTTTTATGAATCAATATCATATAGAAGGCTGCTAACGTGTATAACTATATAGTGAGCACCCTATATTGTACTAATTTTTTTATTATAAAAATGATTTTTCTAGTTCCCAAGACTTGTCTTGAATGATTATATGACAATAAATTAACATTATAAAAATGATTCCAATAGGAGGAAAATTATTTTTATGGAGATATTTCTTTCTTTTCATATATAAGTTTACAAAAAAACAGGTTTTCTCAAACATATTCAATCATTTCTATATTTTAAGTTACCAAAAAAGGCTATTTTTTAAAAAATATATTTTTTATAGAGCATATAGGTATAGGTCTTTATGGGGCTTTAAGGTTTTTTCAAAATTTTATTTGATTCGTTTGTGTGATTTTTTTGTTGGAGATAGACGTCTGCGGAAGCACGCGAACAGCACAAGGAAGAAGAAGAAGAAGCTTGGAGCACAAACACACAATACTGAATGTATTACTAGAGAATGTACAAAGATAAGTAGCCCATTAGGGCAATAGGCGTATATACAAGCCGGGGGAAAAAAACCTCCTAAAGAGGGAAAAAAGTGCCCCGGCGGTCCTAGAGTGTTCACACACATCACTATCTAAATATATCAACAAATCCCCCCTGGGAGTGATGCGGTGAACAAGGAGCTGGCACTCATGTATAAGGAAGTGCCAAGCTATGTGGAAATCACTCCACAAAAGGAAGTAAGCCCAAAGCTTTGCGGAAAGCTTCAAACTTCTCCCTAGATAGAGCCTTCGTGAAAAGGTCTGCAATGTTCTCCTGCGTGGGCACATATGCCAAGCTGATCTCCCCAGCAGAGAACCTCTCCCTGACATAGTGATAATGCACCTCAATGTGCTTAGTGCGAGCATGGAACACAGGGTTCCTTGCAACTGCCAATGCGCTCTGACTCTCAGTGAAGATGGTTGTGGCAGAAGACTGGCCAACACCCAAATCAGCCATAAGGCGTCTGAGCCACACACACTCAACAGTCGCTGTGAAAGCTGCCCTATACTCAGCCTCACAACTGGAAGTGGCCACAGTAGGCTTCTTCTTGCTCAACCAAGATATACATGAGCTACCAAGCATGAAGCAAAAACCACTGGTGGACACACGAGTGTCATAGCAACCAGCCCAATCTGAGTCAGAAAAAGCATGTAAATCTGGCGGTAGTGATCCCCCCTTGGGATAAAACAACCCAAGTAGCCGAGTACCACTCAAGTAGCGAAATATGCGCTTAACCGCTTTCCAATGCGTGACTCCTGGGCAATGCATAAACCTGCTCATCTGTGAGACAGCAAACTGAATATCTGGCCAAGTTATGCACAAGTAAATCAAGCATCCAACAACCTGCTGATAGAGAACAACATCAAATGCATCTCCAACATCATGAAGACTCAATCGTAAACCTGTCTCCATCGGAGTGGCAATAGGCTTACAGTCTTCAAGGCCAAAACGCTGCAATAATGTGTCAATATATTTCGTTTGACACAAAGCCATTCCACCATCAACGTCCATAAACTGAATGCCCAAATAGTGATGCAAATGCCCCAAATCAGACATCTCAAATGAGGCATGCAAATTAGCCTTGAAATCAGCAATATGCTTCTCAATAAGACCAGTGAGCAGCATGTCATCAACATAGACAACAATGATCAGAAGCACATCATTAGCACGCTTAACATATAAGGTGCTTTCAGTTGGACTGTTCTCAAAACCATGTGCAATCAGATAGGCATGTACCTTCTCATACCAAGCACGTGGTGCTTGCTTTAAACCATATAATGCCTTCTTTAACCTGCAAACCTGGTTTTCATGCCCTTTCTGCACAAAGCCACGGGGTTGAAAAACATACACTTCTTCATGCAAGTCACCATTCAGAAATGCTGTTTTAATGTCCAACTGATGTACATTCCAACCATGATGGGCTGCAAGTGCACAAATGCTCCGAACAGTAGTCATACGGCATGTAGGTGCAAAGGTCTCATCAAAATCAATGCCTCTTTCCTGTGCATAACCCTTTGCAACAAGCCTAGCCTTATACCTGTCAAATGTACCATCAAGTTTACCCTTCAGCTTGTATACCCACTTAGTGCCAATGGCCTTCTTGCCAGGAGGCAAGTCACATAAAGACCATGTACCATTCTTCATTATAGCATCATATTCAGATTGCATAGCAGCCATCCAATTTTCTGAATTTTGTGCTTCATCAAAAGAAACAGGCTCATTCTCATCACAGAGACTAGATGCAGCCATAGCATAGCAATCTGATGCAAAGGAGGCACTATGAGAGCCTGAACGAGTACGATATGACAAAGGTGCATCTAATTTGCTGTCACACAAAGTCTGCACCAGCCATTTTGGCATAGTTTTTGCTTGCTCAATATCAGCTCTCTCATCAACAAGTGCATCATGTAAATCTGCATCAGAAATGGAATGATTCGCATCATCAAATGAAACCTGCAAAGGCTGAGAAGTTGCCTCATTAGGACCAGCACTAGCCTGTCCACCTGTAAAAAGAGGCATCAAAGTATCATACATGTCTTTGGAGCTAACAGATGTCTCCTTAGTACATGAAAGCAATGACTGAATAGCATCTTCCACAAAGACAACATCACGGCTAACCAGAATGCGTTTAGTCTGTGGATGATACAGACGATAGCCTTTACTTTCAGAATTGTACCCAACAAAAATACATTTTACTGCCTTATCATCCAATTTTCTGCGATGTTGTTCAAGCACTAATGCATATGCCAAACAACCAAAAACACGCAGATGAGCAACAGATGGTTTGCGGTCATGCCAAGCCCCATATGGAGTGATAGACTGCATCTCTTTAGTGGGACACCTGTTCAGTACATATGATGCACACATGACAGCCTCAAGCCAGAAACTATGTGGTAAAGCCTGACTTTTGACCATGCACCTCGCCATCTCCATGAGTGACCTGTTCTTTTGTTCAGCAACTCCATTCTGTTGAGGTGTATACGGCACTGTACACTGGTGTTTTATCCCACGTTCAGCCAGAAATGCATTAAAATCTGAAGACATATATTCCCCCCCTCGATCAGAACGGAGGGTGCCCATTTTACATGCTGACAGATTTTCAGCCAAAACCAAAAACTGTTTGAAGCACATGAACACTTCGGACTTTGCTTTGAGTGGATATACCCATGCATGCCTGGAAAAATCATCAATGAAAGTCACGAAGTAAAGGTAATTTCCAAAAGAGGGTGTCTGCATAGGACCACAAACATCACTATGTACAAGCTGCAATTTCTGCGTAGCCCGAACTGAACCATCTTTTGGAAAGGAAGAACGTTGCATTTTGCCCAAAATACAGCCTTCACAAACATGTTTTCCAGGTGCCTCAAGTTTGGGCAAAGAGGACACCATTTCAGATTTCTGCAGGCGTAACAAACTAGCAAAATTCAGATGACCAAAGCGTGCATGCCAAAGCTTTGCATCTGACATAGCGTGAGAATCATGAACTGCACATGCCGAATCATTCACAGATCTTTCATAGTCTATGAGCTTATATAGCCCACAACATAAAATGCCAGAAGCAATAATCACATCGCCATTTGAGAGATCATGGACTGTACACCTGTCATCAACGAATTTCACAACCAAGCCAATCTTGGCTAATGCAAAAACTGATAACAGTTTCTTTTTGATCCCTGGCACAAATAAAGCATCTGACAAAGTGAAAGAACTACCATCAGCAGTAGTCAGAATGATCTTACCAACTCCCATAACAGGATAAGAGGAGTTATTGGCGCATGTGACAGTATTCCCTGTAGGGGCAGGCTCGAGTGAAGAGAAGAAACTGCGCTGCGAGGTAATATGTTTGGTCGCCCCACTATCAAAGTACCAAACATCTGAGTCTACTGCAGACATGCACTGATCATGAGAAGATGGGTCAAAATTGCAGACAATAGTAAACGCCCATTCTTCTTCCTGCACAAGATTTGCAGACTCTGTTTTTGGTGTAGAGGCCTCTGCAACAACCATTCCAGCCTCTTTCTTCTTTGCCTCTTTAGCAGACAGTTTTGGACAGTTCTTTATAATATGATCATTTCCTTTACAGTACTTGCAGAACAATTTCTGCTTTTCTGATTTCTTCTCATCTTTATCCTGGTTCTTCGATTGTGCAGCATTTGCAGATTTCTGCTTACTAGTAGAAGAGCTCCATTTTCCTTTGCCCTTCTGACTAGCCAGGAAAGCTTGATCTGCAACACGCATAATGGACCTGTTCTGCCTGGACTGATCTTCTTGCAACAGAACAGAGACTAATTCCTCAAATGACAAGGCATTCGGATTGCCTTTCATCATCAACCGAAGAGTATAGGCAAAACTCTGATATGAATCAAGAAGACCATTCAAAACAGTCTGCACAAGTGAGCTATCTGGTATAACCTCATCAACAGAAATTAATTGTTCCTTCAGGTCTTTGATCTTTGTAAGAAAAGAGTCCATAGAATCACCTTCATTCATGTGCTCACTCTCCAACTGTTTTCGGAGGTAAGCAACACGAGCCTCATTCCTAGCCTGGTACAAAGTGGTAAGTGTATCCCAAGCATCCTTTGCTGTTCTGCAAGAGCGAATGTGAGGAATAATGGCACATTTGACAGACAAAGCTATCAATGCATGTGCCTGGGCATCTCTGCCATCCCAACGAATCTGCTCTGCAGTAGGTGCAACAAAAACAGCAGCACGAACAGGAATCTGTGGAATATCATGTTCGACACCATCTTCATCAGCTCCAACACCTGTATTTGCAGTACCTGTCGTTACAGGTGTAACAGGACGTCTTTCAACACCCTGCACAATGTTCCCCAATCCTTTTGCAACCAGTACATGTCGCATCATATAAGCCCATAATGGGTAGTTGGTACCATCCAACTTATCCTCAACAGCCAACATACGGAATACATCACTGCTTTCAGCCATGGCCGGTGACTAGAATACCTTGATGCAAAAAATCGACTATATCTCAAAAAGTTGAACAGAACTGCCCAGACGAGTTCTGCTAGACCTGTAGCAGACTTCGAGACGCTTATACTGGCGAACAAAAACTGGTATATACCTTTGGCACAAAAGGACGAAATAGCCTGCACAAGCGCTGCGATAGTGCGTTCAGAGGCCGAAACGAGCTCAGATCGCGATTTCGGCACCACATAGCAAAGCTGTTTTGATCTCAGAAACACCCTGAGTATGCTCACCAAATTTCGTGCGAATCTGAGACTGCAAACGGAGGAGTGTCGACGGCGCCCTAGAAGAAGCAACGACCTGCTCTGATACCAATTGTTGGAGATAGACGTCTGCGGAAGCACGCGAACAGCACAAGGAAGAAGAAGAAGCTTGGAGCACAAACACACAATACTGAATGTATTACTAGAGAATGTACAAAGATAAGTAGCCCATTAGGGCAATAGGCGTATATACAAGCCGGGGGAAAAAAACCTCCTAAAGAGGGAAAAAAGTGCCCCGGCGGTCCTAGAGTGTTCACACACATCACTACCTAAAAATATCAACATTTTTTTATTTATTAGAAAAAAGGACACTATAGTGTGCTGTTTTGGTACAACACTAGTGTTAAGGAATCTTGTAATGCCACTAAACTCATGGAGTTAGGAGAATAATATGTTACGAGTTCTCATGAGAGAATATCTCCTCATTTAGAGGAACACTTTTAGATGGATCCAAAACTTGAATTCAAATTCAAAATTTGAATGGAGAGATCCTTATAAAAGGACTTGTAAAACTCGTGGCCAATGTGGTCAATTTTGAAGCTCTTCCACCTATCACTTATTGAAGTTGTGTAGCTCATTTCATAAATACTCATATCAAAATCATTGGGCATCATCTATATGCCAATGATCATGTATATCATTGTTCTATATTACATTCATATCATTGATTATATCTGCCTACCTTTCTATCATGACCACTCAGAACACTGTACTTTGAATGCTCATATCTCAGTCATTTCTCCATCATTTTTCAATTTATATAGCTTGTTGGAACCAGCTCAAAGCCTAGTTCAAGCTAACAAAATTTTAAGCAATTTGATTTAGCAGATTGGGAGAAAACTGCCTCGAAGTGCTCATTGGTCATTCTCTATGTAGCTCCTAAAAAATCGGGGGTAAGCTTCCACTTGCTAAGTTGATTGCTCAGTATATGGTTTATCATTTTAAGTGATTCCACTTGGAATCATTAGCTCTCTAAGCTAATTAGGTACCTTCAAGAGGAACTTTCCTCATTGCTACAATACTGTGAGCACTGAGCAAACTATCCAACAGGTGTGAAGACCAAAATAGTAAGTTTTTGGTCACAAGCTAGTTGAAAAATTATCTGTTTTGATTCAATTGTTTGAAGCACAATCTCCAAAGTACATAGGCACTCATATTGTGTCATTAGCAAGCTAAAGGGTCCTACAACACAACTCTCAAGTGAAAGAGGGCAGGTACAAAGCAGGGATTAGCAGTACCAACTCATTCTCTTGTGGTATCCATCCATCTTTCCCAAGAATGGTATCAGAGCAATTAAAGTAAAATGGGAGAAAGTTTTCATTCTTTTATTGCTAAATTGGATAGGAAAAACTATCAAGCGTTGTGGAGGTGATCGCAATCCGGGTGGATCGGTTCCGGTCGTGGCACACACAGGGTGTATGAAGCTAATGAATGTTGGAAGGTTTAAAGATGTGAAGGTGAAATTAATGTTGAGTATGGAGAAGAGAGAGATGTTGAAATAATTATGGGAATGGGAATGTAGGTGTGCAAGTTAGATTGATGACATGAATGATAAGAATGAAAGAGAACCATACACACGAATCAAATTTGGAAGGAAGAATGGTCCATTGGAGGAGCTTCTTAAACACTTCCTAATTCTAATCCATATGTATAGCCTTCTTTGGATGATATGTATGCATGATGAGAATAGATGGAATCCTTACACATAAATCAGTTTCGAAAGGAAGAATGGTCCAATATTGGAGCTTCTTATACACTTTCAGAAACTAATAAATATGTATGGATTTGTATGGATTATATGCATGCAAGTGAATTATGATGATGGATTTTACTCACAAGCTCAAAGAAACATCCTCACTGGTTCAACGCAATACTGCGGAGCCTTCTCACACATAGAAGAAATAGAAGACATGTAAAAATACTTAAGAGACTGAGAGAGGTGACAAGAGACAAGTGACAAGTGACATGAATTAAAAGAATTTGAATTAAGTTACATGTAAAACATCGTCGTGGTACGTCATGCTAAGCAGTCTACTGATCAAAGGTGGTTCCGACCCTCAAACCATGACAGTTCAACCGAATGTCACACGTAAGAAGGTGAGTTCCACTCCAGTGACCCTATGTCTGTCTAGGCTCGTAACGTCTAACTAAAGAAGTCTAAGACTCATTAAAATCAGCTCTAACTCACTCACACGCTCCACCGAGGGTGAGTCAAGATAGAGATGCTGGTTTCAAGAGCCTATCCTAAATTGGAGTTCTAACTTAAATTTGAAACTAGGTTCTATACTCATACTAGCTCACCTTGGATCCTCACTCGCTCAACCGAGGGTGATCGTCTCAAGGAAACCGTAAGCTAGCATGAGCCCTATGGATGCCTAACAATGATGCTCTAGGAGTTTGGAGGGGGGTTTATATAGTTTTTTGAATGAATTTGGGTCCTTGGATCTAGAGAAATCAACTCTCAACTCTAGGATCACTACTTTCGATTACAACCATTTGATTAATCAAATCAATGGCTTGGAATTGTTCTTTCTATCAAATCTAGTGTAAAGGAGTGAAATTTAGGCGCCCTCATTCTCCACCATTGGATCTGGGGATGATCTGGACCGTCGGATCAGTGCTGACATCAATTCGGATAAAATAAGCCACTATTTTTGGAGAAACTTTGCATTATTGATCTTTAACTGTCAACAAAGTCTTCTTTTATGGAAAAAATTCGTGGATCCTCCTTCCTTTATGCTTTAGTGCATCTCCACCCTTGAATAGGAGCTCATCTTGACCGTACACCATGGTTCAATCATATTTTGACATGTGGCAGCCCTTCAAGCCTTCAATTTTCTTATTCTAGAAAACTGCGGTGACCTTAAAACTGGACTTTGTGCTCTTTGACCCTCCAAAAAAACTTTGATGAAGATGAAACTTTGTAGGACTATGTTTCCAAAGATCTCCTTCAGGAATGTGCAGGAAAAACTCCCATCTGAATCTCCCTTGTACAAGTTTGACTACATTTGGAAGCTTGCAAGGTGGCATTAAGGTGTCTAGGAAGCTCTGATAGCCTTGAAAATTTGTACAAATATGTAGCCACATATGATCTTTATACATGCCAAACCATATGGCTAACATAATTTTCTATACAAGAATTTGTAGGGTCAAACTAGAAAAATTATATTTTTACAAAATGAACATAGCATATCAATGTGCTACAAAATCCATTTTCTGCTGAAATTTGGGCTATAGACTGCCTTTGACAATCTTTACAAGTATATGGATTTTCATCTAATTTGGTGACAATGAAATTTTTGCCCTAATTTCCCAACTTTGACCAGCTTTGACCGCTACCATGGACTTTCTTGATTTCTTTGAAACTTTGTATGTGACCTTCCTTTGACATCCTTGATGCATCCTGGACTTCTCGGGGAATTCTGGCTACCTTCGCCAAATATGTTTTTTGTAGGCCTTCACAAGTGAGAGAGGAGAGCAAATCTCGACGACATTCGCCCCCACTAAACCTGCGATTCCTCCGGAAGCGCCACTCTAGCATCTGTGAAAAACAAAATGTTCCAGGCATCAAATTCTTTTATAGGCAACATAAGAAAGATGGAAGGAAAATTGATTATATGCATGAATAAGTAGGTAACGTGACATGAAGCAAAATTTGCATGAAAGAAATAATTGAAACAGGCAACATGAATATGCATGAACAAATAGGCAACATATATGCAAATGAACAAGCAACATTGGCAACAAGAAAGAAAAAAAAAACAAGCATCAATATGAAGTGGAAGTGGATGTATTGAGTCGTTTTAAGCATCAGTTCCTCTCATCTTGAAGAAAATTTTGTACCTTTTTTATAAAGCAATCTACCTTAAATATGACTATAAACAAAGATTTAGGATTTTCAAGAGACATCTTTCATCTTTAGCTTATTTTAGATCAACTCCTTTCCTACATAAATATGAATATGCTCTTTCTCTAATAACATGCAAGGAAATCTAACTAAACTCCACTAATGCATAAATCTGCTTATATAGCCCGTGATTTATTCTACTATGCCTCTTTATCCTCCTTTGGCTTGCTCTTTTTTTTTTTTTTTTTTTCTTCCGATGATGATGATGATTTGGCAACTTTATGGTTACGATCACTTTTTTGGGGTGGAAGAAAGTGTAAACTTCTTGGTAACATGTAGCTTTTTTTTTTTTTTTTTTTTGACGAGGAAAAGTTAAACCCCGATACAAGGTACAACCATTTTTGATGACGGAGAACAGTCGTTTAAACTCCGATACAAGTGCTGTGAGATGGACTAAGGATGTAGAAACATGCAATAGCAGGAGATAGGATTTCAACAATTATGCCTTCAATACAGGATACATATGCATGTTTATATATGAAAGTCTTGTCACCAAAATAAACCTCCAAATCTACATGTCCTATCTTTCCACAATCCTAGATTATAATCAATTTCTTAGTAGATAAGTTACTACTTAAGATACAATTTTACACAAGTAGAGAAATCATCATTTGCCTTTTTTGACTCAAGTGATGTGGATATGCAATGCAATGCAAAGACTGAAAAAAAACATGCATGAAACAAGCATGGAAAAAAAATAGAATGAACTTGAAAAAAAACAAAGCAACATGAACTTGAAAATTAATGATATATATATTTTTTTTAATAACATGGATACTCCTGTTTATGAATTGGCCTCATTGTTGTCATCTTCTTCAATGTCCTCATCCAAAATGTACTCGTCATTATCACGCTTCTTGAATAACTTTATCCTTTTACCTGCAATCAAAGTTTTTAGTGCAACACCATTTAATTCACAAAGAGCATACGTACCATTGTTGTTGACTTTTGATACTATGTATGGCCCAAACCACCGTTGAGTGAGCTTTTTGCGTGCATCATATTGAGAGTCAAATGTACTATCATAAATGAGCACCCAATCTCCTACTTCAATTGGCTTAGGACGCAATCGATGAGTTTTATCAAAATAATGCTTGTTCTTCATTCTAGATTCTCTTAATTTTTCAACAGCATCATCAAGTCTTAATTTACCTTGTTCTAACTGTTTAATACGCAAACTCAAAAAATCATCAGTAGACATGTTTTCAGACCAAGGAAAATTTGACCATGCAGAAATATGAGACTGAATTGGAAACAATGGTTTTTGACAGTACATGAGTTCAGCAGGCATATATCCAGTAGTACGTGTGCATGTCATTCTATCTGCCCAAAGTGCAAAAGGTAAGAATTTAGGCCATTGTTTGATGTCACCATTACATGCTTTAGATATGGCTTTCACAATAGGTGGATGCCCTCTCTCTATTTTACCATTGGCCTCTGGGTTATATGCAGTAGTGAGAGACAAACGAATACCGTGACGCTCAAAGAACTCTTTAGCTTCTCTCGCATTTAACTCTCCACGATCGGCAACTACTTTCTCTATGTACCCAAAGCGACTTATGACATCTTCAAGCAAGAATTTGCAAACATTGTAAGTGGTATTAGATCGTAGTGCACGTCCCTCTACATGATTAGTTAAGTCTTCTCTTGCAAGTACAATGTAACGCATTTTGTCGATACCTTTAGGCATAGTTACAAGATCTACTACCCACTTGTAGTGAATACAAGGTGGATAAGTAGGATGCAACGGATCTCTATATTTGACTGATGAATGAAGTTGACAAGTAGAACATGTAGAAACATAGCTACTAATGTCAACATACATCCTAGGTCAATAATAGGTACTTCTAATTTTTTCATATGTTCCAAAAAATCCTTTATGACCTGCCCATAATGTCTCATGCATTTCCTTCATTACTTGCAATTGAAGACCTCTCTTTCCTAGGACTCGTTGTGGATTCTTAACCTTACCCTTAGCATGTCTCCAAAGATAACCATTACATAGGAAAAAGTTATAAGCTCGTTTCCTAATGTTACGGAATCTATTCGTAGTACAGCTAGGTAATGGTTGTAGTGTACTCAGATACTTTCCTATGTCTCTCCATTCATCTTCGTACTCAGACTCATGAAATTTCTCATACTCATATATATATGGAACATAGTCAACTAAATTCACATTCTTTATTAGATCACTTTCAAGATCATCATCAAATCTAGCTCTCGATAACATATCAGCACTGAGTTTGACTTACCTGAAATATGAACTAACTCAGGATTTATGAACTTAATATATGAGATCCATCTAAGCATGGCTATATCAGGAGATGAACAATTGGCTATCATTCCAATGAGAGGCAAACAATGAGTCTCAACTTTGACATTTGCACCAATGAAATATTCTTTGTCTGTTTTCAAAGCTGTTACCATACCCCATAGTTCTCGTTTGATCTGTGGATATTTTCGTTGTGTTTCATGTAGAATTTTGGCACCAAACCTAATTGCATATCTATTCCCTTCACTATCATCTTGACTTATGACCCAACCTATACCAATAGGACTAGTATCAACAGTCAATATAATAGGTTTGTTAGCAGAATAGTCTACACGCTTAAGGATGGGAGCTTCAAGCAATAATTTCTTCAATTTACGCATAGCTTGAGTATGTTTGTCAGTCCAAATAAATTTTCGTTTCTTCCTCAACAAGTCATAAAGACAATCAGCAACATGAGCAAAGTGTGGCATCCAAATAACATAAAAGATACAAGCACCAAGAAATCTACGTACCTCACTCACATTGTTACATGTTTCAGAAATCTTGCTAATGGCATCAACTTTTTGTGGGTATGGCTTTCGACCATAATGGCCACATAAATGTCCAACAATAAGCACCTCGTTGACACCAAAAACAGATTTCTCTATGGAAAATGTGAGACCTACCTCTTCAAATCGTTGAAATATTCTTTCACAATCAGAGATATGGTCAAGAACAAATTTACGACATCCAGATGAATCTAAAGTAATGTCCTTTACACGTTCCTCACTCCCTTTAATTGGAATATCATCAATGAATGGCATAGTTATATGAGGGATAAAATCATGTAAGACCATATTCATAGCACTCATCATATGAGCCACAGAATTAGTCGCTCCTTGAGGTAAAGTACACATTCGCACTAAGCCTAAAGGAGTTTTCATTGTGGTTATGTCACGACTATCAATTGCTAACTGGAATTGGTCATATCCAGAATATAAATCACCCATTGAATAGATAGAATGTCCTGAAAATGATTCAGCAAACTCATCTACAATGGGTCCTGTTCCTACATTCCTTATGGTGACTTTATTGACGGGTTGGAGATCTTGAATAAAACGTAGTTTCCCGTTCTTTTTAGGCACAGTGAACCATCTGTTTGAGTAAGGTGCAAAAGATGGCTCTAAAATTCTCATGTTTATCTTCTCCTTAAGTAGTTTCATTAGCTCAGGTAAGTGAGCCTTTGGAACAGGTATAGGATGAAGATTCCATGGAATATGTGGAATAGTAAAGATTATCATGGGTGCAACTAGCTTAGGATCTACACAACCAATCTCATGAGGATACATAGTAAAGGCTTTTCCATGGCTACGTATGACTCTCTCAAATTTATCTCTCTCTGCTGGCAAAAGAAAGTCATCATCTCTACCAATTTTCACCTGTTTGATTGTCTCATCCGTGAATGTATGTCCTAGGTTTTTCTTATCCCGAAGAATTGGATCATTTTTCACATCAATAATTTTTTCATTACTTCCTTGAGGTAATGGTTGAGCTATGGGTTTGATTTTTTTATCTGTAGTTTTGTACTTTGTTTCAACTAAGGCATCATGTGTTTGGTTAAATTTCGAGCACTTGTCAATATTGAGAGCATACTCTTGGATTAGAGCATACTCATCAAGGGAAGAAATAAGAATAATATGGGAATTAGAATTTTGTTGAAGACATAACTCTAACTCCTCAAGAGTAGAGAAACAATGAGATGTCTCAATCACATGCTCAATGTTCTCATCATGTTCCATGATTTTGTTGTTTTTATAATTTTTTTGGGTTTTTTGGATAAAAGACTTGGACAATTGACTCTTATGAAGAAAATCTAATCTAGAATGTGGAAAACAAAGTGACAAACTATTGTACATGTTGGTTGGATGTGAGATGTCAAACCAATATCCACTGTTGTCCCGCTCAACAATGGATTCTATCCGAAATTTTGATCATATGTAGCTCCAAACATGAATCGAGGTGCACAATCACTACAAGCATGCTCATGACCCTGAGTAACAATAGGTTTCTTTCTAATTGACAATCGATTCCTAGGATGATTCACTCCTACTGTCATGACTTGAAGTGATTGCATTCCATCCTTAGACTTAAATCTAGCATAGGTAGACCCATCATCCATGGCTTTAGTTTCCATACGACTCTCACAAATAAAGGGTTGACCTAAGAGAACTTCATAGGAGCAATTATCTTGAATAAAAAAGTGAAACTCTTCTGTGATTCCTCCTATGGATATGGGCACACTAGCACAAGCTCCATACAGGGTACCTACACCATTATCTGCAGTTCTCATACGCCATCCACAATCTTTATCTATGGGCCATCGAAACTTATCATAGACTTCTCTTGAAATCACATTGATTTCATAGCCGGAATCTACTAATGCATTTACAGTGATAGTGTTCTTATCATTTCCTATTTTAACATGCATCTCTGATGTACCTCTAGACCAAAATGTTCTTTTAAAGTGGCTTTCAAGATTGTTTTCATGATTTTCATGGTCAGGTTGAATAGGTCCTAAGAAATTTTTATTAACATTTACTTCATCATCATCAAAGTCCTCTTCATCAGATTCATCAAAGTTTAAGGCTTCATTCATAGCTTGATCTTGATCTAGAGAATCTTGCATCTCAGTATCTAGATTAAGTGGAAACCTCTTCCTTTTAATTAGGCCGATAAAGTTATCTTTAAAAACAGGCTTTGCAATAGAGAAAACTTGTTCTAAAGACATAGTCACTTGACTCTTAAGCAAAATGTCATCTAAAATCTCCATAGGATCTATTTTTCTCTCAATTTCTGAAATCAAGATGGCTTTAGGTTTTCTCTTTGGTTTCTTTTGTTTTTGCTCAGGGTCTTGTTTTTGTTCATGTTCTCGTGTTTGGTCTTCAGTTTGTTTTGATTGTTCTTGTTTATCCAAAGGCTTTGGTTCTGTTTTTCTTTGCTTTGTCTTCTTCCCTTTTTGTTTCTCCTCTTGTTTTTGTTCATTGGGTTGTGCTTCTTGTTTTTTATCTTTGGATTGTGATGTTTCTCCCTGCTCTATGATTGTTTCTATTCCCTCTGAGGTTTGTTTTCGTGTTACTCTTCTTTCACTAGGCTTAGCTTCATCTCTTTTTCGTTTTTCTTCTACATTGGATATGTGAGAAATAAGAGATTGATCTTCTATTGGTGACTCCCAAGCCGTTATTCTCCTAATCTCATCCCGTGCTCTTACTAAAGCCTCTATAGAAAAATCACCTTCCTTTGTGGGTTTACTTGATTCTACTTGTTGTTCATCAAGAGCTTCTAGTTTCACTCCTCTAGTTCCTACGTCCATTATGGTTATATTTTCATAATGTTTTTTCATTCCTCCCTTACCATAATTTCCTTGCAAAGGTAGCCTAGATCGATAGTCACAGATTTTCTTGTCTATGTCTATTACTAGTCGTTGCTCCTTAGCAGCCTTCAATAATTCACAATCTCTCAAAAAGTGCTCTAACGAATCACACCAAGGACACCTACGAGGGCCACGCACAAAACCATTTTGATTTTGAGGATTTTGATTAACTTGTGGTGGGAAATTTTGAAATTGAGGATTTTGTTGATAAGGTATTGCTTGAACAGGATAATTAGGATTTTGAAAATGCAATTGATGTATTTGAGGAGCTTGGGGAGCAACATGTGGTACTTGAGGTGCAAGAGGAGCTTCCATATTATACGGTTGATGATTTTGAAAATTTTGATTTTGAGGATTTTGAAAAGCTATTTGAGAAGCTTGAGGATACATGTTTTGATACATTTGAGGATTTTGCACATGAGGATGAGGATTTTGCATTGAAGGATTATGCATTGGAGGAACTTGATATGCTTGAGTAGGAGCTATTTGTGGATTTTGATTGGTAGCTATAACATGTTGATTAGGCTCTTGAAAAGTCATTGGGTTCATTTGATTTTGGAAAGTTTTGGTGTAACTAGATTGTAAAGCATCTATAGTCTTGGCCAAATTGGATTGTGTAGCAATAAGACTTTCCATTTGCTTAGTGAGAATATCCACTTGAGATTGTTCAACTACACTTTTATTTGGCTCTACTTTAAAACCTTGAGTAGGCTCCATCATTTGAGGAATAGGAGTAGAGTCAAAAAGCATAGCATGGGATTGTTCTCTAACTTGCTCCTTAGTTTGTGGAAGGCTAGCTTGAGGAAGACTAGTTTGCTCATAAAGCATGGATTGTCTTTGATGTTTATGGGCTACAACCTCTACTACTTTACGCACTTTTTGCCAATTGTCAGTAAGACCATAGCGCTTATCTGGTTCTTCTAATCGCCGTTCAACTTCCCTACGAGTTTCAGGATGAAGAAGCTTAAGAAAATTGATCACAAGATCAGGTTCCAAAGTTATCTTATCCTCATCAGGAAGTTGTTCATAGCGTCTAATATACTCATTTTGTAAGTGAGTAATAGAGCTACTAGGCTTTGGAGAATTGACCCATCGTAAGAATCCATCCCGATTATGTTGGCTATAATCTTCAAGATAGAATTCTTTGAGCATCTCCTTTCTAAAATCACTCCAAGGAAGACTATCATATTGAGTGACACGGTTTATGATAGAGCTATCAACAATTCGTTCAAAGAATGATACCAAAAGATCTTCGGGAAGACCAAAAATCATAGCTTGCTCTTCAAACAAATCTAAGTAGCTTGTGATGTTGATGCCATTGAATTTTCCCTTCTCTCTAAACATAGAAGAGACTATTCTTTGGCCTTGTTTCTCAACAATAAGGGATTTGAATCCTTCCTCCATCTTGTGTGAATAAGCAAGTGATGCACGATGCTCTAGATCTCTCACAAATGCGTTTACTTCACGACGAAGATGTGCACGATATTGTGAGAAATCCAGTGCAACACTCAAGACTGATGATGATGATATGATGAGGATGAAAAATATGAAACAAAGGATATGGATCACAACCTCCCAACAAGATCAGAAGCAAATGCCACGAAGCGTTTCACGTCGGGTTCAAATGTGGAGGTGATCGCAATCCGGGTGGATCGGTTCCGGTCGTGGCACACACAGGGTGTATGAAGCTAATGAATGTTGGAAGGTTTAAAGATGTGAAGGTGAAATTAATGTTGAGTATGGAGAAGAGAGAGATGTTGAAATAATTATGGGAATGGGAATGTAGGTGTGCAAGTTAGATTGATGACATGAATGATAAGAATGAAAGAGAACCATACACACGAATCAAATTTGGAAGGAAGAATGGTCCATTGGAGGAGCTTCTTAAACACTTCCTAATTCTAATCCATATGTATAGCCTTCTTTGGATGATATGTATGCATGATGAGAATAGATGGAATCCTTACACATAAATCAGTTTCGAAAGGAAGAATGGTCCAATATTGGAGCTTCTTATACACTTTCAGAAACTAATAAATATGTATGGATTTGTATGGATTATATGCATGCAAGTGAATTATGATGATGGATTTTACTCACAAGCTCAAAGAAACATCCTCACTGGTTCAACGCAATACTGCGGAGCCTTCTCACACATAGAAGAAATAGAAGACATGTAAAAATACTTAAGAGACTGAGAGAGGTGACAAGAGACAAGTGACAAGTGACATGAATTAAAAGAATTTGAATTAAGTTACATGTAAAACATCGTCGTGGTACGTCATGCTAAGCAGTCTACTGATCAAAGGTGGTTCCGACCCTCAAACCATGACAGTTCAACCGAATGTCACACGTAAGAAGGTGAGTTCCACTCCAGTGACCCTATGTCTGTCTAGGCTCGTAACGTCTAACTAAAGAAGTCTAAGACTCATTAAAATCAGCTCTAACTCACTCACACGCTCCACCAAGGGTGAGTCAAGATAGAGATGCTGGTTTCAAGAGCCTATCCTAAATTGGAGTTCTAACTTAAATTTGAAACTAGGTTCTATACTCATACTAGCTCACCTTGGATCCTCACTCGCTCAACCGAGGGTGATCGTCTCAAGGAAACCGTAAGCTAGCATGAGCCCTATGGATGCCTAACAATGATGCTCTAGGAGTTTGGAGGGGGGTTTATATAGTTTTTTGAATGAATTTGGGTCCTTGGATCTAGAGAAATCAACTCTCAACTCTAGGATCACTACTTTCGATTACAACCATTTGATTAATCAAATCAATGGCTTGGAATTGTTCTTTCTATCAAATCTAGTGTAAAGGAGTGAAATTTAGGCGCCCTCATTCTCCACCATTGGATCTGGGGATGATCTGGACCGTCGGATCAGTGCTGACATCAATTCGGATAAGATAAGCCACTATTTTTGGAGAAACTTTGCATTATTGATCTTTAACTGTCAACAAAGTCTTCTTTTATGGAAAAAATTCGTGGATCCTCCTTCCTTTATGCTTTAGTGCATCTCCACCCTTGAATAGGAGCTCATCTTGACCGTACACCATGGTTCAATCATATTTTGACATGTGGCAGCCCTTCAAGCCTTCAATTTTCTTATTCTAGAAAACTGCGGTGACCTTAAAAACTGGACTTTGTGCTCTTTGACCCTCCAAAAAAACTTTGATGAAGATGAAACTTTGTAGGACTATGTTTCCAAAGATCTCCTTCAGGAATATGCAGGAAAAACTCCCATCTGAATCTCCCTTGTACAAGTTTGACTACATTTGGAAGCTTGCAAGGTGGCATTAAGGTGTCTAGGAAGCTCTGATAGCCTTGAAAATTTGTACAAATATGTAGCCACATATGATCTTTATACATGCCAAACCATATGGCTAACATAATTTTCTATACAAGAATTTGTAGGGTCAAACTAGAAAAATTATATTTTTACAAAATGAACATAGCATATCAATGTGCTACAAAATCCATTTTCTGCTGAAATTTGGGCTATAGACTGCCTTTGACAATCTTTACAAGTATATGGATTTTCATCTAATTTGGTGACAATGAAATTTTTGCCCTAATTTCCCAACTTTGACCAGCTTTGACCGCTACCATGGACTTTCTTGATTTCTTTGAAACTTTGTATGTGACCTTCCTTTGACATCCTTGATGCATCCTGGACTTCTCGGGGAATTCTGGCTACCTTCGCCAAATATGTTTTTTGTAGGCCTTCACAAGTGAGAGAGGAGAGCAAATCTCGACAACAGCGTGGTCCTTGAGGATGAAGACATACTTAAGGAAGGAATATCTATGGATACATATCAGGAGATGAGGAGATTCCCATTTTCAGAAGCAAAGGACAACCTACAAGAGAGGAGCTTGAAAGAATCAACTCATGGTGTGCCAAAGATGCTTTAGCAAGGCCATATCTACTTAACTCTATTTCTGACTTCCTTCTTTCACACATTATGAACTGTAAAACTTCAAAAGATACATGGGATACATCATCTTCATACTTTTCTTCCAATACAAGAGCTAGAAAAAATCAACTATGGATTGACTTTACCACTCAAAGGAAGCAACCCAAGCAAAGTGTTTCAGAATATGTGACCAAAGTCAAAGATGTGGCTGGCCAATTGGCAAGCACAGGAGAGGAGATTGAAGAGAAGCAAATTGTGAGACAAGTAATCAATGGCATCAAGGCAGATGATAAGTGGGAAGCTTTCACAACTGCTATGGACCTTTACAAGGATATACAGATTCCAGATCTTACCACACTCATGGGAAAACTCTCAAGCTAACTATGCAGGGAGAGGTAGGAACTCAAGAGGTAGGGGCAGAGGAGGTATGCAAGGTAGGGGGAGACCTTTCAACTCTTCCCCATGCAACACATGTGGATTGTCTAATCACACTACAGATGAGTGCTATAGGAACTTCAAGAATCAGAGAGGAAGAGGATAACAAAGAGGTGTCTACTCATAATCAAGAGGAAGATTCAACCATACTCAAGGCTATAATCATAGCTAGAACAACAATTATAACAACAACAACAACAATTATAACAACAACAACAACAACAACAACTACCAAGGAGGTCACAAATCAAGGAAAGACTTCAACAAGTACATAGTAAGGTATGAATGATGAGCACCTCTTCTATATTGACTCAGGTTGTTCAAACCATGTAGCAGGCAATGTAGCTCTTCTCTCTGATCTTGAGGAGCCCAAGGGAAAGCACCAAGTACAAATAGGTGATGACACCAAGCATTCAGTGGTCAAGGTAGGAAATATCAAACCTTCTGATGGGAATAGAAATACGTTGAGAAGGGTTCTTTATGTACCTACAATCACCAAGAGTTTGATGAGTGTTGGACAGATTGTGGAAAAGGGATTGCAGGCTAGGTTCAACAAATATGGAGCTTTTGTGGAGGACCCCCAACATGGATTCAAGAGAATTGCCAAGGGAGAAAAAATAGGTAGACTATTTACATTTGAACTTGAGGACACTAAAAACATTGCACTTTATAATTACAAGGATCAAACATTGTTAGAGCTTGAGGTTTGGCATAAAAGATTAGGGCATATTGGTGAGAGAACCTTGACGCAAATATGTAGAGATCAATGTGTGCTTGGGATACCTAATGTATCCAAGCAACACATGATATGTAAATGTGGTGCATGTCAGTTTGGTAAATCACACAGGTTACCCTTCATAAAGAAAGGCTATATGCATGAGGATTACTTGGAACTTGTCCACACAGATGTGTGGGGACCAAGCAAGGACCCTTCAATTTTAGGCTTAAGGTACTATGTGTCTTTCATCGATGATTTTAGTAGGTGGACTATCTTATACTTTATGAAACATAAAGATGAAGTATTCGGTTGCTTTAAGAAGTATCTTGCACTTGTGGAAAACCAAACAGGAAGAAGCCTAAAGAGACTAAAGTCAGATGGAGGAGGTGAGTACTTCTCAAATGAATTTGATGCATTCTTGCAGGAGAGGTATCTAAAGGGAGATTACTACAAGATATACCCCAAAATGAGGTAGCAGAGAGGAGAAATAGGTTGATTGTGGAAACAGCTAGATCAATGCTTAATGAAAAGAGGTTACCTTATTATTTGTGGGCAAAGATTGTATCTACTGCCACTTATCTTATTAACAAGTTTCCATCCAAATCACTTGATGGGATGACCCCATATGAAGCATGGCATGGTAGAAGGCCATCACTTGAACATTGCAGAATCTTTGGATGTGTTGCTCATGTGCATGTTCCATCTCAAATTAGAGGTAAGCTAGACCCTAAGGCAGAGAAATGCATCTTCATAGGGTATGATTTAAATTAGAAAGGATACAAGTTTTATAATCCATCCAACAAGGGCTTTATGTTCAGTAGAGATGTCGTGTTTGATGAGAATGATTCTTGGTAAGTGAATGCAAGAAGGTCAAGTTGCCATATGAATTGGAAGAGGAGTTTCCAAGCCTCACCAAGGAGGAGCCAAGCCAAATTGAAGACATCAAATCACATGATGAGGACATCATCAACCTAGAAGAATTCAAGGCATGGAAATCAAAGGGCAAGGCCAAGATGAAGAGGTTGCAAGACTTACCTGAATCATCCAATAAAGCTCCAAGGAGATCACAAAGGGAGAGCAAGAAACCAATCAGATATGGGTATGACACTTCATTAGTTACTAAGCATTCCATTTATTTTGCTAAGTATTTATCACTTGAAGAACCAACTTCATATGAAGAATCAAAGACCAAGACAGAATGGAAGGAAGCTACGGATGAAGAAATAGAAGCACCCCAAGAGAATGATACTTGGGAGCTAGTACCAAGGAAGGCATCAATGAAGGTAATTGGTTCTAGATGGATTTACAAAATCAAGAGAAATTCATATGGTTCCATAAATAGGTATTAAATCTAGACTTGAAGCCATTTTCCAACTAAATAAAATGGAGTGGATATCTTCACTAAGGCTCTTGGGAGAGAGCAACTTCATCGACACTTTTCGGAGCTTGGCATTGGGCCAAGGAGGTAGTCCACCTTCAAGTGACCACAAATGATCCATAGCGCTCTAAGTTGTAAGGCCTCCATTATGAGTAGAAGCCATTGTGAGAGCCCATATATTTGTGAAACCCTAACTTCCAAGTTAGATGAGGTCTATGTGTGATCGTTGATATTAATAGATGATCTTTGTGAGCGTAGCCATTAAGTTAGGTAGGGCATAAAATTCTAGCCATTGGGTTGCCATTCAAGGTGAAAATAAAGGCCTTATGGCACCACATGGTTTCACCATAGAACCTTAATGGGGGGAGTGCACAAGGGGGCTTGCCCCCTTCTCGGGATCCGTGGGGCTTATCCCCCAACTCGTAGGCCCGAGATGATAGGATTTCTAGTCATGGAGATGTTGTCAGATTATATATTTTGCCAACTATTTTTCTTTCTCTCAACTACATTTATCTATACCAACTCCATTATAAAGCTATATAAGCATGGACCATATGTAGCTCTATATAGTTGATGACATGAGTTCTTCTACCACATTTCCATTTGTATCTACATGAGTGCATCTCCATTTTGTATCCAGGATACACTACATTTTTTATCATTTTATATTGTATATCATCATATTTGGGTACCTTTTCATTTGCTTCTACCATTGTATGTTGGAAAACAATGTCCTATTAGTTCAAAAGCTCTTAATAAGTACATTATATGAAGCATCCACTGTAATAGTTTCTACAAGAAAATCATGCAGGCGTGTTGTGTACATCGTTATCCTCCCATCCAATCAACCAGAGTTCAAAACTCATCATCGACAGTGGTGGAGAAAAAGCACACGCGAAGTTGTTTTTTGTTTATTAAAATACGGACAACGATGAAAGGCGACGGGCGCGAATATAGCTTTTTGTGTTTTAGATCACTATGATCTTGTGCTTTTGAAGGAGATTTTGGAGAGATATACAAGGCTATATAACATGAGCTTGTCTCATTATCTGGTCATCCAACACCTATTCAACAACAAGCATTGGAGCTTTGTTCCCTCAATAGAGGTGGTGCTTCTTAGCACATGGGGCAGCCATGGTGCTATCTTGGAGCATGTTGAGGAGCGGCTATGGAGTTCTTCTTGGAGAAGAAGAGTGTGCTCACACTCTTGCTTATGGAGAGGCTATTAGCAGCTTGGTGGTGTGGATATGCCATTCACATGATGTATTTGAAGATTGTCTTCTACATGAAGATTTCGGTTTACTTCAAAGACATTGGAAGGTGGTTAACATAAGATTTACAACTTATGTTAAGAATTCAGGTACACATTCTCTTTATGCACACATGTACTACTTGGAGTTTATTGAGGCAGTAACATCCATATTAGGAGGAGTCCTATTCGGCATAGGTACAAGAGAATCAGTACATGTATCCTTTATGCATATTTGGATGAGGTGTTAGAGAAGGTATGGTCATATGAGTTTGAGGATTTCATGTAGCAAACTTGTCAGCATTCTTTGCTACTTTTGTAAGCATGTGATCTTTTCACACATGTGTCTAACTTAGGATCTTCCATAGCCTAAGGTTAGATGAGGGTTTGTTGATTATCAGTTTTAGATTGATCCTTCCTCTTTTTGTCACTCATATTCACTCTTCTTCAATCTATTAGGTCACACATCTCAAATATATTAGATTTCTGTCCATACATCTGAATATGATTGTTACATTTGTACATTCACTCATCCATCTATTTCTGCTCACATAGAGTGGTTGAGAGTTCTGCTCCCACATTGTACATTGAACATTGGTATATATGATAGTGTGAGTAAGCCTTGGCTTACGTAACACTTTACACATGTTGTCTAGTCTTTCTCTATCTTTGTCTCATCATTTGTGTGATTAAGTGTGGTATGTTCATGTTTTGTCAATATTGGAAGATTGCTGGAATTTGTGTTGTAGATCGAGGACATATGGAACTTGGACATGTGGTATTAGTAATGGGCCTATTAAATTTCCAACATTTGGTATCAAAGCTTTAGGGCTTTGGTATCAGAGCATTCAGGCTCTTATATTCACAGGTTCCTAGACTTCCAGGTTTACAATATATGATTTAAGAGCATCTCCTAACATTTGACATTTGACATACACACTTAATCTAGATGAGTAGAGATTTGAAAATTAGACAATTGGGTCACATGTTTATTTATCAGTGTGGAAGTATGAAGTTGATGATCTGTTAGCAGCCAAATACTTCTGTAAAGTATGTACGAAAGTATCGTTTGAAGACCAAGACTTGATGAAGAGAAGGCTACTTCAAATTCAAGGGAGAACAATGGGCTGGAGGAAATGAAGGAATCAGATCAACATCAAATCACAGGTATCCGTTTCTACTATCAGATTAACATTTACAGGTCATATCTTAGAAGAGCAATTATGAAGAGATTTGAAGGATTCAGGGAGTGCTTTTATACACTTTCATTATTTGAAAGTTAAAGGCTACATCAAAACAGGTATCTAGAGATTTTTCTAGAGAGTTTTGAGAGATCTCTTTCATGGCAAGAAAGTTCATCTAAGAAGACAAATGTGGAGAGCATCAATTTTGTTTTCAACCAATTTTGTGTTGTAAGTTGGTTGGATATCCAGGTACAAAATTTGATCTAGAGAGGTAACTCTAGAAAGGTAATTCATAATTCAGACAAAAGGTTGGTGAATTCAGTCATATCAGTCATTCGAAGCAGAATTTTGATATGAGGAGATGATAAAACATATTTCTATGATCACTTCCATTTGTATACCATGTTTGTTTTGTCTCTTAATCTTAGCACTAGAGGAAAAGAAAAATTCATTTGAAGAAATCAAGAGTGCTTGCTACTTCAAGATGAGGAGAACAAAAGGTATGGAAGAGAATTTTGAAGATGTTGACAGCATCATCAAGTGGAAGAAAGATGGAAAAGAAGAAAGTTCAATATTTCCAAAAGAAAAGTAATATTTCTTTTTCTCACATATTTTCCATATACTTTTCCTTTTTATCCTCTACATCCAAAGACAAGTCTATGAGAACATCTTCTGTGAAGAAAGTTTAAAGAAGAAGCAATTTCTTGTTTTGCATGATACTTGGTCATGATTTAGTAGATTTGACAAAGAATTGCATTGAGAGAAAGAAAAGCAACAGATATATGTTATGACTCATATGTGTATGAGTTATGTTTTAGTTGAATATTTTTTAAGAAGGCAGCTTATATGTTCCCTCAAAGAATTCTTGGAGTGTCAATTCAAAGCTACTTGGTATATGACAAGTTGCAGAGAAGTATATTTCTTCTTTACCTAACTCTTGAGGTAAAAGAGTTTTTTGTCACAGATGTTGAAGACTTGGGTTGAGGTTTTGTGTTTGGAAAAAGCTACCTCATATTCAGTATTTTCAGAAAACCTTAGAAAATTCAGATTTTTTGATATACCAGTCAGGTGGAGAATCTACTTTCTATGATTGTCTTGATTTTTGGATACATGCTTGTATTCAAAAAGGTGTTCCATCATATTTTATCACTTGATTGAGAAGTGGAGTTAGCCAAAAGAAATTCAAGTAGGTACTATCACATTTCACCCAGGAAGAATATGAAAAGATGAAGTATCAACTTGCAGCTTTTGGAGTTCTCAAGGTGAGAAGTTTGTCCACTTATGTTTCAAGTAGGAGTTGCAGATTCTTAGGAAGGATTTTTTTGAAGAAAAGTTTTACAAATTTTTGAGAAGCATGGACACTTGGAGACATTCAGGTAACAAATCAAACATTCAGTCATGAAGGTTTGATGAGAGCAGATTCTACACAGGTATTTTGTTGGAGAGATCATTGATCTTGGATGATCTTAAATGCTTTTAGAAAGGTATTTGTTATCTAGATCAGCTAACCTTATTCTAGATTTTGGAAAGTTGAAAAGTAAACAGTTAAAGACATTAGCATCTGCAGTGCTAATAAAAGGGTTCAGATATTTTGTCTCATGACATAGGTATTGATGTTAAGGAAGCAATGCTAAATCACTGAAGATCAGATTTCTTGAAAGACGAAGGACGTCCAAAATTTCATAAAGTCTGATATACTTTGAAGAATACTGGATATCCCACATATGGTGTACTTTGGAGCCCTCCAAATATATATAAGGAGGGTCTCTCCCCCACTCTGTACTTGGTTAGAATCTTGTAGATCCAACTCCATGATCTTTGCAAGCTCATTTCTAATCCATGTGAGTTTAGCTATTTCTTGTTTTATCTCTAAGTATGCATCCCTCTTTGACTTTATTTTTTCCTCAACTCTGTCTAATTGTCTATTCCACTAAAGCTTTATGATATACCCACTATAATTAATGAAAGAAATCATACCTTCACCCTCTACAAGACATCTTCAATTATTGCCTACCTTTACTGTGATGGATTCCTTTAGAGGTTGTAAGGAATTGTAAAGGTCTTTTCTGCTCATCATGTGACGAGAGGCACCACTGTCCAACACAAATGAATCATCTATTCCTGAATCTTCAGTCAAGGAGCATACCTCCTCTATCATAACAAATAACTCAAGCTATGTTCCTGTAGTGTTGACATACTCATTGCCGTTGTTGCCGTTTGAAGAGACATTCTTCTCTTTTGACTTTTTGATATGACGATCTTGAATTCTATGGCCTTTCTTCTTTTAGTGGAAACAATCCCCCTTGAATTTATTTTTGTTGTTCTTCTTTTTTTCTCCATCTTTTGGAGAGTTTGCTTTATCTTCTTTGGCATTTGCTTTGAATACAAGATATCCTTTGTTGTTGTCACTCCTTGCCTTGAGTAGTAGCTCTTCCTCCATGAGTAAGGCACTGAATTCTTCAAAAGCAAAAGGTTGAGGGGTTATTTGAGTACTAAGAATAGTTGCCAAACCATCTTTCTTTGGTGGATAGATTCAAAGACAGTGCCCAACTAGCTCCTTAGTTAACTTTTGTTCACCATCTCCCACCATTTGATCCAATAAATTCTTTATGCAAGTGATGAAAACCTCTGCAATCTCCACATCAAAAAACCTATTTGCTACTAGTTGATTCTCTAAAAATCAATGTCTAATTATGAGTTCCATGCTTCACAAGCCTTGTTAGTATGTTGATGCAAAGTCAGAACAATACCAATAGTACTTGCAACTAGTGCATAGAGTGAATTTGCATTTCTACATTTCCAAGCACATAAAATATTAGCATCACAAAGAATCATTTGACCAAGATTGTTTGAATAAATTTTTTCTTGGGGCTCGTGATCAATCCCAAGAATAGAATCTAGAAGCTCATAGGAATTTCTTGGGGCTCGTGATCAATCCCAAGAATAGAATCTAGAAGATCATAGGAATTTAGGATAGAATTGTTTTTAAACTTTCATAGGGTGTAATCCATACCATCAAGCTTACCTTCCATGAGGCTGGTGGTCATATCCACACCATTGGGAGGATCAACACCATCGCTACTTTTGCTTATGCTCCACCTACTCTTGTTGATGAACCACCTTGATTACCATTCTTAGATGATGATGCACCAGTTCAAAACTTCTATCTTTTGTCATCTTTACAACCTCTGTGTTTTTGCTTCTGCGCCATTCAAAGCCTCTTGAGCTCTGATACCATGTAAGAAATAATAGCACAATGGAATAGATCAATAGATACAGTTGTGAAAATACACAGACAAGGATACACACAGAGTGGAACAATGGAAGATCTTTGATTACAAAAGAACTCTCTTACAAAGCTCAAATCTACAACAAGCTAGCCTCAAAAATGAGCTCTCTAGCCCTTTTCATAGTTTTTTGAGTGGTTTTGGCCCTGTCCAGACCTAGTGTCCGGCCTAGTTAAAAATTAGGTTCCAGGGCTTATTTGGGGGCTCAAACGGAATCTTAAAATTATGAAAATTGGTAGGACTCTATCGATTTAAATCTAAATGAATTATTAGTTGTTGAATATTATTCCCAAAAAGCTTAATAAGCTTTCTTGAAAATTCATCAAATAAATTCGATAAATTCGATACTTCTAATACTTCTCAAGCTCAAGGACTCCTCGGCTTGAACAAAATGGAGTTGCAAAAATGGAAAATGGTATTTACAATGGTTTTTAGTGATAAAGATCACTATTTTTATAGGGCTTTCTTCTGAAAATTTGACATGTGCTTCTTGGAGCTCCCTACATGCTCTTTCTTCTTATGTGTCCACTTCCTTGATGTGCTCCTATGCTCATGCTTGAGCTTGACTATCAACAATGATGATAAGGTGGAAGTGTGCCTTCGTGGTTTAGGAGATGCATATAAGTAGTTGAGAACTTCTATACAGACCAGGGAAAATATTCCAAATTTTGCTGATCTGGTATCTATGCTGATTATTGAAGAAAAGAATCTTGGTGAGGATTCAAACTCCCAAGAAAAATCTAGTTCTGAGCAGGTATTCTACTCTGGCAAAGAAAGAGGTAGAGGTAGAGGTTTCGAAAGTGGAAGAGGAAACAATAACCAAGACCAAAGTCAACAACAGAATCATGCAGGAGGAACAAGACAATTTCGAGGAAAGGGGAGCCAAAGAGGCTGCAAAAATTCCAAAGAAATGATTCAGGTAATGATAGTAAAGGATGTTGGAATTGTGGTAAACCTGGACACTTTGAGCGTGATTGCAAGTTGAAGAATCAAAATAACAAAAGGCAGCAAAACAACTATGCATCCACAAGTGTAGATGATTTTGAGAAGTTGTTCATGGTTCAATATCACATGATGAATACGATGTCTACTGGTGTTTCAAACTTGAATGATAATGTCTGATATGTTGATTTAGGTGCTTCAAATCACATGACCAATCATGCGGAATGGTTTAGTACTTTGTAGAAATTGCCAATTCCTGGATATGTTGAAACAGGTGATGATACATCACACCCTATCGAGCATAGAGGAAATATAGCACTCTCTATGGAGGATGGGAAGGTAAAACACCTTGTTGATGTGTTGCATGTTCCAAATATAACAAAGAATCTGGTATCTATTGGACAAATGGTTGACCAGAGATTACAATCAGGTTCAATGTTGATGGGTTATATGTAGAGGAATACAAACGGGATGGAAGATTGATTGCCAAATGAAACAAAGTGGGTAGGATGTTCACCTTAAATGTGAAAATTCCTAAAATGAATGCAGCCATGTTTGCAAAAGGTGTAGGAGTTATTGTTGATATAGAGATATGGCACAAATGGATTGGACATGCGAACTTGCAAAGGCTGAAATTGATGTAGTCAAAAGAGATTGTCCATGGACTACCAAATTTCAAGGTTGCAGAGATGCAAAAGGTATGTGCAGCATGTCAATTTGGTAAACAATCAAGATCATCATTTTTGCATGACAAGCATGTTATCAAGAATGTGCTAGAAATAGTACATACAGATGCTTGGGGTCCTGCAAAGACCACATCTATGGGCGGTTGCAGGTTTTATGTTACTTTCATTGATGACCATACATGAAAAGTGTGGGTCTATTTCATGAAAGAGAAGAGTGAGGTATTCACTCACTTTCAAAATTTTAAAGCTATGGTGGATAAGAAGACAGGTAAGTATATTCAGACATTAAGATCTGATGGAGGAGGTGAATACATGTCAAATGAGTTCAACAATTTTCTGGCATTGCTGAATGCAAAAATAGACATATTGTAGAAATAGCAAGACCTTTGATGGCTGAGAAGAATATGGCTCATTGTTATTGGAAAAAAGTTGTGCATACTACTGTATACATCATGAACAGAACTCCAACTGCTATTGTACATCAAGTTACACTTGAAGAGAAGTTCACAGGTAAAAAGCCAAACTTATCGCATATGAAAGTTTTTGGTTGTATTGCATATCTACATGTTCCAGATGAGTTGAGGACGAAGCTTGATCCAAAAGCAGAAAAATGTATCTTCATTGGATACTTCCTTGAGCAAAAGGGGTATAAATGTTATAACCCACTCACACGACATGTGAAGGTGAGCAGAGATGTGGTATTTGATGAAATGTCAAGCTTCTATGCAGATGCCAAAGAAGGACTGAATCTTGAACAAGTGCAGAATCTCAAGCTTTGAGTGGACCGGATGCATCATCAAGCAATAGTTCCAACTCAAATCCATGGAGTGGAAGATTGCATGGAAATTTCAGTCCAGAAAATTCATCAAATACATCCAAGAAAGGTAAAGGAAAGCTTTCTGCTGGTCATAAAACATGTGCAGGTTTTAAAGATGCTAATGGAGATTCGAGCGGTTCAGAAAACAGTCTTGATGAGGAACTTGGATTGCCCTCTGTGAAGACTCGAGGAGTAAGAAAGGCACATGCAGATGATACAAGGAGAAGTGACCCAAGACCAAGAAGATCTGGGAGGATACGAAATTTAGTGCAACGATTGACATATGATAGTTACATGGCTCGCCATTGTGCCTACATGACAAAGGTAATTCAAGATGTTGAGCCTTCTTGTTTTGAAGATGCAATTGGAAATGCAGATTAGGAAAAAGCTATGGATAAAGAGATGGCTACACTTTATGGAAACGATACATGGAAGCTGGTTCCATTGCCACAAGGAAAGAAACCCATAGGCTGCAAGTGGGTTTACAAGGTAAAGCACAATGTTGATGGTAGCATAAGCAGGTATAAAGCACATTTGGTAGCAAAAGGATGCACAAAATTATGGCATTGATTATGAGGAAACATTCAGCCCTGTAGCTAAAATGTCTACTGTCAAAACACTTGTTGCATTAGCTACACCAAAAGGATGGACTTTGCATCAGATGGATGTGAAGAATGCTTTCTTACATGGTGAGTTATAGGAAGAAGTATACATGGACCAGCCACAAGCATATGTAGATTCAAAGCATCCAGAATATGTTTGCAGGTTGCAAAAGGCTTTGTATGGGTTGAAGCAAGCTCCTCGTGCATGGCATGCAAGGATTGTTCATTACTTAACCAACATTGGGCTTTCTATGTGTGATGCAGATCATTCACTATATGCAAGGAAGGTTTGATGATGGCATCATGATTGTGGCTATTTATATTGATGACTTGATTGTAGGTGGTGATAATGAACAAAGCATCAAAGAGGTAAAGCAACTTCTTATGCACGAATTTGACAAAGATCTTGGTGTGCTTCACTATTTCTTGGGCATTGAGTTTATACATACAGAAACAGGTACATGATGTCACAAAGGCAATATGCCTTGAATATGCTACAAAAGTATGGTATGGCTGATTGTAAGCCAATTTCTATGCCATTAGATCATAATTTGAAGTCAGCTACTACATCAGGTGAAGCATTGGAAAATGCTAGTATGTACAGGAAAATTATGGGAAGTTTGATATATCTCACAATTACGATCCTTGATCTTAGCTACACTATTGGACTTGAAAGTCAATTTATGCACGCTCCCAGGAAGCCACATTTGGATGCTCTGAGGCACACTCTACATTATGTCAGTGCTACTTTTGATTATGCACTATTTAATGAAGCTTGTGTAGATTTGCAGGTTCATGGATACACTGATGCAGATTGGGCTGGTGGCATTCCAGACAGAAGATCTACTAGTGGCTTTCTATTCTCACTTGGAAGTGCAGCTATTAAGGCTGAGTATATGAAGTATTTCGATGGCGATGCACCGTGCTGCACTCTCTTTCTCAAGAGCTCCACGACGATATGCTCGGAGTTGAAAACCGACCTCCTGATGCCACACACAGTACTCCGCACAGAGGCTGTAGAATACGCAGAAAACACGGTACACAGGGAGCACGAAGACAGACTTCTTAGGTCTTACAAATGCGGTCGAACTTACAGTCCGTGACTGACCAGGCCACTATATGTTTTATTAAAGAACATATACAAAGAAGTGTCCGATGGCCATTTGGCCTTTCACATGGACACTAACGGTAACAATCTCCCACTAAAGGCCAATATGGCCAGAGTAACTATGGGAGAAAAAAGAAAGAATGATAAAGAATACCTGAGTGTAAGTATACAAACTATACCTCCCACATGATGGGCATGTTACACAGTATACAAGTGACTGCGTAAGATCAAGAATCAAGTAACCCCCATCAAGTGACAACAGTGTCGAAAGCTATCCTGTGGTAGAGCTTTAGTCAAAGCATCTGCAGCATTATCTCGAGTGTGAACCTTCTCAAGAATAATGCTCTCAGTGGCTAAGCAATCTCTAATGAAGTGATACCTCACCTCAATATGCTTGGTCTTTGCATGATAGACCGGATTCTTAGCCAAAGCAATGGCACTCTGACTATCACTGAGCAAGTGAGGTACATGCTGAGGCAAATATCACAAGCAAGACGAGAAAGCCACAATGCTTCCTTACATGCCTCACTTGCTGCAACATACTCTGCTTCTGTGGTGGAAACAGCTGTACATTCTTTAAGACGAGATCTCCAAGAGATAGCACCTCCAGCAAAGTGAAAAATGTACCCTGATGTAGACTTACGATTGTCTACACAACCAGCATAGTCAGAATCTGTGTAACCAATAATGGATGCTTTCCCTCTACCTAAGCATAGACACTTTTCCTTAGTGCCACTCAGATATCTCAAAATCATTTTGACCGCTTCCCAATGTTTCTTGCCAAGATTAGACATATATCTGCTCACAACTCCCACTGCAAATGCAATGTCTGGTCTCGTAGCTACCATAGCATACATGAGACTACCAACAACAGACTGATAGGGAACTTTGGTCATGAATTCCTTTTCCTCATCTGATTTGGGGCAGTCATCCTTGCTCAATTTCACATATGTGGGTAAAGGTGTACTCAATGCCTTTCCACCCTGCATATTGAATTGGTGAAGTACTTTGGATATGTACTCACTTTGAGACAAGTATATGCATCTTTTACTCCTATCACGAGTAATGCGCATGCCAAGAATATGTTTGGCATCCCCCAAATCCTTCATATCAAATGTCTGACTCAACTTCTTTTTGAGAATTGACAAATCATAAGAGGACTTCCCAGCAATCAACATATCATCGACGTAAAGTATCAAGCATATCAAGCTGCCATCAGAACATCTCTTTGTGTAGAGACAATGATCCTCATTACTCCGAGAATAGCCTTGGGACTTCATAAAAGCATCAAACTTTTGGTACCATTGTCTAGGAGACTGTTTAAGTCCATACAAGCTCTTCTTGAGCTTACAAACTAGACTTTCCTTGCCAGGAACTACATAACCCTCTGGTTGTTCCATATAGATCTCATCTTTAAGATCTCCATGCAAGAAAGCTGTTTTCACATCCATTTGGACTAGCTCTAAGTCCTCCATTGCAACGAATCCAAGCAACATGCTCAAAGTAGTCATCTTGACCCCTGGAGAGAAGATTTCCTCAAAATCAACACCATGTTGTTGCTTAAAACCCTTTGCAACAAGTCGTGCTTTATATTTTGGAGAAGCACTATCTGATGTGAATTTCAGCTTATATACCCATTTACATGGTAAAGCTTTCCTGCCCTTTGGCAAAGGTACTAAGTCCCAAGTACCATTCTTGTGAATAGAATCCAACTCAACTCTTCATGGCACGCTCCCACTTGACATGATCCTCTGTCTGCATAGCCTCTTTGTAGCAAGAGGGCTCACCGGCATCTGTTAGCATAACAAAATCTAAACCTGGAACATATTTATCAGGTGGATATGAGACACGTGCAGAACGTCTCAATGGTTGCTGAACAGGAACATGTGCAGACTGATCTGAATGGACATTCTCTTGAACATCCCTATGTGCAGCATTTTTATGCATGCTAACCAGAGGACTAGTATCCTCAAACACCACTCTTCTCACTTCAACCTCCTTAATGGGCTGTTTATGCATCTTAGACTCATTAAAAATGACATCACTACTTCTGATCACTGACCGTGTTTCAGGATCCCATAAGTGATATCCAAATTGTCCTTCTCGACCATATCCAAGAAAAATGCATTTCTTTGACTTATGGTCCAACTTCTGTCTAAGATTCTTGGGTATATGAACATATGCTTCACACCCAAAAACTCGAAGATGATCATAATATGGTGGTTTCCCTGTCCATAACTCTTGTGCCACTTTCAGACCTTTGGCAGTACTAGGTGAAAGGTTAATCACATGAACTGCAGTCAATACTGCTTCTGCCCAAAAACCTTGTGAGAGGTTTGCATGATGCAACATAGAGACTACTCTATCTTGAATAGTTCTATTCATCCTCTCAACTACACCATTCTGTACTGGGGTATAAGGAGCTGTAAACTCTCTACGAATCCCTCTACACTGACAGAAAAGGCTGAATTCATGTGAGGTATACTCACCCCCATTATCTGAACGTAAAGCCTTAAGCTTAGTTCCTTTTTCAGTCTCAACTGAAGCAAGCCATTTTCTAAAAGTAGGGAATACATCATCCTTCGATTTGATAGGATATACCCAGACTTTTCTAGTAGCATCATCTATGAAAGTGACAAAGTAAAAAGAACCACCTAAGGACCTAGTGGGCATAGGACCACACACATCTGTGTGAACAAGATCTAAAGGCTGAATTGAAGAGTCAATGTGCGTTTTATGCACATTTCTGGTTTGCTTTCCATATTGACAATGCTCACAAAATGAAAAATCAGAGAAAGATAACACAGGTAAGTAGCCAGAACGAGAAAGATTTTCCATTCCACTACGAGATATATGGCCCAAACGACCATGCCAAATACAAGCCATAGGCTGTTCAGTAACAGCTAACAAGTGTTCTTTCTGTGATACAAATAAAGGGTAAAGTGAGCCAACTTTCCTTCCTTTTGCAATAACCATATTGCCCTTTGATATACGAAAGGACTGAGCATAGAAGACCACCTTGTAACCAAGGTCATCAAGTTGACCAACTGACATCAAACTGCGTGATAACTGAGGTACATGACGTACATTATGCATAGTAAATTTTGAACCGTCAATGAACTGCACAACTACATCTCCAATCCCCACAACATCACACTGGTAAGAGTCACCAAGTCTCACGGTACCAAGAGACTTTGCTGCATAATTAGAGAACCATTCTCTATGTGGTGTCACATGGAAAGAAGCACCAGAATCTAGCAGCCAGGTGTGGGAAAGAGAATCAGCCATAAGTGCCTCAGATGGCACAGTACTATCAAGTGTCAACACATCAGCATCATCAGAAATAGCATTAATTTCTTCAATCTTCACAGTCGAAGTAGATGGTGCAGGTAACTGTTTAACATGCCCATCAACATTCTGTCCTTTACCTTTAGCATTCTTTAATGCATAACAGTCTTTCTTCATGTGTCCTTTCTTATGACAATAATGGCATTCAATATCCCTCTTCCTTGATTTACTTCTGCTCTTATTCTGTTGACCATTCTTTTCCTTGTTCTTGCTCCTGCCACGTTGTTGATTCTTTCCTTGGTAAGAATCACGAACATTATATGCATCTCCACTCTGAGTGCCAACCATAGATTTTCTACGAATCTCCTCACTCAAGAGTGCTCCACATATGTCATCATAGACGAGTTTACCACCTGGTGCACTATTGCTAATAGCTGTGCAAAATGTATCCCATGATGATGGCAAGGTGCATAACAGCAATACTGCTTTCATTTCATTGTCCATATCCATTTTCTGAGCCTGTAACTGGGAGAATATGGCATCAAACTCATTTAGATGAGCAGCAACACTATCTGTGTCCTTCATACGAAGGTCGTATAATTTTCTCATCAGATATACTTTATTTGATGCCGTCTCTTTTTCATATGTATTGCATAACTTCTTCCAAAGCTCCTCTACACTTTCACAGTCTAATACTGTAAAGTAAACATTATCTGCCAGGTGCAAGCGAATGGTAGACCTGGCCATTTCATCTAACTCATCCCAATCATCTTCATCCATGTCAGCAGGCTTCTTTGAAATTCCATTTACTGGCTTCCATTGCCTTCTTTGAATCAGCACATCTTTAATCTGATTCTTCCATAGAGCAAAGTTTGTGCCATCAAATTTTCGGATCTCAAAATGGTCTTTGCCCTGCAAGTTATAGCTCCTCGGAACGCTAGCACTAGACCCTGATCCACCGGATGTGCCTGAGACCTCTGATGCCATGATCGCAGAGAACTGAATAGAATGATAATGGAGCTAGAAGAGTCCAAACACCAACAAATAAGTGTATCAAGGAGTAAATCGACCACTATATAATTGACTAAACTAGAAATCTTGAAAAAGTTTGCCAGAGTATCCTCTGCAAAATTAGCATATGACCAGTGTCAAAGTATCATAAAACTGCAAGTACTGACATGTCTACCTGCATAGTGAATCACTGACTCCACTGCATATAATCAGTTACCCAATAGAAGCCAACTAGGCTTATCGAGCACCTATGAACAACTATCATACATCTCCTATGGCGAGGCTGGGTAAGTCTTCCACCTGCATCACCGAGGAGACCCCGACATCTGGGTGTCTCCCAGTTAAGAAAACCTCACCACGACCCTCTTTATCAAACGTAAAAGGCTTTATGCAAAGAACGTAACCGCTATATCAATTCCCACATGGACGTACATAAGCGGTATCCACAGAAGCGTACATGGTGTGTATGTGCTCAATATATGCAGTAAAATGACACTAAAAGGCTGAATACACAGCCCAAAAACTAGCCAATAACACCTTCAAGGGTCTTTCAACTCTGATGTTTTAGGCTTTAAAAACTTGCATAAATTTGCAGCAACTGCTCCCACCAAAACTGAAAACCCCTCAAGAAACCTGTAGTTTTACGAGTGTGGCTGAAAATACAGCCCCAAAGGTTGATATTTATTGTCTGAGAAATACAAGGAACACTCTTCTTGATGTTCTTGGACCTGTGTGAAGAGAACTACGTGCGAAAGTACTCCAAAATGGTTCCAAAAACACCCCAAAATTGTTTCAGAAATAGGCTTTAAAAGCAAAAATGAAGCTTTGAGGGACCAAAACTTGTTCAAGGTAATGTCAACCTTAGTCTTTCCCCTTCTTCAAACACCACAAGAGTGTAGCTTAGTGGCAAGAGATAGCCACAGTTAAGCGAGCTCTGGGGGGAACAGTACTGGGATGGGTGACCTCCCGGGAAGTACCGGGAACCTCTATATTCCTTGATCATTGAGGTCCTCCCTCGCGCGCAGCCAACGGCGCCAACGGTGACTTCGGTGACTCGGATGACAAGGTATGCCAAGGTCTATGCCTTGGTCGCCGCCTTAATCGTAAGCCTTGGAGAAAGCTTTTTGCCTCCAACTGCTCTGATACCAGTGAAGTATTTCGATGGCGATGCACCGTGCTGCACTCTCTTTCTCGAGAGCTCCACGACGATATGCTCGGAGTTGAAAACCGACCTCCTGATGCCGCACACAGTACTCCGCACAGAGGCTGTAGAATACGCAGAAAACACAGTACACAGGGAGCACGAAGACAGACTTCTTAGGTCTTACAAATGCGGTCGACCTCACAGTCCGTGACTGACCAGGCCACTATATGTTTTATTAAAGAACATATACAAAGAAGTGTCCGATGGCCATTTGGCCTTTCACATGGACACTAACGGTAACAGTATAGAGGTGCTACAATGGCAACATGTGAGGCATCATGGCTAGAGATTCTACTTGCAGATTTAGGTGTGGAAGTGCAAAAGCCTATCATTATCCATTGTCATAATCTTAGCAGTATAGAATTAGCACGCAACCCTGTTTTTTCATGCTAGAACAAAGCATATCGAGGTACATTATCACTTCATCAGAGAGAAGGTATTATCAGGTGATATTGATCTTATTTATGTGAGAACAGATGAGCAGGTTGCTGATAGAAGAAGTTTTGGAAGATGCTTGGATTAGAGGACATTACATTGACCTTGAGGGGGAGTGTTGACATATCAAGCTCAACATGTGATGATCCAGGATGACGCGTATCAATTCTTCCTTTCTCTGACATGTATAGTGGTCACACCAGTATATGTCAGGGATACTTCATTGAGTTGTACTAGATTTATCTACCACGAGTGACAGCACATTTGTTTCTTGCCAGCTCATTCATTTGTGGACATTAGGTTTTTCCTTATGTACTGGTCTTTATATATTGCACTTTTTGTATTCTTGTTTTTAGGTCATTCTTGTACATTCATTTTTATGTAATAGAAGAAAAAGAAGAAGAAGAAGAAGATTATTCTTCCTTGCCTCAGTCTGAGTGTGTGCTTCTCTTTGATTATGAGAGTTTGTGTGTGAGCTCTCTTCCTTATCTCCTTCCTTGTGACAAGAAAAGATATGCCAATGTTGCATACTTGGATAAGGAAGACAAAGATGAGAAGAAAATAGAAAAGCAGAAAGAGTTCTACAAATATTGTAAGTCAAATGATCATGTCATATAGAGTTGCTCTAAACTGACTGCAAAAGAGGAAAAGAAGCTTATAGAGGCCTTTACATCTAAAACAAAGTATGCTAATCTTATTCAAAATGAAAATGGAATTTACTAGTATTTGCAGCCATGTGTTAGATGTTTGGTACTTTGATAGTGGAGAAACCAGACATATTCCCTCGAAACCCAGTTTCTTCAGTTCACTTGATTTTGCCCCTGAGGGAATACTGTAACATGTGCTAAAAACTCCTCTTATCCTATAATCAGAGTTGGTAAGATCATTTTGACTAGTGTTGATGGTAGTTCTTTCACATTCTGAGATGCTTTATATGTGACAGGGATCAAGAAAAATCTATTATCAATTTCAGCATCAGCCAAGATTAGCTTGGTTGTAAATTTTTTTAATGACAGATGTACAATTCATCATCTCTCAAATCTTGATGTTAGTATTGTTTTTGGCATTTTGTGTCATGGGCTATGTAAGCTCATAATTTTGTGAATGATCGGCATGTGTAGGTCAATATTCTCAAGCTATCTCAGATGCCAAGCTTTGGCATGCATGCTTTGATCATTTGAATTTTGCTAGTTTGCTTCATTTATAGAAATATGAAATGATGGTTCCTCTATCCAAACTTGAGGCAGCCTGTAAACATGGTTGTGAAGGCTGTATTTTGGGCAAAATGGAGTGTTCCTCCTTCCCAAAAGATGTTTTAGTTTGATCTACTCATAAATTGTAGCTTATTTATAGTGATGTTTGTGCTCATATGCATACACCTTCTTCTGGGAACTACCTTTACTTCCTGAACTTTATTGATGAATTCTCCCAGCATATTCTCTGAGGGGAAACACTGACAAACTCATGTATTGGAGCCTAGATCTTTCTAAGTTTATCGCTCCCAATATCTTCTTTTATCTTGATCCAAATAAGTCACTTTGGAGGAGTCTTTTGGATCATGCAACTCATATATGGTAGCAAGATTGACACTACTTTCTGATATGGGTGTAATTGTCCGCAATAACTTGTCAGTGCTAGCAATTAGATAGATGTCCATCAAATCATCATCTTGAGAAATTTTACCACCTCTCAATACATTTACTATAATTGAATTCCCTCTAGGGGTTATCACGATCTCTCCATTTCCCATATTGGTAGGATTGTGAGGTTCTTCAATCTATCCAATGTCATTTATCCTTTCTGATTGGTTAGTCACTAGGTACAAACTCCCTCTTCTGTCCACGTAATATCCACCTTCAAACTTTATTGCTAGTCTCTTAGTAATTTATGTTGTTCTTGAGTCTCTCATTTTTGCAACCAATCTATTAAGTCCATCTCAACATATAGGTACTCCTTGCATATTGGTGGATACATATTGCAAGAAATCTGATACTCCCCTTCAATAAAGGACATAGCTTAAGTAGAAAAGAATGATCTATGCATGTCTTTTGAAGTCATTTGATCAATCTCTTAATTATTCAAAGTATCCGAATAGGTTGAATGTAGGCTTCTGTGTTGTGCTTTGAGTTGAGGAAATAATGCTCCTTCTACTTCCTAAGACACATCGTGATCTAAATTCATCCATAGGTGTGTTTTCCTCTGTGTTTTTCTCCCTAGTCTTAGACTCTTATGTCTCCATGACTTGAGTGTTTAGAGTATTGAATTTCAAATCTTGATGATTTTTGTTTAACTTCCTTGTATCATTTGTGGTCCAAACTCAACCGTTTCCAAAATTCACCATACAGGATACTTGGATTTAAATTATGCAAGACACTTGAGTCCATGACATGATACCTACAATCCATGTAACTTGATACACAATACTTGAATTATGGACGATACATGACACACGAGAATAGATGACACACCATACAGGTTGAGGTATCGATGACACATGACACTTGAAAAAGCATCAGTGATACACAATACTCCAAAGATCTGATACACGATACATGACACAAGGGAAAAATGATACATGACACTAGGGTTCCCACATGGTGACATTTGTGGAGATATCAGAGATATGCAATACCAACTCAAAATGACATACAAGATACTCGATACACGAGTACCATGTGACGACACTCAACTAGCCACGACACACAATAGTTGAGTATCCGAGATGCATGCCTACTATTGACATGTCGGTAATACACGACATCTACCAAGGTATCGATGAAACACATGAATCTAGTGTTGTGATACTTGAATCAACCTTTCATGATACTTGGAATTTGCCTAAAGTTTTTTTGAATTTTGAACTTGTGTATGTGCGCTTTGTATCTCTGAGCATGCACATGTGTTTGAAAATTTGACTAGACTAGTGTGTAGAGCTCACCTCAAAGTCCTTTTCACAAGTTTTCACAAACTAAGTCCAAGTGTATGGGCTATTCCAAGAGTCGAAAAAATTTTTGATACTAGTTGTCTGAGATAGCACTCATGATACCTGCACTTCTAAAATGAGTCTAGGATATGGTTTTTGGTTTTTAACCTTGAACAAGGTTAGTGTCCACAAATAAATTCAAAGTTTTGGATTTTGTGAAGTTTTGATATTCCTAACCTAACAATGTGCAATCCATTCCTATGTCCAAAACCCTAATCTCCAAAATCTTACCTCTTCCTAAGGAACTTGTTACACACACACACACTGAAGTGTATGAGGAAACAAGTGTAAATTTTTTATGACTTGCGGAAATGTTGAATTTCTTTTTCACGTATGATATCTCCACAACGATGTTGATATATTTAGGTAGTGATGTGTGTGAACACTCTAGGACCGCCGGGGCACTTTTTTCCCTCTTTAGGAGGTTTTTTCCCCCGGCTTGTATATACGCCTATTGCCCTAATGGGCTACTTATCTTTGTACATTCTCTAGTAATACATTCAGTCTTGTGTGTTGTGCTCCAAGCTTCTTCCTCTTCCTTGTGCTGTTCGCGTGCTTCCGCAGACGTCTAACTCCAACAATTGGTATCAGAGCAGGTCGTTGATTCTTCTAGGGCGCCGTCGACACTCCTCCGTTTGCAGTCTCAGATTCGCACAAAATTTGGTGAGCATACTCAGAGTGTTTTCGAGATCAAAACTGCTTCGCTTTGTGGTGCCGAAATCGCGATCTGAGCTCGTTCCGGCCTCCGAACGCACTATCGCAGTGCTTGTGCAGGCTATTTCGTCCTTTTGTGCCAAAGGTATATACCAGTTTTTGTTCGCCAATTTAAGCGTCTCGAAGTCTGCTACAGGTCTAGCAGAACTCGTCTGGGCAGTTCTGTTCAACTTTTTGAGATACAGTCAATTTTCTGCATCAAGGTATTTTAGTCACCGGCCATGGCTGAAAGCAGTGATGTATTCCGTATGTTGGCTGTTGAGGATAAGTTGGATGGTACCAACTACCCATTATGGGCTTATATGATGCGACATGTACTGGTTGCAAAAGGATTGTGGAACATTGTGCAGGGTGTTGAAAGACGTCCTGCTACAGCTGTAACGACAGGTACTGCAAATACAGGTGTTGGAGCTGATGAAGATGGTGTCGAAGATGATATTCCGCAGATTCCTGTTCGTGCTGCTGTTTCTGTTGCACCTACTGCAGAGCAGATTCGTTGGGATGGCAGAGATGCCCAGGCACATGCATTGATAGCTTTGTCTGTCAAACGTGCCATTATTCCTCACATTCGCTCTTGCAGAACAGCAAAGGATGCTTGGGATACACTTACCACTTTGTACCAGGCTAGGAATGAGGCTCGTGTTGCTTACCTCTGAAAACAGTTGGAGAGTGAGCACATGAATGAAGGTGATTCGATGGACAGTTTTCTTACAAAGATCAAAGACCTGAAGGAACAATTGATTTCTGCTGATGAGGTTATACCAGATAGCTCACTTGTGCAGACCGTTCTGAATGGCCTTCCTGATTCATATCAGAGTTTTGCCTCTACTCTTCGATTGATGATGAAAGGCAATCCGAATGCCTTGTCATTTGAGGAATTAGTCTCTGTTCTGTTGCAGGAAGATCAGTCCAGGCAGAACAGGTCCATTATGCGTGTTGCAGATCAAGCTTTCCTGGCTAGTCAGAAGGGCAAAGGAAAATGGAGCTCTTCTACTAGTAAGCAGAAATCTGCAAATGCTGCACAATCGAAGAACCAGGATAAAGATGAGAAGAAATCAGAAAAGCAGAAATTGTTCTGCAAGTACTGTAAAGGAAATGATCATATTATAAAGAACTGTCCAAAACTGGCTGCTAAAGAGGCAAAGAAGAAAGAGGCTGGAATGGTTGTTGCAGAGGCCTCTACACCAAAAACAGAGTCTGCAAATCTTGTGCAGGAAGAAGAATGGGCGTTTACTACTGTTTGCAGTTTTGACCCATCTTCTCATGATCAGTGCATGTCTGCAGTAGACTCAGATGTTTGGTACTTTGACAGTGGGGCAACCAAACATATTACCTCGCAGCGCAGTTTCTTCTCTTCACTCGAGCCTGCCCCTACAGGGAATACTGTCACATGCGCCAATAACTCCTCTTATCCTGTTATGGGAGTTGGTAAGATCATTCTGACTACTGCTGATGGTAGTTCTTTCACTTTGTCAGATGCTTATTTGTGCCAGGGATCAAAAAGAACCTGTTATCAGTTTCTGCATTAGCCAAGATTGGCTTGGTTGTGAAATTCGTTGATGACAGGTGTACAGTCCATGATCTCTCAAATGGGGATGTGATTATTGCTTCTGGCATTTTATGTAGTGGGCTGTATAAGCTCATAGACTATGAAAAATCTGTGAATGATTCGGCATGTGCAGTTCATGATTCTCAGGCTATGTCAGATGCAAAGCTTTGGCATGCACGCTTTGGTCATCTGAATTTTGCTAGTTTGTTACGCCTGCAGAAATCTGAAATGGTGTCCTCTTTGCCCAAACTTGAGGCACCTGGAAAACATGTTTGTGAAGGCTGTATTTTGGGCAAAATGCAGCGTTCTTCCTTTCCAAAAGATGGTTCAGTTCGGGCTATGCAGAAATTGCAGCTTGTACACAGTGATGTCTGTGGTCCTATGTAGACACCCTCTTTTGGAAATTACCTTTACTTCGTGACTTTCATTGATGATTTTTCCAGGCATGCATGGGTATATCCACTCAAAGCAAAGTCCGAAGTGTTCATGTGCTTCAAACAGTTTTTGGTTTTGGCTGAAAATCTGTCAGCATGTAAAATGGGCACCCTCCGTTCTGATCGAGGGGGGGAATATATGTCTTCAGATTTTAATGCATTTCTGGCTGAACGTGGGATAAAACACCAGTGTACAGTGCCGTATACACCTCAACAGAATGGAGTTGCTGAACGAAAGAACAGGTCACTCATGGAGATGGCGAGGTGCATGGTCAAAAGTCAGGCTTTACCACATAGTTTCTGGCTTGAGGCTGTCATGTGTGCAACATATGTACTGAATAGGTGTCCCACGAAAGCGTTGCAGTCTATCACTCCATATGAGGCTTGGCATGACCGCAAGCCATCTGTTGCTCATCTACGTGTTTTTGGTTGTTTGGCATATGCATTAGTGCCTGAACAACATCGCAGAAAATTGGATGATAAGGCAGTAAAATGTATTTTTGTTGGGTACAGTTCTGAAAGTAAAGGCTATCGTCTGTATCATCCACAGACTAAACGCATTCTGGTTAGCCGTGATGTTGTCTTTGTGGAAGATGCTATTCAGCCATTGCTTTCATGTACTAAGGAGACATCTGTTAGCTCCAAAGACATGTATGATACTTTGATGCCTCTTTTTACAGGTGGACAGGCTAGCGCTGGTCCTAATGAGGCAACTTCTCAGCCTTTGCAGGTTTCATATGATGGTGCAGATCATGCCATTTCTGATGCAGATTTACATGATGCACTTGTTGATGAGAGAGCTGATATTGAACAGGCAAAAACTATGCCAAAATGGCTGGTGCAGACTTTGCGTGACAGCAAATTAGATGCACCTTTGTCATATCGTACTCGTTCAGGCTCTCATAGTACCTCCTTTGCATCAGATTGCTATGCTATGGCTGCATCTAGTCTCTGTGATGAGAATGAGCCTGTTTCTTTTGATGAAGCACAAAATTCAGAAAATTGGATGGCTGCTATGCAATCTGAATATGATGCTATAATGAAGAATGGTACATGGTCTTTATGTGACTTGCCTCCTGGCAAGAAGGCCATTGGCACTAAGTGGGTATACAAGCTGAAGCGTAAACCTGATGGTACAGTTGACAGGTATAAGGCTAGGCCTGTTGCAAAGGGTTATGCGCAGGAAAGAGGCATTGATTTTGATGAGACCTTTGCACCTACATGCCGTATGACTACTGTTCGGAGCATTTGTGCACTTGCAGCCCATCATGGTTGGAATGTACATCAGTTGGACATTAAAACAGCATTTCTGAATGGTGACTTGCATGAAGAAGTGTATGTTTTTCAGCCCCGTGGCTTTGTGCAGAAAGGGCATGAAAACCAGGTGTGCAGGTTAAAGAAGGCGTTATATGGTTTAAAGCAAGCACCACGTGCTTGGTATGAGAAAATACATGCCTATCTGATTGCACATGGTTTTGAGAGCAGTCCAACTGAAAGCACCTTATATGTTAAGCGTGCTAATGATGTGCTTTTGATCATTGTTGTCTATGTAGACGACATGCTGCTCACTGGTCCTCTTGAGAAGCATATTGCTGATTTCAAGGCTGATTTGCATGCCTCATTTGAGATGTCTGATTTGGGGCATTTGCATCACTATTTGGGCATTCAATTTATGCAAGTTGATGGTGGAATGGCTTTGTGTCAAACGAAATATATTGACACATTATTGCAGCATTTTGGCCTTGAAGACTGTAAGCCTATTGCCACTCCTATGGAGACAGGTTTACGATTGAGTCTTCATGATGCTGGAGATGCATTTGATGCTGTTCTCTATCAGCAGGCTGTTGGATGCTTGATTTACTTATGCATTACTCGGCCAGATATTCAATTTGCTGTCTCACAGATGAGCAGGTTTATGCATTGCCCAAGAGTCACGCATTGGAAAGCGGTTAAGCGCATCTTTCGCTACTTGAGTGGTACTCGGCTACTTGGGTTGTTTTATCCCAAGGGGGGATCACTACCGCCAGATTTGCATGCTTTTTCTGACTCAGATTGGGCTGGTTGCTATGACACTCGTGTGTCCACCAGTGGTTTTTGCTTCATGCTTGGTAGCTCATGTATATCTTGGTTGAGCAAGAAGCAGCCTACTGTGGCCACTTCCAGTTGTGAGGCTGAGTATAGGGCAGCTTTCACAGCGACTGTTTAGTGTGTGTGGCTCAGACGCCTTATGGCTGATTTGGGTGTTGGCCAGTCTTCTGCCACCACCATCTTCACTGACAGTCAGAGCGCATTGGCAGTTGCGAGGAACCCTGTGTTCCATGCTCGCACTAAGCACATTGAGGTGCATTATCACTATGTCAGGGAGAGGTTCTCTGATGGGGAGATCAGCTTGGCATATGTGCCCACGCAGGAGAACATTGCAGACCTTTTCACGAAGGCTCTACCTAGGGAGAAGTTTGAAGCTTTCCGCAAAGCTTTGGGCTTACTTCCTTTTGTGGAGTGATTTCCACATAGCTCGGCACTTCCTTATACATGAGTGCCAGCTCCTTGTTCACCGCATCACTCCCAGGGGGGATTTGTTGATATATTTAGGTAGTGATGTGTGTGAACACTCTAGGACCGCCGGGGCACTTTTTTCCCTCTTTAGGAGGTTTTTTTCCCTCGGCTTGTATATACGCCTATTGCCCTAATGGGCTACTTATCTTTGTACATTCTCTAGTAATACATTCAGTCTTGTGTGTTGTGCTCCAAGCTTCTTCCTCTTCCTTGTGCTGTTCGCGTGCTTCTGCAGACGTCTAACTCCAACAAACAACACTCTAACCATCATGTAGGCTCTCACACGTCCTACAAGTGCACTATAATGGTGGTTTGATAATCACACCTATTAAATTATCAAATCAAGAGTATGACCCAACTAAGGGCATAGTATCATGTGCTCCACATGATGATTAATGCATGAGTAGGTCAAATAAGTGATTACACGGATGGTTTCTACCCCATAAGACACCTTCTACACGTAGGTATGTGTCACGATGCTTGGTGTAGTAGTAGATAGTAAATCAAGGTTTTATCCTAGCTCCACTACTTGAATATATCAATACCATGTTGCTTTTGGAATTCTCAACAAAAAACATCTATTAGAAATGGTTCAGATTCATTCTGAGTTTGTTACACAAAGTTATGGCTGAAAAACCAAGTGTCAAGAATCACCTACCTTCACCTAATGATTCCCTATGCTTCACACATGTATAAAAACCATGAAAAGAGGTGGGGAAGGGGGTAGACAACATATCCAAGCACACATTACACACCATAAACACACACGTGAGCTCACGAAGAAGGATATAAAATAGCAAGACAAAGGTGTTATGAGATTTCCTTCAAGTGAGTCTCTTTACAAAATGTCAAAAAGTCTTTACAAAGGAGTCACCAAGTGACTTATGTACACGTGCCCTTATTTTGGTTCTTTCACATTTAGTGGACCAGCACTTCTAGAAATTTGTTAAGAAAACCAATATTTTACAAGGATTTTGATATAACTTTTAGGGATCATGCAACTAGACGACTTCTCTAGTGCATTTACAAGGCTTCATTGTACTCATGAACTTGATATGAAAAAGAAAATTTTGTCCATTTCTTGGGAAAAATTGTAGGCTCCTGCTTTTCTTCCCTTTTTTCCCTTCACTTCTTCCCTTCTTTACTTTTGAGCCTGGACCAAGCTTAACTTCCAAAGGGTGAATTCTAAGAATCATGCTCTCGATTTTTCATTGACTATTCAAGGAGTTATTTTCTTATTTATCTCAACCCTCCATTCTATAGAACATGATGTGAAATATGAAGTGGCCAACTTGCATGTTATAGGCCAAAAATTTAGAATTTGGAACTATGAATGATAAAAAATTTTAGTTGTAAACCTCAAATACACATTTCTTTGAGAAACCAAATCTACTCTGCATCAGAAATGTATCATCTAAATTATCTCGAATCATAAATTTCTCCATAGGTTAGTATTTAGATTTACTAAGTACATGTATAGTACATAGTGTTTAGATTTTTAAAATACATATATAGTACATGCTATGCATTGATCTTATCTTTTTATTGCCATCCAAAAACCATACAATCCAATTTGTTTCATTTCATACACATCAGGCAATATTCTCATTGATTTTACGTCTTTGAGGTATCTACATACAAATCAAATTTTGGATTTTGAGTGTTGAGTGTTGACTCTTAAGCCTTCAATGTGCAAGGACAAGTAGAGTATGGGCATCAAGGATGCCTCTCATATTACTAGCTCTTGTTTAAGCTATTCTATTCTTGAGCCATGAAGTGTGATTCATAAATGCTGAAGCATGCTACATGTAGCATGAATTACAATGCAATGTTACATGTTCAATGCTAAGTGTGCAACAAAACTTTGGGTGATATAATCATGATAATTTGAATCCATTGATGTCTTCCAAGGTCCAAGTGGATTGCTTTCCCTTTGAGAAACTATGATGCTATGATCTAATTATATCATGGACACGTGATTGTTAAAAAAATTGAATCATAGTCCATGTGCATACAACATATTGAGCTTTTTTTGTGTGTGAAGGAAACTTGTTTTATGGTTTTCTAAGTTCCGATAGATATGTGAAAATCAAAATTAAAAACTGGACAACTGGGATCAAGTTCAGATGCCGATTACTAAAAGTTCAAAATGAATAGTCTTGATATTATTTAATTCATTGTACATTTCGTTTTTATTTCGTCATGGATATTGCTCATTTTTTTGTGAATTATGTATACTTGACCACATTTGAGGTCTCAAAAAATGAGTATTAACAATTCCTTTGTGTTCTACATAATTGGGTTTTGTTATTTTTTTTTAATGCTAAAGAGTGACAGCGAGAAGCTAAAAAAATCAACGAGTGTGTACTTTTCGAACATGTTTATTTTATTTTGTAGGTTTTAAAATTATATATTACCATTTTACTCTTTGATCAAACGTGTTTTTTCTTTTTCAATAAGTTTGTATAATTAGATGGTTCGTTTTTCTTCACTTTTATTCACACTCCATGCACCACTTCAAAGTCTTTTATATTTTCATGAGTCTCTTCATAGTGAAATATCTTTTGAATGGTTTATACTTTATTAATTATAAATAATTGTTTTTATCGTCATTGTTTAACATTCAAAAAAAAAAACAAACACGTTCAAAAATAAATGATTACCTCTTTCTATAATTTTAAGAAATTGGATGATGTTTTAAGAAATTAGATGATGTCCACTTTCCACCCCACCACCTTAGGATATTCTTAGAATCTTGCTGATGTCTAGCACCTTTGGGCACCACGGGCCAGCCGCCAATGCCCATTGCCAAAATGCCAATATGTGATACTTAGTGTTTACGTGAATCTGACCTCCGCAACACAGACTTTGTAAAGTCGTGTGATGCGTCGTGTCACTGTACCACCTCATGCGGCTGCTTTTCTTTTTTCAAACAAAACGCTCTTAACATTAAAGACGTCATGCGGCTGCTTTTTGAATTCGATTGACCTGCAAACTTCGAAGTTCAGACCCGTATGGGTGCGTGCATGTCGAATAAATGCTGACGCTTTCAAGTTTCGGGTCGTGATTTGGAAACACGCAGGCGGAACCAGGGGGCTCGGGTCGTCCGGGCAGTGTGAAAAGGTTCTTGCGAAGCAAATGCAAACCTACAATAACCGTGGCATGAGTATGAGTGGAGATTCCCTACGAGTCACGACCTCCTTCTCCTCCACTCTTTCACCACGTCCCATCAATCATGAAATAAGGGCGCGTGCCCATTCAATGGCACCATATATAATATAAGGGCTTAGAGGACGTCCTCTTTTTTGGGCTTCGAATCGCAACACATTTCACATTTGAAAATTCAATGTTTCACCTTTTTAGGATTTCCGGACCTTTTTCCTTTGTTTTTGTTAAACATCCCCCTCCTTTCTTGAGTTCACGTTGGAGGTATGCGCTCCAATTTGAAAATAAAGTATACAACTCAATGGGTTAAAAAACCCCTCCTTCAATGTTGTATTTTGACGGTCGACCATGCTCTTCAATTTTGAAGGTCATCTACAGATCATACCTGTATTTCATGTTTTTAAGGTACTTTTTGAAGGTCTAATGAATTTTTTGACCATATTTTACGGTAAAAAATGGCAAAAATGGGCAATACGGCTGTCAAAAAACAACACTGCCCTCCTTATACAGCAAAGCAAGGAAATTTCTTCCTTTGCATTTGACCATAGTGGACCAAAATGGGCATGAGAAGAAGTGTTCTCATGCACTTGCACCAAGATAGTAATGCTCTGGAATGCTCTAGTGTCAACATGTGGCCATCATGCAACACTTATTCCCATTACCCCTCAAGTACCTTAGGATATCGCTAGAGTTAGGGACCTTTTTTCTCCAAAATGGGAGTAATCCCGGGGCTTCACAAAAAGCTTCAAACTTCTCACATAATATAGCATTTTTTTAAAGGTCTTCAAGATTACCCAAGTCTTAAGGCGCCACATAAATATTGACTTATGTTTTTAGTTATCTAACAATGCTTTAAAGCTAGGTTATGCATAAACTTGCTCATTTGAGATATAGGAAACCATATGTCAAGTTGTGTAATGGTAAACTAGTTAAGCATTCCAAATAAACTAATTAGGCATTCCAAATCTTTTTGATACAGGACCACATCAAATGCATCTCCAACAACATCATGAAGACCCAATTTTGAATTTTTCTTCTCGGGAGTAGTAATGGTTTAAAAATCCTCATCAAGATGAGATTGTTTCAATAATGTGCCAATATAGTTTTTCTAACACAAACTAATTCAATCATCAATTGGATAATTTGAATGCCCAAATAATTATGAAAAATCACCAAATTTGAGATTTCAAAAGACTCATGCAAATCAACCTCGTTCTCTCTTTGGTATTCTTCATGAGTCTGATAGTGAGTCTAAGAACATGTCTTATTGAATCAATATGGATGAGATTTAGAAAGAGAAAAAATTCTTATCCAAAACCGAGGGGGAGTATGATGACAATCTGACCTATGAAGGGGACAATGGAATGGCATCCATTTGTTCAAAGATCCGTGGGTTTATACCCTCGTAAAAATCAACAAATCTCATGTGATAGTGACTTTGAGTCACCACCCTCTTGTAAAGCAAGAGAGAAATGCATCGAGACAAGGTGGATGACTATGGGAATGAAGTCCCCGATGAACAACTAGTAATATCTAGTGGCAATCCCAGTGGAATCATAGGTGTCCATCCAAAATCATTAGGGGGAAGAGGACCAAAAACAAATATATGCGGCAAGAACTTTGGTTTTTACTAAACTTTTATTAGATTCAAGGAGTACTGAATTATACTACTCTGTAGAGGTCACTGAAGAAGTGTTCTAGACCTTTTCTCCTATATGTGTATATAATGCATTCTTCCTTAAGGTTCTACTTTGGTCTTCCAAATTTTCGGCCATGGCTGTCTATGAGGATCCAATGGAACAAGAGCCTTATTCATTGATGTCCAAGACAAGTATGTCTACTAAGGCCAACCTCTCTTTGTGAATGGTGTACCTAGAGCTGAGACTATCACTCCTAAGTTTTCAATCATCAAGTAGGAACTCCTCAAGGCAAGGGAAACAAGAAATAATGCTGCCAATATGCACAATCAAGGTGCTAGAAGTCCACACATACAAAGGCAAGATCCTCATGAGTCATATATGTCAATCAAAAGGCCCGATTTGGGCAAGATACTAAGGCCTACTCAAGTAGCCAATTGCATGAAAGGCTTATATGAGATTCATGGAGATCCATACGATCATGTTGTAGAATTCAAATAGATTTTATGTGCAAACAGGTACACAACTTTGTAATCCAATATGAAGCCTTTGGGTTAACCATCAAAGGATCCACTCTGGCATGGTTCCAACCTCATGGATTGAGAACTTTGCAACCCTTGATAGAACGATTGATTTACTGGAGATTTCTCAAAGCAAGGAGTCAAGCATGACACCTCTTCTCTAATCCATGGCTTCAAACAATCAGGTTTGGAGATAGTGCGATCAGTAGTAGATGCTTCAAACAATACATATCAAGATTTCCACTTCATGAATTACCTTTTGAGGAAAAGATGGTGTCTTTTGTCATTGATGGTCTAACTAGTAGTGAGATACAAGCGTGTTCATAAAATGAACATCTAACATGGATGTGTGCATAAAAGTGTATTGATTTAGAAGATAATCTTGAGTTGCCAAAAAAGAGTCTCCAAAGAAAGGCAGTGCTACTAGTGTATAGTCCGACATAATGAGAGGTCTAATCAGAATAGATGCTATGAGTATTGTGATGGTGATCACTCTACCAACTTTTATCCAAGAAAAATCCAAGGGGACAGACCTTCTCAACCACAACATAACACTTCTCAATGGTACAACATAGAACAGAAGACGAATAAGCACACCAAAATAGATTGTTACACAATCATCAAGCTATTTGTCAGCCTAAGACAAATGAAAGACCAGAAATATATCAAAGTCCACAACCGCACACATGTAACCAAAACCAATATCATCCACAAATGAACAAAAATCAACCATACAATCGATAAGTACTAACATCATATCAAAATAGGGAATTCTCATATGGCCAAAGGCAATATTATTTTTCTCAAGGGCCACAACCTCATTACACTCAGTTTAAGGAAAACCCAACACAACTTGTGCTAGGGCCTCCTTAATCAAACCAAGTCATTCCACTTGAATAGACAGTGGAAGAAAACCCTAAAATAGCACTTGTGCCAATTGAACGATCAACCAATTCAGGGAGTAATGAAAGTCCATAAGACTATGGTTATGAGAACTTGTAAAGGATCAACTGGATTATAATCTAGGACACAATCCTCTATGGAATCAAGGTCAGGACTTTATGATTACAAGGATCTTGATTCCACAAGAGTATGGTTTGTTAATCCCACAACACCTATGATAAATCATTTTGATCCACCACAAAGACTACCAATTCCTAAGGTCATGTGTGATAAGTGCAATAGAGATCACGTCATTCACCAATGCCCAATACTCCAAGCTAAATCCAGAGCTAATGCTCATCAAAGAGGCTTGAATATTGACTAGAAGGTGGTGTGGACAACGTGATCAAGGATTATCATAAGAATGGAGTGACCATTAAGGTAATACTATTGAATGTGGTTACACATATTGTTTGTAGAAGTGAAAGTGATCAAGTTGAACCAGTTCAGGTGGTTAATAGCGCACATGCTAAATCCCAAGAAGAAGATAATAATGGAGATGTTAATTCAGATAAAGATCAATCAAGTTCAAATATTCCAAGTCCAAAACTTGTTACCATTAGTGTCCATGTGAAAGGCCAAATGGCCACTAAACATATAGTGGCCTAGTCAGTCACAGACTAAAAGTTCGACTGCATTTGTAAGACCTAAGAAGTTTATCTTCGTGCTCCCTGTGTACTGTGTTTTTCTACATATTCTGTAGCTTCTGTATGGAATACTGTGTGCGGCCTTAGGAGCTCAGTTTTCTACTCGAAGGATATCATCGCGGAGCTCTCGAGAAGGAGAGCGCATTGTGGTGCATCATCGTCAAAATACTTCACTGGTATCAGAGCAGTTCAATGCAAAAGCTTTGTTCCTTTTGTGCGAGCAAGGCGAGCACCCCCTCTCCCCCGACTTTCTCCAAGGCTAAGTCTGTCTTCGTGCTCCCTGTGTACTGTGTTTTTCTACGTATTCTGTAGCTTCTGTGTGGAGTACTGTGTGCGGCCTTAGGAGCTCAATTTTCTACTCCGAGGATATCATCGCAGAGCTCTCGAGAATGAGAGCGCATTATGGTGCATCGCCATTGAAATACTTCACTGGTATCAGAGCAGTTCGATGCAAAAGCTTTGTTCCTTTTGTGCGAGCAAAGTGAGCATCCCCCCTCCGCCAGCTTTCTCCAAGGCTTACGACTAAGGTGATGACCAAGGCATAGACCTTGGCATACCTTGTCATCCAAGTCACCGAAGTCACCATTGGCACCGTTGGCTGCACGCGAGAGAGGACCTCAATGATCAAGGAATATAGAGGTTCTCGGTACTTCCCGAGAGGTCACCCATCCCAGTATTGTTCCCCTCGGAGCTCGCCTAACCGTGGCAATCTCTTGCCACTAAGCTACACTCTTGTGGTGTCTGAAGAAGGGGAAAGACTAAGGTTGACATTACCTTGACCATGTTTTGGTCCCTCAAAGCTTCATTCTTTGCTTTCAAAGCTTATTTTTGAAGCATTTTTGGGGTGTCTTTTGGAGCCATTTTGGAGTACTTCCGCACATAGTTCTCTTCACATAGGTCTAAGAACATCAAGAAGAGTGTTCTTTGTACTTCTCGGACAATAAATATCAACCTTTGGGGCTTTGGTTTTAGCCACACTCGTAAAAATACAGGTTTCTTGAAAGATTTCAGTTTTGTTGGGAGCAGCTGCTGCAAATTTATGCAGGTTTTTTGAGCCAAAAACATCAGAGTTGTCAGACACTTGCAGGTGTTATTGGCTAGTTTTTGGGTTGTGCATTCAGCCTTTTAGTGTCATTTTATTGCATATATTGAGCACATACACATCATGTATGCTTTTGTGGATACTGCTTATGTACGTCCATGTGGTCATTGATATAGCGGTTACGTTCTTTGCATAAAGCCTTTTATGTTTGATAAAGAGGGTCGTGGTGAGGTTTTCTGAACTTGGAGACACCTAGATGTCAGGGTCTCTTTGGTGATGCAGGTGGAAGACTTACCCACCCTCCCCATAGGAGATGTATGATAGCTGTTCATAGGTGCTCAATAAGCCTAGTTGGCTTCTATTGGGTAATTGATTATATGCAGTGGAGTAAGTGATTCACTATGCAGACAAACATGTCAGTACTTGTAGTTTTATGATATTTTGACACTGGTCATACGCTCATTTTGCAGAGGATACTCTGGCAAATTTTTTCTAGATTTTTGGTTTTGTCAACTATATAGTGGTCGATTTACTTTTGATACACTTATTCGTTGGTGTTTGGACTTTTCTAGCTCCATTATCATTCCATTCAGTTCTCTACCATCATGGCATCAGAGGTTTTAAACACATCCAGTGGATCAGGCTCTAGTGCTAGTGTTCCGAGGAGGAGCTATAACTTGCAGGGCAAAGACCATTTTGAGATCCGAAAATTTGATGGCACAAACTTTGCTCTATGGAAGAATCAGATTAAAGATGTGCCAATTCAAAGGAGGCAATGGAAGCCAGTAAATGGAATCTCAAAGAAGCCTCTTGACATGGATGAAGATGATTGGGATGAGTTAGATGAAATCGCCAGGTCTACCATTCACTTGCACCTAGTAGATAATGTTTACTTTACAATATTAGACTGTGAAAGCGCAGAGGAGCTTTGGAAGAAGTTATGCAATACATATGAAAAAGAGATGGCATCAAATAAAGTCTATCTGATGAGAAAATTATATGACCTTTGTATGAAGGACATAGATAGTGTTGTTGCTCATCTAAATGAGTTTGATGCTATATTCTCTCAGTTACAGGCTCAGAAAATGGATATGGATAATGAAATGAAAGCAGGATTGCTGTTATGCACCTTGTCCTCATCATGGGATAGATTTTTCACAGCTGTTAGCAATAGTGCACCTAGTGGTAAACTCGTCTATGATGACGTATGTGGAGCACTCTTGATTGAGGAGATTCGTAGAAAGTCTATGGTTGGCACTCAGAGTGGAGATGCATATAATGTTCATGATTCTTACCAAGGAAAGAATCAACAACGTGTCAGGAGCAAGAACAAGGAAAAGAATGGTTGATGGAATAAGAGTAGAGGTAAATCAAGGAAGAAGGATATCGAATGCCATTATTGTCATAAGAAAGGACACATGAAAGGTAAAGGACAGAATGTTGATGGGCATGTTAAATAGTTACCTGCACCATCTACCTCGACTGTGAAATTTGAAGAAATTAATACTATTTCTGATGATGCTGATGTGTTGACACTCAATAGTACTGTGCCACCAGAGGCACTTATGGCTGATTCTCTTTCTCACACCTGGCTGCTAGATTCTGGTGCTTCTTTCCATGTGACACCCCAAGAGAATGGTTCTCTAATTATGTAGCAAAGTCTCTTGGTACCGTGAGACTTGGTGATTCTTACCAGTGTGGTTGTGGGGATTGGAGATGTGGTTGTGGTTCAAAATTGATTATGCATAATGTAGGCCATGTATCTCAGTTGTCATGCAATTTGTTGTCAGTTGGTCAACTTGATGACCTTGGTTACAAGGTGGTCTTCTATGCTCAGTCCTTTCACATATCAAAGGGCAATATGGTTATTGCAAAAGGAACCAAAGTTGGCTCACTTTGTCCTTTATTTGTATCACAGAAAAAACACTTGTTAGTTGTTACTGAACAGCCTATGGCTTGTATTCGCATGTTCATTTGGGCCATATATCTTGTAGTGGAATGGAAAATCTTTCTTGTTCTGGCTACTTACATGTGTTATCTTTCTCTGATTTTTCATTTTGTGAGCATTGTCAATATGGAAAGCAAACCAAAAATGTGCATAGAATGCACATTGACTCTTCAATTCAGCCTTTTGATCTCGATCATACACATGTGTGTGGTCCTATGCTCACTAGGTCCTTCGGTGGTTCTCTTTACTTTGTCAATTTCATAGATGACACTAGGAAGTCTGGGTATATCCTATCAAATTGAAGTATGAGGTATTCCCTACTTTCAAAAAATGGCTTGCTTCAAGTGAGACTAAAAAAGGAACTAAGCTTAAGGCACGTTCAGATAATGGGGGTGAGTATACCTCACATGAATTCAACTTTGTCAGTCTAGAGGGATTCATATAGAGTTTATAGCTCCATATACCCCAATACAGAATGGTGTGGCTGAGAGAATGAATAGAACTATTCAAGATCGAGTAGTCTCTATGTTGCATCATGCAAACCTCTCACAAGGCTTTTGGGCAGAAGCAGTATTGACTGCAATTCATGTGATCAACCTTTCACCTAGTATTTCCAAAGGTCTGAAAGTGGCACAAGAGTTATGGACAGAGAAGCCACCATATTATGATCATCTTCAAGTTTTTGGGTGTGAAGCATATGTTCATATACCCAAGAATCTTAGACAAAATTTCGACCATAAGTCAAAGAAATGCATTTTTCTTTGATATGGTCGAGAAGGACAATTTGGATATCGCTTATGGAATCCTGAAACACGATCAGTGATTACAAGTAGTGATGTCATTTTCAATGAGTCTAAGATGCATAAACAACCCATTAAGGAGGTTGAAGTGAGAAGAGTAGTGTTTGAGGATACTAGTCCTCCGGTTAGCATGCATAAAATGCTGCACATAGGGATGTTCAAGAGAATGTCCATTCAAATCAGTCTGCACATGTTCCTTTTCAGCAACCATTGAGACGTTCTGCACGTGTCTCACATCCATCTGATAGATATGTTCCAGGGTTAGATTTTGTTATGCTAACAGATTCCGGTGAGCCTTCTTGCTACAAAGAGGCTATGCAGACAGAGGATCATGTCAAGTGGGAGCGTGCCATGAAGAGTGAGTTGGATTCTATTCACAAGAATGGTACTAGTACCTTTGTCAAAGGGTAGGAAAGCTTTACCATGTAAATGGGTATATAAGCTAAAATTCACATCAGATAGTTCTTCTCCAAAGTATAAAGCACGACTTGTTGCAAAGGGTTTTAAGCAACAACATGGTGTTGATTTCGAGAAAATCTTCTCACCAGTGGTCAAGATGACTACCCTGTGCATGTTGCTTGGATTCATTGCAATGGAGGACTTAGAGCTAGTCCAAATGGATGTGAAAACTGCTTTCTTGCATGGAGATCTTACAGATGAGATGTATATGGAACAACCAGAGGGTTATGTAGTTCTTGGCAAGGAAAGTCTAGTTTGTAAGCTTAAGAAGAGCTTGTATGGACTTAAACAATCCCCTAGACGATGGTACCAAAAGTTTGATGCTTTTATGAAGTCTCAAGGCTATTTTCAAAGTAATGAGGATCATTGTCTCTACACAAAGAGATGCTCAGATGGCGGCTTGATATGCTTGATACTTTATGTCGATGATATGTTGATTGCTAGGAAGTCCTCTTATGATTTGTCAATTCTCAAAAGGAAGTTGAGTCGGACATTTGAAATGAAGGATTTGGGGGATGCCAAACACATTCTTGGCATGCACATTACTCGTGATAGGAGTAAAAGATGCATATACTTGTCTCAAAGTGAGTACGTATCCAAAGCACTTCACAGGTTCAATATGCAGGGTGGAAATGCATTGAGTACACCTTTACACACATATGTGAAATTGAGCAAGGATGATTGCCCCAAATTAGATGAGGAAAAGGAATTCATGACCAAAATTGGGTTTACCTCAATTCTTACTTGTGAATTCATGACCAAAATTCTTGCTTGTGATATGGGTTTACCTCACCATGTACCTCGTTTGCTCAGTGATAGTTAGAGTGCCATTGCTTTGGCTAAGAATCCGGTCTATCATGCAAAGACCAAGCACATTGAGGTGAGGTATCACTTCATTCGAGATTGCTTAACCACTGAGCACATTATTCTTGAGAAGGTTCACACGAGATAATGTTGCATATGCTTTGACTAAAGCTCTACCATAGGATAGCTTTCGACACTGTTGTCACTTGATGGGGGTTACTTGATTCCTGATCTTACACAGTCACTTGTATACTGTGTAACATGCCCATCAGGTGGGAGGTATATTTTATACTTACACTCAGGTATTCTTTATCATTCTTTATTTTTCTCCCATAGTTACTTTGGCCATATTGGCATTTAGTAGGAGATTGTTACCGTTAGTGTCCATGTGAAAGGCCAAGTGGTCATTGGACACTTCTTTCTATATGTTCTTTAATAAAACATATAGTGGCCTAGTCAATCACAGACTGGAAGTTCGACCGCATTTGTAAGACCTAAGAAGTTTGTCTCATGCTCCCTGTGTATTGTGTTTTTTTGTGTATTCTGCAGCTTCTGTACGGAGTACTGTATGCAACCTTAGGAGCTCAGTTTTCTACTCCAAGGACATCATCGTATAGCTCTCAAGAAGGAGAGCACACTCTGGTGCATTGCCATCGAAATACTTCAAAACTAACTCGAGTTCATAAACAACAAAAAGGATCAAGTATAAGATGTAAGTTCATAAAAAAAAAGGAATGAGAAGAAAACCCATGTGGAAAGAAAAAAGAGCAAAACATGTAAACTCACCCAAAAAGAAACTAGATGAAATGACCAATTCCTTGTCACAATCTAAACCCCAAAGTGGACATTTAGCATTGGCAACACCAATTCCTGAAGATTTGCAAATGCTCTTGAAAGCTTGCCAAGATAGGATAACAACAAGATCTACTATTGAGAATCATGATGAATGTTATCCAAGACTAGACTTGGAGCAAGAACGTTTAGAAATGTGCACGTAGATGATTGAGGTATCTCAACATATGTTAGAGAAGGTACCCAACCCTCTCTAACACTAGAAAAATTGAGCCATGGTTTCATCAAATGACTTACCCCTTGAACTATCATCACATACATGTACAACCAACACATGCACTGGTGAATGGTCCTATACCAATTCACATACAAACACAAACTAGAATGACAAATCAACTCATTAATGACATCAATACTCCTCCTAGGATGTGTGCTTCTGAGTTAGCCTTAGAGAGTAGTGAGGGTAATTTGGCACAAATCCAATCAAATATGCCATCTCAAGAGATGATGAACCTCAACAACTTAGTGTTCTAGAAGATAAGATTAGATATCACAAAGAGACAAAGGGAAAATTTACCTTGATAGAAGTTGATGAGGATTTTCCACTTCTATTAGATATGCTCAATACTCCACCCTCAAGTGATCACAAATGATCCATGCTACTCTAAGTTGTAAGGGCCCCATTATGAGAAGAAGCCATTGTGAGAGCCTAGACATTTATGGAATCCAAACTTCCAAGTTAGGTGAGTTCTATGTGTGATTGCTGATGGTAATAGATGATCTTTGTGAGGCTAACCATGAGGTTAGGTAGGGCAGAAAGTTATGGACCATTGGGTTTCCATTCAAATAAAGGCCTTGTGGTGCCATGTTATTTCGCCATAGAACCTTAATGGGGGGAGTGCGGATGGGGGCTTGACCCCTTTTGTGGGGTCCAAGGGGCCTATCCCTCTAGCCCATAGGGACGAGATGGTAGGACTTCTAGTTGTGAGATATTGTTGAATTATATATTTTGCAACTATTTTGTCTCTTTTGACTACATTTATCTCTATCGACTCCCATCGTAAAAGCTATATAAGCATGGCCCATGTGAAGCTCTATAGAGCATTGTGGACTAGTGAACCCTTCATCTAGAGTCTATCTAGATTGCCATCTAAGCCCCATATTGGGAGAGAACGGGGGACAAGACCACCTTTGTAGTTGCATTGCTCTTGGAAATTTGAGCATTTTAGTTGTCTATCTCTTAGTCTACAGCCGTGTGCATGCTTGTGTGCTTCACTTGTGCACTTGTGCCATCACTTGCTCATGGTCTTCATACTGGTCCTCACGTCTTTGTGGATTGACATTTATGAGGTGAAGCTCCTCATGTTACTACTTACCATTGTGCTAGAGTGACACCAAATTTGGCGTTGTTGCTAGGGAGAGAGCTTCGAGGATGAGCGTGTGATGGTGAGACGTAGAGTAGCGATGTTGGAAGGTAAAAAAATCACCAATTCAATTTAGTTTTTGTTTTCTTCTCCATCTTCATCTTCATCATCACCACCATCTTCTCCCACCTTCATCTTCTCTAATTTTTTCATTTTTCGACCGTACATTCACTTCGTTTTCACTTGTGATTGTGATAAAGAACCTTAGAGGGGGTGCAAAAATGAGGCGCCGAAGAAATACTACCAAAACACCCAAAAAATAGAGTGATCAGTTTCGGACGTGACACGACCTGCACCAAGTGTCATGAGTGTGGTATCACAAGTTTGAAGATAGATTTTGCATCTACAAGCACATAGGAGTGACAAAGAGGACACCTGGTACTCATATCTTCAAAAATTTTTGAATTTGCACTCCAAAAAATCCAAGTGTCATGATCGGTTGAGTTCAAGTGTCACGATATTTGAATTCTCGTGTGTCACGATATTTGGTAGATAACGAGTGTCATGATATCTGTGACCTCCAAGTGTCATGATATCTGTGACATCCAAGTGTCACAATATCTGACAAGTGTCGTGTGTCATGACCCCCCAAGTATCGTGTGTCCTTTCCATCAGGTGTCACAACATCCAGGTATTGTGAGTCAAGTGTCGCATTACTCAACAAGTCTCCAGTGTTGTCTGAACAACAAGTGTCGCGACATCTGCCATAACCAAGTGTCGTGATATCTGTGACCTTCAAGTGTCGCGACATTCCTCAGGTGTCGAGTGTCGCCTACTCCAAGTGTCACGATATCTGACGAGTGTCGAGTGTCATGACCAACCAAGTGTCGTGCAGCCAAGTGTCACAATACTTCCCAAGTATCGTATGCCGTGGAATTCCTAGTGTCATGTATCATGTAGTTCAGATATCGTGTATCGTGACAAGGCAAGTATCATGTATCGTCTGCTTCCAAGTATCGTCGATACTTGCTAAGTGTCATGTGTTGCCTGTTTTGAAGCAATCCCAGAGAGGTCATGTTTCCCTGTTTTAACCCCTAAAACCCTGAATTGGCATAACTTTCTCATACAAAATCCATTTGCTGTGATTTTGGGTTCGTTGGAAAGTTCGTGGGGAGTATTTTGAAGTTGACCCTCAGGTGGACTAGGAAACCAAGGAGTACCAAAGGATTTTGAGCAATACAAGGGTAAATTTTGGACTTGTAGACAAAGCTTATGAACCTAAGATCTGGTAGACACTTAGGCAAGGATAGGCAAAGCATAAGGTCATCTGAGGCTAGTGTCAACCACACAACTAAGTCTTGGGCACAATAACTAAGTGGTTATCCCTACGTGCTAAGTTCCAATACAAGTGACTCAAAAATGTCCTTCAACATGGAGAGACCCACACATAGCTCAGGTACTTCCTATTTACAAACACCAAAAGGTCCCTATAAGACACAATTGGAATAAATCAAGACCAACCAATTATGTGCTTGCATCTATGAGGATGGCCTGAGGTGATCAGTGGTCCAAATCAAAAATCCAGAACAACCCTTTGGACTGGAACATCTAGTGGTCAAGTTCGAACAGGGTTCATACATTGATAAGGAAGGAACCATGTATGTGGTGACCAGCGTACTAGACAGGACATATGAATTTGGAAATATCATTCTTGAGAATGAGATAGGAGACCTAGAGCAAGGGGACCTAAGAGGAGAACCCAAGACTCCTAGAGGTAAGTCAGTCTTGACTAGATTAATCACTCCAGGCTGGATCCCTCAAGATAACAAAAGCATAAGCATAGAACTTTTCTTGAATAGAGAAACAGAGGAAGCCTTTTGGAGATTTAGGCCAGATCGACCCAGCCCAGTAGTCACCATCTATGAATTCAAGGATCCGGAGATACCAGGCAAAGTTGTCTATCTAGATAACACATATGAGAAAGTGTTCTTGGTATCAGATCATGATAGACATGCATACACTTGGAAAGGTGAATCAATTTTCCCTCCACCAAGATCTAATGTTTCCCATGGCCTCCAAGGAGCAGGATCATCCGAGGCTTATGAAACCTAGAGGGAAAGACCCAGAGAGAGACCTAAGGTAAGCTTTGCAAACATTGTGGGCAGAGACAGATCAGGACATGAAGGTGAAATACCTAAGGGAGAGACATAGAGTACATAGGCATCAAAGAGATGAACATGATTTTCCATTGCCTAGACCTCGAGAGCACTCAAGAACCCTTAGGCCTTCTCAAGTGGTCAAGGCTATGAAGAGCTATTTTGATGGATCAGAAGATCCTTATGATCATGTGGCCGAGTTCAAATAAGTGTTAAGAGCTGAACATGTTGAGGACTTTTTCACTCAGTTCAAGGCATTTGGTTTGACTCTTAAGGGTACTACCTTAGCTTGGTTTCAACCCCTAAATAGTTGCAACTATCGAGACATAGACCAACTGTTAGAAGCATTCATTGTAGAATTTTCCAAGAGTGGTATCAGGCGTAACACATCATCCTTGATCCACAACTTCAAGAAGACACCCCAAGAAACAGTGCGACTTTCAGGAAGACAGTTTAGGCAATTCTTAGAAAGATGTCCCATAGCAGAACTACCCACACCTACCAAACAAGTGGCCTTGTTTTTAAATGGCTTATTGAGCACCAAGTTAAGATCATATGTGTACTTGAAAGAGCCTAGATCCATAGAAGAGTGTGTGCAGATGTGCATAGACATAGAAGACAACTTGGGTGAGGAGCTAGAATTGTCCAAACTCTATAAGGATTCTGACAGTTCTACTAGTCATACCTCTAGAACCTCCACAGAGATAGATGAGATAGCTGAGCAGGTGGCCAAAAAGCTGGGGGTTCAAAATAGACAAACACCAAGGGTCACCCCATTGAAGCGATGTTATACATGCGGAGGAGATCACATGACTAATGTCTGCCCAATGATGGATCAACCCCAAGGAAACCCTAATGCTCCATATTGCACTATTGAGAGAAAATACACGAACCATATGGCTCAAGATTGTCCATACAATAGGCAAGCTGTCAGACAAACATATCAGCAACCTTACCAACAAGGCAGGTATCAGAATCAATACCAACAACCATATTATAGGCCACAACAGCAATATCAGGCACCATATAGGCCACAACCAGTCCTAGGAAACCAACCACCAGCTCCTTCCAATGTGATCCTAATTAAGTATATGATGGCAGAGAAGAACCCTAACAGAGCATTGGTGCCACTAACCCCATTGATACCAGAAAATGACTCTCATGCTCATAGTTCAGACTACTCCCATGAAGGTAGTCCACAAGCTTATTACACAGAGTCACCAGAGCATAGTGAGGCTTATTCCTATCAATACAAGATTTGGACATGATGTTCAAGGCCTACCAGGCTCCACTTCAAGAAGGGCCAACAACTGCAAACCTAGACAAGAGTTACCCTAGAGGAGTTTTAGAGATTGAACGGACAAAAATGTGCGTGAAAATGGTAGAAATAGCTCAAGCTATCTCGAGACTAGTCAAAAGTTCAATCAGACAAACTCTATCAAGCCAAATTTGCATTTCCAAGGCTTACTAGAAAGATTAGAGCAGTTGGTAAACAAGCCCCATGTTTCTTTACCTCCACAGGCTCAACCAATTATTGAAAGAGAAAGCTTGCCACCAAGGAAAGCTTATGTTCCTGAGTCCGTGAATGATGGAACACCTCTTCAAATCAACATTACTCTCAAGAGTTCTTGCGGGAAATACAAGAAGAGAAATGGGCCAAGGAGAAGGGTAATCCCCCTCCTATTCTTGAAATTGAAGACCTTCATGATCAATTTCCCCAAGACATTCCGTCTATCTATGGAGACCAAGCAGAGCAACAAGAAGATGAAAGATTAGATTTTGAATCTAATTCTTTACAAGAGTTGCCTCAATTCACAGGCCCATGGGAATCTGAATCTCTTCGGATCAGAGCTCCCACAATACATGTAAGAAATGAAGACTCAGTGGTTCCAAGGAACACTGACATGGTGAAGAACACTAAGGTTCAGTGTCATCTCACTGTAGAAGAGCTGCTCAAAGCAAAACCTGAGCTATGGAATCATGTGAAGGATCAGGTTCCAGAACTTGATTCCAATGTGCCAAAAGCAGGCTCTAAGCAAAAAGTTCTAGAGATACCTCTCGATAAAATAGGGGACATGAGTGAAGGTGAAGAAGGTAATACTTATCTTCCCATCACCTACCAAGGTAACACAACCAAAGCGATTGTAGATTCAGGTGCATGGGTTGCTATTGGGACCACCTCCTTGTGGAAGCAATGGGGCAAACCCACATTAAGACCAACTAGAATGAAGCTTCAAATGGCAGATGGTCATTTTAAAAAACCTCTAGGATTGCTCAAAAGGATAACTCTAACCACTTGTGGTGTACATTTTGAACACACATTTGCTATATGTGACTTTGAAAAAAATAATGTCTACAAGATGATCTTAGGAAGACCCTTCCTATGACAATTGCAAATAGTAAAGGATTGGGGAACCAATTCCTTGTACTTACAACACTTAGGGGTCATCACCAAGGACAATTTGAAGGATTACACCTTCAAAGATGTTTCACCCCTACAATGGAATCCTATCCACACAGCGAAAGAAGATTCTATCTCTTTGCATTCTGGAAGTTCACGTGATCCATCATGGCTGCATGAAGATACTCACTTGTGGATGTGCAAGGTCATAGAGGAAGAGGAAAAGCGCCTAAAAGAGAGAGAAGAAGGAACTTCTCAAGGCGGAAGACCAATTAAAGACCCAGCCTATACACCAATGATCTTTCTAGAAGAGGAATTTGAGCCTCATGGTTGGGCAGAAATCTTGGCCACCATGGACATTGCTGTCAATGAAGAACAATCGACACCTCATTTGTGATGAGGAGGGTTATGATATTTCAGTGTTCATGTGTCAACCCTTGCTAGAAGAATGTGACCCTAGTGACTTCATAGAAGAAGAAGAGAATGATGACGATCTAGAGTCCATTCTGATGGATAGTTGCTTTAATTCAAAAAAGCACTATCTAGAAGATGTAGGAGTATTTAACCAGCAAGAAGAAGAACCTCTCACAAGCATTAAAACGGTAAATTCAAAGGATGGAAGTGAAGGTGGTAAAAAGAAAAAGAAAAGAAAAGCAGTGAAACAAGAAGAGGATGAATCATTGTTTGAGGTACCATAAAATTTCAAGAAATATGAAGTTGAGGATCGGAAAATTTTGGTACGAATGCCTAAGAGAGAGGCCATCATAGGAGAAGCATATGATAACAAAGAAAAGACCAAGAAGATTGTAGTGAGCATTGAAGAGAACGAAGAGAGATGCACATATATAGGAGATGACCTAAGTGCAAAAGAAGAAGTGAAGCTTGTAGCTCTATTAAGGGAATATAGGGATGTGTTTGCATGGCACTATAGAGACTTGAAGGGAGTAGATCCAAAAATTTGCTCTCATACGATCCCCATGACCGCTAATGCCAAGCCCACTAAACAAAAGCCCTACACATATAATTACACTTATGCAGCTAAAATAAAAGAAGATATTGACAGGTTGATTGAAGCTAGATTTACCTATGAGATTGGGCATACTGAATGGGTGTACCCCATTGTAGTGGTGCCTAAGAAGAATGGAAAATTGCGTGTGTGTATTAACCTTAAAAAAGTTAATGCCACTACAATCAGAGATAGCTATCCGCTTCCAATCACTGAACATCTATTGGAGCGTGTTGCGGGCAAGGAAGTTTATAGCTTTATTGATGGCTTTTTGGGTTACAATCAAGTACCCATTTTCCAAAGGCTCATGTGTCATGTCTTCAAAGAGTTCTTGCGAAAGAACTTAGAAGTATATGTGGATGACTTATGTGCCCATTCCCAAGAAAGAAGATACCACATTGTAGCTCAGTGATGAGTAGCACCTCCTTTAATGTCAATCCGGGAAGACGTGAGGATGGTATGAAGACCTCGAGCAAGTGGCGGCACAAGTGCGTGAGTGAGAAGCACACAAGCATGCACACACATACACACACACGCGCACACACGGCAAGACAAAGAGAGAGAATCAATGGAGTTCTTTAGATTACTTTCAAAAGCTCTTACAAGTTCGTTTCAATTACAATCTAACCCCAAAAATGAGCTCTCTAGCTCTTTTTATAGTTTTTGACTAGGTTTTGGCCCTGTCCAGACCTAGTGTCCGGCCTAGTTAAAAATTAGGTTCCAGGGCCAATTTGAGAGCTCAAACGGAGTCTAAAAAATACGAAAATTGATATGTAGGTACTTTTAAGGCTCCTCAAGCTCAAGGACTCCTTGGCTTGCACAAAATGGAGCTACAAAAATATGAAATGGTATTTACAATGATTGTTAGTGATAAGAATCACTGTTAAAAGATGTAGATTTGGGAAAAATTGAAGGGCCTATCTGCCAGATTTGCGTCGACTACTTTGTCTACTTACTCCTTCACTTTGTTCTGACTCTCTCCGCTGGCTTCTTTGTCTAGTCAGTCCTTGGGTGCCCATACTGCTCTCAACACCCCCCCCTCTCTCGCGTCTGTCGTCCCTGACAGACCCTTGTTGCTGGGAGTGTTGGATGTAATATTCCACAACCTGAGTGGCAAGCTGATGTTCTTGTATGCGTAGTCCTCTGGCCAAATCTGTCATCATGTGATCCCAATCGATTGGTCCTGGAATGTCCGGATGTGGCAGACGTAACTGATCTGCATGGATCGCTTGTTCTACTGCGAATAGATGTAGCAAATGTGTGGGTCTGGGAATGAAAATTTCGGAATTGTATTCCCAGAATCCCGTAGAGAACATTTCCTCAAATGTCTGCTTGAAGCATGCGGGCAAGTACTTTATTCGTGCATGCCAAGCAAAGATGATAGCGACCGAGGGGGTTTGGCTCATGTCGTAGACTAAATCCTTGTTGCCTTGAGAGAAGCCAGGGGCAGAGATGTATGGAGCTTGGACATTCCGAAAGGTTTTGAAGACAATGGTCATGAGCTCGAATATCTTCATACACATTTTCGCTGCTATGTCGGGTACATTATTTAGGCGTACGGACCAGTGCCGAATTGTTGATATCATGTAAGCTACGGTTGGGGTCCCTCGAGGTGGAGCAAAATATGGGTAGTTAACCCAAGCCGAGCACTCTTTATTGTTGCGTACCTTGATTGCAAATGCTTGCCAGGATCTGCGACGTACCACTGGACAATAGCATGGATTATACTTGATATATAGTGGCATGGTTGCCCAGGTACTCATCATCTCTGGGTAATCGGTGAGTAAACATGCACGCCAATTAGGTTGGAAGATCGAGCCAGCACGTGCATCTGTCGGTAAATCCCCTATCTCAAATTGAGTGGCGAACGTGGGCTCCTTCCCTGTATGTCTTTTGACTTCTGCATTATAATCATGTAGTAAGACAAAATAAGGCATGTATTGCGATTCTGATGTTGTGATTAACCGTTGATGGGATAAATTTTGAAAGTAGGAAGACCGAAGGACAATTTCTTCCAGATTTGTGAGAGATTGCATTTGCACGGCCACACGATCATCGTGTGTCTTACCCACTTTCTCGACCCTTCTGACCCAATCTGGAACTTGAATTTCTAACGTGTCTTGTCCTTCTTCTGTAGTTCGACCACCAGGCGTCGGCATAGGCTCGTATGGCTCTTCATAGCTGTCATCGACGGGGATTTCCACTACTGTTTCAGGTTCTGGTTCTTCAATGGGTGAGGGTGGCCGTTCATATATAAGGGGCGTGCTTGAAGTTCTGCCACCTGTTTCCGGAGGGTCTCCATTTCTTCTGTAGATTGTTGCAAGATTACCGGCTCCTGTTGAGCAGTGGGTACACTGGCTATCTGTTTCTTTAGATCGGCACATTCAGTCTCTAGTTTTTCATATGACTCCAAGAAATTTGCATGCTCCTCAAGTAAGATGCGAATGTCTTCTGATGGAACTGCTCTATATCTGGTAGGGCTAATGGTTGCTCCTACGGTTCCTTCCATAGCCGCTTCAAAGTTGTCTTGATTTTGTTGTTGAAGTCGTTTGTTCTCTTCTAGTGCTGCGGCCATATGCTTCCTTAATAGCCCAATGTTGCGTCTGAGTGTAGCGTTAGATATCATTTGCGCTTGAAGCACTGATTCTAGTTCCTTGACTGCTTGGTCATCTACAGTTGATGTCTTTGATTCCAATTCGGAGTGAGCCTGCTGTAGTGTGGTATGCTCGGTTAGGAGCGTCTGGTAGTCAGCTTCAAGAGTGGTGACTCTAGCTTGCAGACGTCGAGATTCTGCCTGGAGGGCAGCAGTGCGTTCTTCCAATTGATGGTAGTCTTGTTGTAGCTGATGTGCACACTGAAGTAATGTGTTGAACGTGCTATTTACATTATGAGATGCAAGGGGAAAAGTTTGAAATGCAGGGGAGGTGGGATTGGGTAGGGAGGTAGTGAATGCTGTGTGTGCCAATGATGTGAGTGGTGAGGTGGGGGGTAGTGGAGGGGGAGAGGGTGGAATTGTGGGGAGAGGTGCTGTGGTGGGTGAGATGTCCATTGGGTCAGACAGAGTGGTGTGCATAGGGGCTACCATGTAGGTGGGAATGGTAGGTGAAGTGAGTGTGGTGTTCGTGTAAGTTGATGTCGTTGCGAACATCGGGAAGATGTGCCTCGAAAACATTGGAGAGCGGATGATCTGCTCCACAAGGGACGGGTATTGGGGTGGCGCGGTCAGGTTGAAAGAGGTGTAGGGGCCAGATGGGAAGTGAGGGTCATGGAATGGAGGTACCCGTATGGGGGGATAGGTCGGGAAACACAGGGTGCCTTCTGTGGGTGCTGGGTTTCCAACTACACTTGTAATTATGGGATGGCCAGTCATGGGTTCAGAGGGTAGACGGGACGAAGTGTACAAGAGATTGGTGACGAAGGAGAAGAGGGTGTCTTGTGAGGTGGGTTCTCGAAATGAGAATGATTTGAATGAGGATGGATTATAAGTGAAGGTAGAGGTGATGACTGTCGTTTCTTCCAAGGTGGGAGGTGGTGGTGGGGGTGGAGAAGGTGGTGATGGAGGGTGCTGGGGTGAGATGGGTGATGTCTGAACGAAGGTTTCAGCGGAGAGGTCAGTGGTGGTTATGGGGGTGGCTGTGGTCTCAATGGGTACTTCTGGTTCTGTGACGGGTATCCTGATAGTCTTACCTGCTCGTGGTAACGTGTCCACTCTGCGTTTGTCATACCTTACGGACTGGCGGACTGCGGTGTGGACAGCCTCTGGAACTCCTAAAGAGTCTGACACTAATTTGAGGGTGTCAATGAAGTGTTGGTCCACCCCTTCATCTGATAGCATTTCTTGCATCAAAGCTTGACCTGATACCAGAGAGAGCTGATGCCTTTCTTGTACTGCTTTGATAGTGTCGTATAGCCTTCGTAGTTGAGCTGTATATGCAGGTGCACCTACAAGTTCTGGCACTTCTAGTTGCTCCTCTTGGTGCTCTTGATCATACTCCTCCTCATCATCCTCCTGTTCTTCATCTCCGTCATCTTCTGCATCCACTTCAACAGGTGTGACAGGTGCTTGGTAGGTTGTGGCCTGCGTTTGTACATTCTCCGCTTGTTGTGCCTCTTCTGCCTCCAGCTCTACATCTTGTAATAGTTGTTCGAAGTCTTCATTAGTGAGTTCTTCCAAAGGTGCACCACTAGTAAATTCGAGATCCGTTGGGATGGGAGGGAATATCAAAGTGGAACCATCGGTGCTGCGTCTTGGAAGTCGGAGTGTGAATGGTCGGACTCTTCGGGGTGGCGGGGTGACGTCTGGTGTTATGGTGGCTCCACGTGGTTGAGCACATGGGACTTGGACCGTGCCTCTCATTTTCTTAGAAGGGGGTCTAGTGGATGTCCTACCTCGAAACTGCTCTACCCGATTCCACATCAGGGCTCGTTGGATTGGAATGTCATAAGCCAAACACCTATAAATGATTCTTGTCAGAGCACAACAACCATATAAAACCTGTTTCCGCGGCCAGCGTTTGTGAGCTAAGTGTATCTGATCAATTATCCAGTGGGGTAGGTTGATGGTGAGGCTCTGTGTCTCTGCCAGATACAGGCTAAACCAAATCTTTTTGTGCGGCATGGTGAATCTATCTTGCACCGGGAAAGCAAAGTGTTGCATGCACATGCAAAGGTGTACTGCAATATTAGGCGTCATGGATACCATGTCCTTGAGCTTGGTGAGACTTCGATTCTTCATGTAATCCGGTACTAGGGTTTCCTTTTCTGTAGGAATATGCATTCCGCGCATATCTAGAGCTTCTCCCACCAAATTGTTTGATAGCCTAAACCTCTTGAGCTCATTCCCCTTTGTCAGAGATGGAATCACAAATGAGCTTGCACCTTTTGGGTTCTGATTTGGAGTCAAGGTGTTGATGAGATAGTAGCATCGCATGAAGTCAGGTTTTGGGAGTCGGGCACTGAAATAGGCACTCAATCCTGCTTTTTCCCATATCGGGCGTAGACCTTCCGCATTTTGTAATTTCTCAAATTCTCTTGTAAAGAAATGGTATCTGCCTTGCTTTCCATTGTAGTCCAACTCTGATTCCCATAGGTACGTTCCTTCCCCCAAGGGTCCTGCCACCTCGGTAAACCAATGGGAAGTCTTTCCCACGGGCATGGTGTGGCCACGCGGAGGGTCCGCAATAGGTATGATTTTGACGGCCTGCAAATCTTCTGGTCTTTCAATTGTCTCCGGCAAAACGGGTAAACTGTCCAAGTCTACCACTTGCGGGTTTGTTTCTGTGTGAGAGCTAGTTCCTGTTGCCTCCGCCATGTTGAAAATGTCGCAGCTGATTCTGTGAGAATATATGAATAAACATTAACATTGCAATGGACACAAAAATGACATGGTGTCCCTTGTTACAACATTACTTTAAAGTTCTGGAGTGGTTAGGGGTTAATAAGTGCTCGGTGCTGGTGTGTGTAGTTAGGAGTTAGGTGGACCTAAGAGCTAAGCGAAATGATGTGATGTGAGAGTGAAGCGGTTAGTAGGTGGTCACGGATTTACAATCGGGGTCAGGGGGTGTTGGCATACAAAGCAATAAAGGAGTCATGCACAATACGGCAACAAGGGCAGATCATTTTTTCCATAGATTATGTACAACCCAAGTGATTTTAATCACTACACAAACATTGTAAATCCCGTTTTTGGTAGATTAGACTCCATTTTGTGCAAGCCGAGGAGTCCTCGAGCTTGAGGAGTATTAGAAGTACCATCGTACCAAATTTCATAATTTTTAGACTTCGTTTGAGCCCTCAAATAAGCCCTGGAACCTAATTTTTAACTAGGCCGGACACTAGGTCTGGACAGGGCCAAAAGCTAGTCAAAAACTATAAAAAGAGCTAGAGAGCTCATTTTTGAGGTTAGATTGTAATTGAAACGAACTTGTAAGAGCTTGTGAAAGTAATCTAAAGCACTCCATTGATTCTCTCTCTTTGTCTTGCCGTGTGTGCGCGTGTGTGTGTATGTGTGTGCATGCTTGTGTGCTTCTCACTCACGCACTTGTGCCGCCACTTGCTCGAGGTCTTCATACCATCCTCACGTCTTCCCGGATTGACATTAAAGGAGGTGCTACTCATCATTGAGCTACACCAAATTTTGGCGCCATTGCCGGGGATCGAGCTTTGAGGACGAGCGTGTGATGGTAAGACGTAGAGTTGACGCGTTGGAGTTGTAGGTATTTTCTTCACTCTCATCGATTTTCTTTTACTTTCTTCACCATCATCATCATCACCATCTCCCACGTCCATCTCCATCATCGCGAAAATTTCAGTTTTTTGACTATATCCCCACCTCCACCTCATTTCCCTCATTTCACTTGTGAGAGAGAGCGAGAGAGCGAACTTGCATGTGCTGTTTTTGCATGTTTTCTGAGCTATTTTGCAGGTTTTTTGCTGTACCATCATCCCCAGCAATGTGCGCAGGTACGACAGGCTCTGCACAGGTCCCGGGACGACAGCCTCTGTCTATCGCGACAGACAGAAAATCTTAACATTTTGTGAATGCATGTTTATCACTGTAACCTACACCTTGAGGGCACTCTAGATCACTAGAAGTTTTTCAAAAATTTGCATTTTTTCAGTCTATCGCGACAGACACCGTCTATCGCGACAGACACTGTCTATCGCGACAGACACCGTCTATCGCGACAGACAGAAACCCACGATAGACAGCGTCTATCGCGACAGACACCGTCTATCGCGACAGACAGAAATCTGCGACAGATACCGTCTATCGCGACAGACACCGTCTATCGCGACAGACCGAATTTCACGACAGATAGCGTCTATCGCGACAGACACCGTCTATCGCGACAGACAGAAACCCACGACAAACAGCGTCTATCGCGACAGACACCGTCTATCGCGACAGACAGAAATCCGCGACAGATACCGTCTATCGCGACAGACACCGTCTATCGCGACAGACAGAAATCCACGATAGATAGCGTCTATCGCGACAGACACCGTCTATCGCGACAGACAGAAATCCACGATAGACACTGTCTATCGCGACAGACACCGTCTATCGCGACAGACAGCCCCCACGATAGATTGTGTCTATCGCGACAGACACCGTCTATCGCGATAGACAGGCATTTTCGGCAAAAAATTAAGGAGTGAATTTTTGGAAATTTAGGCTAAATTTTGGGCATAATTGCACTTTCATGTACTCATCTACTTACGAAGGCCTTAGAAAATGCATTAAAACCCCCGAAAGGTACTGTTTGTCTAGTTAACCCCCTAAACCCTGAACGGTCATAACTTTTTCATACGAAATCCATTTTCTGAGCTCTAGGGCTTGTCGGAAAGCTCGTGACATATACTACACGCCCTCAACTGTTTTTTATAAGAATAACGCGTTGATTTTCAGATAGGATATTTGGAAGTTGACACACTGAGGGGTAGGAACACCAAGGGAGCTCTAGAGTAAATTTCTAGCAATACAAAAGGGGGATCAAGGGTCATTAAAAAGGTGTCTGAAATAATTTGTCTATCAATTGAAAGGTCTACTTGGAGCTAATCTTGGGATTTATGCAGGCCTATTGAGAAGCAATTGAGAGTATCCAAGCAAGGGTGTGGCACACGCTTGAGAATCAACTTCTCGAGCACTAAAGAGCAAGGTTCGGCAAGAAAGGTCGGAATATTCTCAACTCCTCTTCGTCAATTCCTAGCCTAGGCTAAGAGCGATTAGAAGTAGGAGTAAGTCAGGGCGACGATAGGCCACTATCAAGTTGAAGACTACCTAAAAACTCAAGTTCAAGCTAAAAACTTAATCTCTGTACTGTCGACAACATAAAGGAAAGAACCTAACGTGGAACGATCAACCTGAAAGTACGAAGAACATTCAAGTATTCCTGACGACGTAATAGCAGACAAGACTTTAAACACGAGGAATAACTAAAAAGAATCAAGTGACTAGTACCAATTGATCGGCAACGAGGTTGTACTCTGGGCAAAAATTTGGGCTAATCAGTTAGGCATATGAACCTTAGATCAGGACGACACCTAGTAAGAGAGAGACAAAGCCTTAGGTCTTCAGAGGCTAGTGTCAACCACACTGCTAGGTCCTGGGCCCAGCAGTTGAGTCGCCACTCTCATTACCCTAGCTCTGATACCAGTGAGTCAGAGATGTCTCAAGGCATGGACAGGCCTACGGGAAGTTCAGGTGTGCCTTACTTGTACAGGGTAGAAGGCCCTTACAAAACACAGTTGGAATACCTTAGGACCAACCGATTAGGTGCTAGCATCTATGAGGACGGCCTAGGAAGATCTGTGGTCCAGATTAAAAACCCTGACCAATCCATTGGACTAGAGCACCCAGCTGTCAAATTTGAAAATGGTGCATACCTGGACAAGGAAGGAACCATATACGTAGTCACCAGTCATCCAGATAGGACATATGAATTTGGAAATGTAATCTCAGAAGCGGACTTAGGTGACTTGGAACAAGGAAACATGGGTGCGGAACCTAGAACCCCTCGAGGTAAATCAGTTCTCACTAGGATTATCACGCCTGAGTGGATCCCCCAAGATAACAAGTGCATAGATTTGCTTCTCAATCGAGAAACGGACGAAGCCTTCTGGAGGTATAAACCGGATCACCCAACTGACATAGGAACAATCATGATCTATGAGTTTAAGGATCCAGATAGCCCAGGTAGAGTGACCTACTTAGACCACACGTCAGAGAGGATTTTTGTGGTGACAGAAAATGATAGGCATGCTTACACTTGGAAGGGCGAATTCATTTTCCCCCAACCAAGATCAAATGTAGCCTATGGTCACCCTGGAGCTGGAACATCCCAGGCTCATGGTACGCAAAGAGACAGAAGTAGAGATAGACCAGAAGTAAGTTTTGCCAACCGTGTAGGCAGAGAAAGAACGAGAACAGAGACGAATGGGGTAGAACCTGAGATGCATAGAGCCCACAGGAACCAAAGAAATGTAGATGGATTCCCTCTGCCGAGGCCTAGAGAGCACACAAGAACTTTGAGACCCACCCAGCTAGTTAAGTCCATGAAGAATTACTTTGACGGCACAGGAGATCCCTATGATCATGTGGCGGAGTTCAAGCAAGTCTTGAGAGCTGAACAAGTTGAGGATCTATTCACGCAGTACAATGCCTTCGGTCTAACCCTGAGGAATACGGCACTTACATGGTTTCAGCCATTGGATGAGCGCCAGTTCAGGAGCATAGACCAACTCCTAGAAGCATTTATTATTGAGTTCTCCAAGAGTGGCATAAGACACAACACCTCCTCACTGATTCACAGCTTCAAGCAAACCCCTCAAGAGACTGTGAGACTTGCAGGAAGGAGATTTAGACAATATCTTGAAAGGTGCCCTATTTCGGAGCTACCCACATCTGCTAAACAAGTAGCCTTATTCCTTGACGGATTGTTGAGTCCAAAATTGAGATCCTACGTGTATCTGAAAGACCCTAGGACTATAGAAGAATGTGTACGTATGTGCATTGACATTGAAGATAACCTAGGAGAAGAGCTAGAGTTGTCCAAAATTTACAAAGATTCAGATAGTGCATCTAGTCAATCTTCCACACAAGCCACATCAATTGAAGAACTTGCCGAAAAAGTAGCTCAGAAACTAGGTGTAACTAGCAAACAAATCCCAAGGTTTGCCCCTCTGAAAAGGTGCTATACATGCGGTGGTGACCATATGGCGAACGTCTGTCCCATTATGGCTCAACCCCAAGTAAACCCTAGTAGCCAGTACTGCACCATAGAACGGAGATACACCAACCACACCGCACAAGATTGCCCATACAACAAGCAGGCGGTTAGGCAACCCTACCCTCAGCCCTACCAACAAGGTAGATACCAGAACCAGTACCCTCCACAACTATATGGCAGGCCACAACAAAATTTCCAACCTCAATATCAAAACCAACAAAGGCCTCAGCCTGTGCTAGCACAACAACCCCCAGCCCCAGCTAATGTGATTCCGGTAAAGTATACTGCTGCAGAAGAGAACCTGAATAGAGCTATAGTCCCAGTAACACCCTTGATCTCTGAAAATGACCCAAGTGACCATAGCTTTGATTCTACCCATGTGGATAGCCCCCAGGCTTACTACATGCAGTCCCCAGAGCATGGTGAGTCCTATTATAGCGAAGAGACAAGCGAACCCAGTTGGGAGTCAGACTACACGAACGTCATGTATGCAAATCCCAATCCTAGGCCTCAATCTAGGCAAGTCAGACCTCCATTCCCAAGAGGACCGTGCTACAGATGCCAAGGTGATCACCTCATTCGTGATTGTCCCTTACCTCCGCCTACACAAACTCAGTCCGTGACTATCCAAGGCTTTTGCCAAGACTGCGGAAAAGAGCATCTCTTACGAGATTGCCCTAAGAACCCCAATAGCATGCCAAAAATCACCCCTATCAACGTTGTTGGGTTAGTGGTAGACTCCTCAGGAAGTGTCACTTCCACTGCACCAGTACAGGTAGTCACTCGAGCTCAAGCTTTGCAGCAAAACCAAGGGGTAGGCCAGGAAAAGAGTCCAGATGCTAGCGATACTGAGAGCCAAAATAAAAAGAGAACAAGAGCTTGGAAAGATAGCCGCGAACGTATGAAAAGGCAATGGGCAAAGAAGATGAGTGAACTTGAGGAAAGTCTACGAGAAACCAAGGCTAAAATCATAGAGATCACATCTCAACCGCACTCTCACACATTACCACCGCTACCATCCCCATCACCCTCCACCCCTCCACCCTCTAAGACAGCCCACGTAACCCAACCACCACCCCAAACAGGATCGGTATTAGCTGATCCCACTCCCGAAGACATAGACATGATGCTTAAAGCATATCAGGCCAGAATCCAAGAAGGGCCAAACGTCATGGATCATGACAAGTGCTATCCTAGAGCTGACCTAGAGATAGAAAGAACCAAACTATGCGCAAAAATGGTCGCCTTGGCTCAGACTATGTTTGAGGCCAGCCGCCTTTTCAATTACTCAGGCTCAGCCAAAACGCAATTACATTTGGATGGATTCCTAGAGAAGTTAGAGAGGATAATTGCAAGATCTGACAAGGAAGAAAAAAATCAAGACCAAGAAAAAGCAAGCAAAAACAGGAATCATTCCCAATCAGAAGTGTATGTGGCCAATGCCCCTAAACCGGACAACTTCCCCTCCTTAGAAAGAATAGAGAGGCCAATAGCACAGCCAGAAAAGGAACCTACCCCCCAAAGAAAGGAAAGGGCAAGAGAACGGATAAGCCAGCCTCTTCAGGAAGCCCGTGGGCCTCCTCAAGAAGCTTATCTTCCCCCCCAAAAGGCAGATGAGCCTCCCTCGAAAGCTCAAGTACCTCCACAGGTTGCCTACATTCCTTCTCAGGGAGTGTATGAGCCTGTTCGGAAAAGTAATAGAATAAGTAACCCTCCCCAAGAAGCTTGTGCTCCAGCCATTTATGAGAGCAAGGAGAGAGCCAACGGAAGAATAAGCCCTCCTTCCCAGGTTGCTTATGCGCCTAATTCTACTGAGCCAGACACTTCTTCTTCTATGAATCGGTTTGCACCAGACTTCCTACGAGAGATTCAAGAAGACAAATGGGATAACGAAAGCGAGGTCGCCCCTCCTTTTGAACTTGTGGACGATGCACACGACCAATTCCCACAAGACATCCCATCTATTTACGGGGAACATGAGAGTACTCAGTCTCATGAGAGATTGGATTTTGAGTCTAATTCCATACAGGAGCTACCCCACTTCACAGGCCCATGGGAGGCAAAGTCCACATGTATGAGAGCACCCACAGTCATGGTAAGGAACGACGATTCAGTCATACCTAGGAACACAGAGGTAGTGAAGAACACTAAAGTGCAATGTAATCTCAAGTTAGAAGAGCTACTCAAGGTTAGACCTGAGTTATGGAAACATGTAGCCAAACAAGTTCCAGAGATAGCAAAACCTCGTTCCCAGGTAGGATCCCATAGGACAGTGCCAGAAATTCCCTTGGATAAGATAGGGGATATGTGTGAAGGTGAAGAAGGGAACACCTATCTGCCCATCACCTACCAGGAGTACACCACCAAGGCAATTTTGGACTCAGGTGCAGGAGTTGCAATTGCCACAACCTCCTTATGGAAACGTTGGGGCAAGCCGGCACTCAGGCCAACGAGGATGAAATTGCAAATGGCCGATGGTCACATAGAGAGACCCTTAGGATTGCTAGAAGGAATAACTCTCACCACTTGTGGTGTCGAGTTTGAGCATAGTTTTGCTATATGTGACTTTAGCAAAAATCATGCCTATGAGATGATTTTGGGAAGACCGTTTATGCGACAGTTGCAAGTGGTACAGGATTGGGGAACCAATTCTTTGTACCTGCAGCACTTGGGTGTTACAACCAAAGTTAATCTCAAGGATTACTCTCATAGAGATGTCCCTCCTATCAAGTGGAATCCCATCCATAGAGCCAAAGATGATACAGAATCGGTGCATTCCATAGGGTCTGGATCCTCATGGATGCATGAAGACACCCACTTATGGATGTGCAAGGTAGCAGTAGAAGAAGAGAAGAGAGAGAAAGCCAGAGAGGTAGGTGCGAAGGAAACCCATAGATCAATCCAAGACCCAGCCTATGCACCTGTAGTTTTTCCAGACGAAGAATTTGAACCTCACGGTTGGGCAGAAATCTTAGCAACAATGGACGTAGCCATCAACGAGGAACAATGGACACCTCACTGTGATGAGGATGGCTATGATATTTCAGTCTTCTCCATAGAGCCAATCATGGGAGAGGCAGTTCTAGAAGAATGCGAACCTAGCCCTGATGCATTTGAGGATGCAAGTGACTCCGATCTAGAGTCAATCATTATGGACCCACCATTTGCATCAGATGAAGAATACTTCCATGAAGTAGAATTTCAACCCCAGAGGCATGGAGAGGTTACAAATGATGTAAGATTAGCAATGCATATGACCCCTAAGGAAGAAGGAAAGAAACGAAAGAAGAAAGAAGTCTCACCAGAGGAGGAAGAATCTTTGTTTGAGGTCCCGGAAAATTTTAAGAAATATGAGATTGACGACAGGAGAGTCATGATAAGAATGCCTAAACGAGAGGCACAATCAGGAGAGGCCTATGATAACAAAGAAACCACCAAGAAAATAGTAGTGGCCATAGAAGAAGGAGAGGAGAGATGCACGTATATAGGCCATGACCTGACAGAAGAAGAAGAGCACGAATTGATTGCCTTGCTAAGAGAATACAGAGATGTATTCGCTTGGAGTTACAAAGATTTGAAAGGCGTAGACCCCGAGATATGCTCACACACCATTCCCATGACCTCAGATGCCAAACCCTCTAAGCAAAAGCCTTATACATATAATGATAATTACGCTGCTAAGATCAAGGAAGAGATAGATAGATTGGTCGAAGCTGGATTTATCTACGAAATTGAGCACACTGAATGGGTGTCCCCCATCGTAGTGGTGCCCAAGAAGAATGGCAAGCTGCGTGTGTGCATTAACTTGAAAAAGGTTAATGCCGCCACGATTCGAGATAACTATCCGCTTCCCATCACAGAACATCTCTTAGAAAGAGTGGCAGGCAAGGAAGTGTACAGCTTCCTTGATGGATTTTCTGGCTACAATCAAGTAGCCATAGCTCCAGAGGATCAGCACAAGACAGCCTTTGCCACAGAATGGGGTATTTTTGCTTTTAGAGTAATGCCATTTGGGCTTACCAATGCACCAGCTACCTTCCAGAGGCTGATGTGCCATGTGTTTAAGGAGTTCCTGAGGAAGAGTTTAGAAGTCTATGTTGATGATCTTTGTGCTCATTCCAATGTTAGACAAACTCATATTCCTGAACTCAGACAAATCTTTGACAAATGTAGAGAATATCAAGTCTGCCTGAACCCAGAAAAGTGCGTTTTTATGGTCAGGCAAGGTAAGATTCTAGGACACATAGTGTCAAAGAATGGCATATCTACTGACGAAGAGAAAGTGAGAGCCATAGCAGAGCTACCTAGGCCAAAGAATGTCAAGGAAGTACAAGCTTTCATGGGGCATTGTGGTTATTATCGGTGATTTATACACATGTATGCTGTCATTGCAAAGCCCATGTACGGACTTCTGACAAACTTTGAGTGGACGGATGAATGTGAGAATTCCTTCCAAGAGCTTAAACGAAGATTATGTTCAGCACCAATCTTGACCACACCAGATTGGAATAAGCCCTTCCATGTTCACGTGGATGCATCCAATTATGCTATTGGATGTGTGCTTGCACAACCTACTGGTGAAGGTAATATGGATCTTCCAATTGCCTATGCCAGTAGACAATTGAATGCGGCTGAACGGAATTACACCACTACAGAGCGCGAAGGATTAGGCATGGTATATGCAGTTAAGAAATTTAGACACTATTTACTTGCAAATAAGTTTAAATTTTTTACTGATCATCAGGCATTGTTGTACCTAGTAAACAAGCCATGCAATACAGGTAGATTAGTAAGATGGTTTCTCTTACTAATGGAATACGACTTCGAGGTTGTGGTAAGAAAAGGGAGGACTCACTTGAGAGCAGATCATCTCTCTAGGCTCACATCGGGAGAAGCCCCACAAGGAGTGTCAGATGACCTTCCTGATGCTTACTTGTTTAATTTGGAAGTTATACCGCAGTGGGCCAAACCAATAGTACTAGTATTGACATACGGGCCTAATCATCCAGTGGTGAACACACGGAATAGAGAGATCGTAAAAGCCCAAAAGTACCATATCATGGCAGGCAGCATGTACAAGCACACAGATCAAGGGATCTTGGCTTGTTGCGTAGAAGAGGATGAGTACGCTAAATGGTTGCAATTAGCACATGTAGGTGCGTTAGAGCAACACCATTCAAAGCAACGAACGTTGCAGACTCTAAAGAGATTCGGAGTGCATTGGCCAACTATGGAAGCGGATGTCCAAAAGTTGTGCAAGGAATGCCCAATCTGTTGCACTAAACCACCTGCGGAACATGCCACACTCTATCAAGTATCCATTGTGCCAGATTGGAGTGAACCTCTAGTATCATTCTTGAGGACAAACACATTCCCTCTAGACATGACTCTAGCTAGAAAAAGGAGTTTGGAACAAGAAGCCCAGGATTATTCACTCGTTGGTGATAATCTATACAAGCGCGGTAAGGATGGTTACCTGAGACTGTGTGTCCATGAAAGTGAGTATCTTAAGATCTTAGAAACTGCTCACCAAGGTGTAGCAGGAGGACACTTTGGACCAGATCGGGTGATCAAGGCAATATTGTTTGCGGGCTTCTGGTGGCCTACCCTTCACATGGATGCACATACCTATGTGAAACGGTGTGATGTCTGTCAGAGGACTCAGTATCCTATACGCAAAGATGAGATGCCACTGAAACCTATGATGGGTGGACGTGCATTCTCTAAGTGGGGAATAGACTTCGTAGGTCCTATTAACCCCCCAGCTAAAGGTTCTCATGCGGAATACATCATTGTGGCAACAGATTATCTCACCAAGTGGGTTGAGGTAAAAGCTACAACCAAGAACGATGCTCAAACAACTGCCAAATTCTTGTTTGAGAATGTATTCACAAGATACGGGCTACCTATAGAGCTTGTAAGTGATAGAGGCACTCATTTCTTGAATGAAGTGATTGAAAATCTACTCCAAGAATTCTTGGTAATACACAAGAAGTCTGCCCCTTATCACCCTCAAGCTAATGGACAAGCTGAGAGCACTAATAAGATTCTATGCAATGTACTGACGAAATTAGTGAACACTAAACGCTCTGATTGGGACAAACAGCTACACCATGCTGTTTGGGCATACCGAGTTGCCTACAAAACGGTACTCCAAGCCACCCCCTTTCAGATGGTATTCGGCCAAAACGCTGTGCTACCCTTGGACTTCCTGATCCCTACATTGAGAGTAGCACAAGAGCACGAATGGACAGGTCATGAGCTCTCCTCTAGGATCTTTGACCTTGAACGATTAGGAGAAACAAGACTGAGAGCCGCTGCAGGGATATATGCAGCCAAGAAGAGACAGAAGGCATACTTTGATGCCCACGTGAAGGATAAAGGCTTGAAAGCAGGAGATCTAGTCTTAGTCTATACACTAAAACAACACGCGAGGAAGCTAGAAAAGAGAGGCTACGGACCTATGATCATCAATAGGATCTCCACGAGCGGAGCAGTACAATTGTCCACATTAGAGGGTGATGTTCTCCCAAATTATATTAGCGGTTGCAGAGTCAAGTTGTATCAGGAACCCCTCACGGAGGAAATGCTCAGTCGACTCAACACTGCTAAGAAACGCAAAGAGGAAGAAAAGCGAGTTCGAGAAGAAGCTCAAGCTGAAGCTTTAGAACGCATCAGAAGGATGAAATTACGAAGGCAAGGTAGAGATCAGCCTGGAGCGAATGACTATGCAGACCAAGGATTTCCTATGGCCATGTGTGAAGTCGCAGGAACAAGCTCGCATAGGATAATTGATAGACGTCCTTTCGTAACCTTAGATATAGGACAAGGAAAGAGTGCAAGGACCGTAAGAGCCTTGATTGACTCAGGTGCAGCCACTAGTGCTGTTAAATTGTCTTACTGCCAAGAATTACAATTGACTGTCAATCCTGTGGAAGCATATCTTATAGGATTGGGAGGAGTGGAAACCCCTTGCATGGGCGAGGCGGAACTTCCCCTTTACATTCATGATGAGGCAATGACAGTTAAAGTACTGGTGTGTCAAGATGAGGATCTCACTGAACCTCTAGTCTTGGGTCAAGATTGGATCTATGACCAAGCAATTAACTTAAACCTAAGAAGTGGACTTCTCCAGGTTTGGGTCAATCATAGTCGAGTTACAGTAGAATTAGACAATGGAGCACTCAAGGAACTAGGAAAGGCACAGACTCCTGGTCCTTCCAGGGGTACACATGAAGATGACCATGCTGTTCTTGTTCAAAACCCTGTGTTGCAGAGGAATGATATTTGCAAAAAAGGAGTCAGGGATGCAACGGAACTCCCTTCTTTTCCAAAGGCCAGAAGGAGGCAGCAACCAAAGGCGGATCACAAGCAGAAGAAGCCGAGTACTACCTATGTCCGAGATCAAAAGTACCTGCGCAGCAGAATGTCCCAGAAAATAAACCAGGTGTGGGTGCGGAAAGGCGAACGACCGGGTGCACCACCGTCAACTACACGGGCAAAGCCTCTTATTAGTAACCAACAACACGACGCTAATAAGAAGTCTGTCAGAAATTCTTCTGCTAAAGTAAAATCTATTTGGGTGCCCAAGAAGTCGATGAAGGCAAGCCCACAATCTAGACAAATTTGGGTGCCTAAGGCTTGCTTGAGGGCACAAGTAGTTACGCCAAGGCCACAACCTATGCAGCATAACCCATCTACGAGTACGACCAGTATTCCCTCGTGCTCAACACTTAGGAACACACCAAGACCCATGAGCATGCATGTAATCACTTATAAGTGGGTCTCTAAAAGGCCCCATTCCCAAACAGCGACACCGACACAGCTCTCTGGAGTCTCTACGAAACCGAAAGCAAAGCCCATCCACTGCATTTGGCAGTCTAAGATCTGTGATAAACCCCCCGACCCCGATTTGTAAATTCACCCCACTTACTAACGGCATTAGTCTCCTAGGAATACACAAACGTTAACTACACTCACTGTCTTCGTGCACTTACTAACCACTAACTCATCATCTGCCTCATGTTAATGTTGTAACGGGGACAGCAACGGATTTATTCTGTCCATTACGATGTTAACACATGCTTCTATATTCTCACAGAATCAGAAGGCAAGCAGTAAAATGGCAGAAGCGACAGGTTCGGGCTCACAAGTAGGGATACTTACTGCAGGAATTGATGTGGATAGCCTACCCGTGGATGTGCCCCCTACTGAACGACCAGTGGAGATGCAACACCTTCAGCAACTCCCGGTGCCAGACCCACCTACAGGAATCACGGAAAGAGTCCATGCCAACTCTCATTGGTTCAATGGCATGCCCGGTCCATTAGGAGAGGCTAAGTATATCTGGGAGTCTAAATGCGAGTATGACAGATCATGGGTGCGTTTCCAATTTTTCTCCAAGGAGTTCGAGACTTTACAGAACACTGAAGACCTCCAGATCATATGGCAACGAGCAGGGTTGGCGGAATATTTTGAAGCCCCACTACCTAAACCCGACCTCCTCCGATGTTACTATCTGGTCTCTACATTACAAGCTCATGAAGATAAGGACCAACCCGGATCATTTGTTCTCCCCTCATTGCTGGGCAACAACGAGTTGAAGAGGTTTGAACTTACTGTGGAGCTAGTGAGTGATGCTTTAAAGATGCATGGCACGCATGTACCCTCAGAAAAGGATGCTCTCGTTCCCAACAACATGAAGGACAGGAAAGTAGTGAAGCTGAAAGACATGGCAGCCCTCACCCCAAATGTGTCCATCCCTCTCCGCATGTGCATGCAACATTTCGCCTTCCCCGGTCAAGACCGATTCACGCAACCACACAAGAAGATCTGGTTTGCTCTCTACTTGGCGGAAGCAGGTGCGCTACCTATTAAGCTACCAGTGTGGATTATAGATCAGTTGTATGAAGCGAACAAACGGGCATCTAGGAAATTAGTGGTGAACGGATGCTGTGCACTCACACGCATCATTTATCGATGCTTGGCATATGATGTCCCCATTGAGCGTGCCTTAACTTGGGCACAATTACAAATGTTTAAAAGGCTCAAGACATCCACACATCAGTCCAAGCGCATGAGGGGCGCGATCCCTTGTGTCCAGACAAGGGAAGTCCTGACTACTCCTGAGGCATCACCATTAAGAGAGGGCACGGTACCTCCCTTTACCATTAGGATACCCAGGTCGGAATCGGACACTACGACACAACCTACCCCATCGGCTCCTCCTGTCACACCTGAGTTCGAATTTGCTGCCACTGGAGAGGCTGAAGGACTGGACCCCCAGGATTTCGAAGCATTCCTACAAAGCACACAATTCTCTGATGTGGAGTTTTATTCAGAGGCAGAGGAGCAGGGCACATCCTCACGAAGAAGAAGAAAGTCTACAGACGGTAGACATGTCCATTGGAGTGACACTCAAGAAAGTCAACAACACGGACACCCGGAAGAAGAAGAAGCGTATGAAGAAGAGACCACTGAAGCCCCAGCATATACAGCAGAACTCCGAAGGCTGTATCAGATTATGGAAAGAGTACGATCGCAGCAATTACTCACTGAACAGAGCAGCAGAGTACTTATGACTCAGTTGTTGGAAGAAGCGGGAGTCGACTCAGAGTACAGGGAAGGTCTCTTATTGATGGCAGAAACATATGGAGTTGTAGAAGCTGTGCGTACTGCCATTCAGAGGCCTTCAGTTCAATATGACCCACGAAGGTTCCAGACACGACCTCGCCCAGGCAAAAATATTCAAATTCCCGTTACAGTTGCAAAAGAGCCGACTACTACACCTGAAACTATCAGAACAACCTCCCAGACAGCTAGCCAACAGCACCCAGCCACCCATGAGGAGTCCACCGAACCACTACCACCTACTCCCCCACCATCACCTCCTAGAAGAGAAACAGTAGAAACCACATCGACTACTCAACCCACCGACCCCACCTTCATCTTCCGTACTCCGATCTCCAGTGCCACCCTATTCTCTACCACTGATAATCCTATCTTCGAAGACAACCCCAACACTACACAATCCGCCGAACCCCTCCTAGACCCTGCCCTAGGGCAACCATCCCCAACGCCCTCAGCCACGGGTCATCCTGACCCTAGATCCACATTCATGGGCTTCCCTACTACCACGCAACCCTTTCAGCCCTCTTCAAATTTACGACCCCAACCCCCGATATCCCTCTCTCCATTTCTACAATCCCTCCAGGACATCTTTGCTAGGGCTTTTCAACCAGGCCCTCAACCATTCCCTGTCTTTTCAGCTCCCCACCCCACTTCACATCTATTCACCACTTCCACACACACACCACCTACCATACCAGTGTATATGGCAGGCCCCACACTAACACCCACTCCTGAAGGGATGGACATTTCACCACCCACGGCACCTCCACCCACGGTTTCACCTCCTCCCATTCCCCCTCCACCAATTTCACCCACACACACAACTTTCGTAGACACATCATTCACTGTCTCCCTTCCCCAATTCCCTTCCCATGCATCTTCCACGGTAAACACCCCCCACTCATCTATAGGTAATGCATTGGACACCATGTTGGCTTGTATATCAAATTTAAGAACAGATTACATTCAGCTCCAGCAACAAAATGCACGCCTGCAAGAGCACTCAGCGACACTACAGCTCCGCCTTGCGGTACTAGAAGAGGAGAACACTCGCCTCCACACACAGTTCCACACCCTCCAAGAAGCCCACAATATATTGGAGGTACAGCTACAGAACGTAGATCAGGAAGCAGTGCAGGTGGTAGAAGGTCACCTACGGACACAGCTGGAACGCAACTCAAAACTTCAGCGAAATATGGCGCTACTTAAACGCCATCTTGCGGCTGCTCAGGAAGAGAACAGACGCCTGCAATTACAAAATCAAGAGAACCTGGAAGCAGCTATTGAGAGCACACCGGGGGCACCCATCAGCCCATCCAAGTTTCAAGCAGTGACCCCCGATAATATAAAGATTATATTGGAAGATTATGCTATGTTGCTCGAAGCACATGATAAGCTATCGGAGGAGCTAGGACAACTGAAGCAGGAACACCAACAAGGCCCAACAGCTGCCCCTCCAACCACCCCCTCTACAGCTTCGCTTCCCTCCGACGCAGAGGCCATAAAAGATCTCCAGCAGCAGGTAACTGAATTGCAGACACGCCTACTACAATATGAGAGGCCATCTTCCCCTCCGGAAGCTCCCACGGACGAAGAAGTTGTGCAAATTCCTGTGGAACAAACGTTTGATGAAGAATATGATCCGCAACCATTCCCAGGAGGCCAACAAACAGAAGAAGCGCAGGACACGTTCGAGGCACCACGGCCGCCATGGTTACGACAAGTGGAGGAAATAGGGACCTCGCATGAAGAGCGCACCGTAGTGCAAAATCAGGCTATGAGGGTCATAGAAGAGACTGTTTTACAATCAGATTACTTCAAGAACTTGTCATCGAGACGCCTGATTCTCTCATCGGAACTCCAGTACAGGCCATATTATATTATCTTGGCTGATTATAATGCAGAAATACAAAGAGTCACGGGTCAGATTCCTACTTTTGCGACCCAATTTCAACCCGAAGACCTTCCTCCAGAGGTGCGAAAAGGCAAGATTCGTCAACCAACATGGCGGCAGAAACTTTTAGAGACTTATCCAGAAATGCTACGCACATGGAACAACGCGCCGTTGCACCTCCTGTACAACCCATGCTACGGTCCAGTCCCCCGCCGCAGGTCGTGGAAGGCATTTAATATCAAGGTACAGAACAATGCTCAATGCAAGGAATGGCTGAACTACCCGTACATAGCGCCACCACAAGGACCACCATCGGTAGCATATATGATGGGGACCATCCGCCACTGGATGCCGCGCTTGAAGCCCATGCCAGATGTAGCAGCGCAAATGATGCTAAAAATCTTAGATATGATGCAAGTAGTGCTGAAGACCTTTAGAAATGCAGCCGCACCACAGGTACGTCTTCCGGGGTTTAGCAATGGAAATTACGACTTGGTGTATGACATGAGCACCACCCCCAGTATCCGTGTGGCTTACGCTTGGCATGCACGCATCAAGTACCTCCCCGCCTGCTACAAACAGACCTTCGAAGAAATGTTCAGATCAGGTTTCTGGGAGTACCACTCGGAGATTTTCGCACCAAAGCCGACACATCTGCTTCAACTGTTTGCTTGTGAACAAGCAATGTATTCAGAGTACTACACCACCCCGCAACCAGAAACCCCCGGTGCAATAAATTGGGAGGCATTGGAAGCCGATCTAGCAAGAGGCTTAAGGATAGGAGAACATGAACTGGCCACCAATGTCATCCAATATTACATCGACCACCCGCGCGAACAAAGGTCTGTCAGGGGCGACAGACGCTAGGAAGGGGGGAGTGTTGGCATACAAAGCAATAAAGGAGTCATGCACAATACGGCAACAAGGCCAGATCATTTTTTCCATAGATTATGTACAACCCAAGTGATTTTAATCACTACACAAACATTGTAAATCCCGTTTTTGGTAGATTAGACTCCATTTTGTGCAAGCCGAGGAGTCCTCGAGCTTGAGGAGTATTAGAAGTACCATCGTACCAAATTTCATAATTTTTAGACTTCGTTTGAGCCCTCAAATAAGCCCTGGAACCTAATTTTTAACTAGGCCGGACACTAGGTCTGGACAGGGCCAAAAGCTAGTCAAAAACTATAAAAAGAGCTAGAGAGCTCATTTTTGAGGTTAGATTGTAATTGAAACGAACTTGTAAGAGCTTGTGAAAGTAATCTAAAGCACTCCATTGATTCTCTCTCTTTGTCTTGCCGTGTGTGCGCGTGTGTGTGTATGTGTGTGCATGCTTGTGTGCTTCTCACTCACGCACTTGTGCCGCCACTTGCTCGAGGTCTTCATACCATCCTCACGTCTTCCCGGATTGACATTAAAGGAGGTGCTACTCATCATTGAGCTACAGGGGGTTTGTTACAAGTCTTGGGCTGCCAAATGCAGTGGATGGGTTTTGCTCGTGGTTGAACATGAGGCCTTTTAGGGGCCCATTTACAACTGATTCTGTTCGTGCTCATGTGCCTTGGTGTTGAAAATGAGTGGATGTAGGCTGTGCAAGTGAATGGATCATGCTGGGTAGGGTGTGTTCTTGGTGTAGCTATTTGAGCCTGCAAACAAGCCTTAGGCACCCAAATTTGTCTTGATTGTGGGCTAGCCTTCATCGACTTTTTGGGCACCCAAATAGATTTCCCGTTAGCAGAAGAATTTCCGAAAGATCTCTTATTAGTGACGGGTTGTTGGTTACTAATAAGAGGCTTTGCCAGTGCGGTTGGCGTGGGTGCAACTGGGTGTTCGCCTTTTCGCACCCACACTTGGTTCCCTTGTTGAGACATTCTGCTGTGCAGGTTCTTTTGATGTCCGGCATAGGTAGTACTCTGCCTCTTCTGTCTTTGCTCCACCTTTGGTTGTTGCCTCCTTCTGGCCTTTGGAAGTTCCTTTGCATCCCTGACTCCTTTTTTGCGAATAGCATTCCTCTGCAACACATAGTTTTGGACAAGAACAACATGGTCAACTTCATGTGCACCCCTGGAGGGACCAGGAGTCTGTGCCCTTTCTAGTTCCTTGAGTGCTCCATTATCCAACTCTACCGTAATTCGACTATGATTGACCCATACCTGAAGAAGTCCACTTCTTAGGTTTAAGTTGACTGCTTGGTCATAGATCCAGTCTTGACCCAAGACAAGAGGTTCAGTGAGATCCTCATCTTGACACACTAGTACTTTAACTGTCATTGCCTCATCATGAATGTAGAGGGGAAGTTCCACCTCGCCCATACAAGGGGTTTCCATGCCTCCCAGTCCTATGAGATATGCCTCCACAGGATTGACAGTTAACTGTAACTCTTGACAGTAAGACATTCTAACAGCACTAGTGGCTGCACCTGAGTCAATCAAGGCTCTTACAGTCCTTGCACTTTTTCCTTGTCCTATATCTAGGGTTACGAAAGGACGTCGATCAGTTATCCTAGGTAAGCTGGTACCTGCGACTTCACACATTGCCATATGATATCCTTGATCTGCATAGTCATTTGTCCTAGGCTGCTCTCTACCTTGCCTTCGTAATTTCATCCGTCTGATGCGTTCTAAAGCTTCTGCTTGAGCTTCTTCTCTAATTCGCTTCTCTTCCTCTTTGCGTTTCTTAGCAGTGTTGAGTCGGCTGAGCATTTCTTCCGTGAGGGGTTCCTGATACAACTTGACTCTGCATCCGCTAATATAGTTAGGGAGAACATCACCCTCTAATGTGGCCAATTGTACTGCTCCACTCGTGGAGATCCTATTGATAACCATAGGTCCGTAGCCTCTCTTTTCTAGCTTCCTCGCGTGTTGTTTTAGTGTATAGACTAAGACTAGATCTCCTGCTTTCAAGCCTTTATCCTTCACATGGGCATCGAAATATGCTTTCTGTCTCTTCTTGGCTGCATATATTCCTGCGGCGGCTCTCAGTCTTGTTTCTCCTAATCGTTCAAGGTCAAAGATCCTAGAGGAGAGCTCATGACCTGTCCATTCGTGCTCTTGTGCTACTCTCAATGTAGGAATCAGGAAGTCCAAGGGTAGCACAGCGTTTTGGCCGAATACCATCTGAAAGGGGGTGGCTTGGAGTACCGTTTTATAGGCAACTCGATATGCCCAAACAGCATGGTGTAGCTGTTTGTCCCAATCAGAGCGTTTAGTGTTCACTAATTTCGTCAGTACATTGCATAAGATCTTATTAGTGCTCTCAGCTTGCCCATTAGCTTGAGGGTGATAAGGGGCAGACTTCTTGTGTATTACCAAGAATTCTTGGAGTAGATTTTCAATTACTTCATTTAAGAAATGAGTGCCTCTATCACTTACAAGCTCTATAGGTAGTCCATATCTCGTGAATACATTCTCAAACAAGAATTTGGCAGTTGTTTGAGCATCGTTCTTGGTCGTAGCCTTTACCTCTACCCACTTGGTGAGATAATCTGTTGCAACAATGATGTATTCCGCATGAGAACCTTTAGCTGGGGGATTAATAGGACCTACGAAGTCTATTCCCCACTTAGAGAATGCACGTCCACCCATCATAGGTTTCAGTGGCATCTCATCTTTGCGTATAGGATACTGAGTCCTTTGACAGACATCACACCGTTTCACATAGGTATGTGCATCCATGTGAAGGGTAGGCCACCAGAAGCCCGCAAATAGTATCGCCTTGATCACCCGATCTGGTCCAAAGTGTCCTCCTGCTACACCTTGGTGAGCAGTTTCCAAGATCTTAAGATATTCACTCTCATGGACACACAGTCTCAGGTAACCATCCTTACCGCATTTGTATAGATTATCACCAATGAGTGAGTAATCCAAGGCTTCTTGTTCTAAACTCCTTTTCCTAGCCAGAGTCATGTCTGGAGGGAATGTGTTTGTCCTCAGGAATGATACTAGTGGTTCGCTCCAATTTGGCACAATGGATACTTGATAAAGAGTGGCGTGTTCCACTGGTGGTTTAGTGCAACAGATTGGGCATTCCTTGCACAACTTTTGGACATCCGCTTCCATAGTTGGCCAATGCACTCCGAATCTCTTTAGAGTCTGTAAAGTTCGTTGCTTTGAATGGTGTTGCTCTAACGCACCTACATGTGCTAATTGCAACCATTTAGCGTACTCATCCTCTTCTACGCAACAAGCCAAGATCCCTTGATTTGTGTGCTTGTACATGCTTCCTGCCATGATGTGGTACTTTTGGGCTTTTACAACCTCTCTATTCCGTGTGTTTACCACTGGATGGTTAGGCCCGTATGTCAATACTGGTACCAATGGTTTAGCCCATTGCGGTACAACTTCCAAATTAAACAAGTAAGCATCAGGAAGGTCATCTGACACTCCTTGTGGGGCTTCTCCCGATGTGAGCCTAGAGAGATGATCAGCTCTCAAATGCGTCCTACCTTTCCTTACCACCACTTCAAAGTCATATTCCATGAGCAAGAGAAACCATCTTACTAATCTTCCTGTATTGCATGGTTTATTTACGAGGTACAACAATGCTTGATGATCAATAAAAAATTTAAACTTATTTGCAAGCAAATAGTGTTTGAATTTCTTAACTGCATATACCATGCCTAATCCTTCTCGCTCTGTAGTGGTGTAATTCCGTTCAGCCGCATTCAATTGTCTACTGGCATAGGCAATTGGAAGATCCATATTACCTTCACCAGTAGGTTGTGCAAGAACACATCCAATAGCATAATTGGATGCATCCACGTGAACATGGAATGGCTTATTCCAATCTGGTGTGGTCAGGATTGGTGCTGAACATAATCTTCGTTTGAGCTCCTGGAAGGAATTCTCACATTCATCCGTCCACTCAAAGTTTGTCAGAAGTCCGTACATGGGCTTTGCAATGACAGCATACATGTGTATGAATCGTCGGTAATAACCACAATGCCCCATGAAAGCTTGTACTTCCTTGACATTCTTTGGCCTAGGTAGCTCTGCTATGGCCCTCACTTTTTCTTCGTCGGTAGATATGCCATTCTTTGACACTATGTGTCCTAGAATCTTACCTTGCCTGACCATAAAAACACATTTTTCTGGGTTCAGGCAGACTTGATATTCTCTACATTTGTCAAAGATTTGTTTGAGTTCAGGAATATGGGTTTGTCTAATATTGGAATGAGCACAAAGATCATCAACATAGACTTCTAAACTCTTCCTCAGGAACTCCTTAAACACATGGCACATCAGCCTCTGGAAGGTAGCTGGTGCATTGGTAAGCCCAAATGGCATTACTCTAAAAGCAAAAATGCCCCATTCTGTGGCAAAGGCTGTCTTATGCTGATCCTCTGGAGCTATGGCTACTTGATTGTAGCCCGAAAATCCATCAAGGAAGATGTACACTTCCTTGCCTGCCACTCTTTCTAAGAGATGTTCTGTGATGGGAAGCGGATAGTTATCTCGAATAGTGGCTGCATTAACCTTCTTCAAGTTAATGCACACGCGCAGTTTGCCATTCTTCTTGGGCACCACTACGATGGGGGATACCCATTCAGTGTGCTCAATTTTGTAGATAAATCCAGCTTCAACCAGTCTATCTATCTCTTCTTTGATCTTAGCAGCATAATTATCGTTATATGTATAAGGCTTTTGCTTAGAGGGTTTAGCGTCTGAAGTCATGGGGATAGTGTGTGAGCATATGTCAGGGTCGACACCTTTCAAGTCCTTGTAACTCCAAGCGAATACATCTCTGTATTCTCTTAGCAAGGCAATCAATTCGTGCTCTTCTTCTTCTGTCAGGTCATGGCCTATATACGTGCATCTCTCCTCTCCTTCTTCTATGGCCACTACTATTTTCTTGGTGGTTTCTTTGTTATCATAGGCCTCTCCTGATTGTGCCTCTCGTTTAGGCATTCTTATCATGACTCTCCTGTCATCTATCTCGTACTTCTTAAAATTTTCTGGGACCTCAAACAAAGATTCTTCCTCCTCTGGTAAGACTTCTTTCTTTTTTCGTTTATTTCCTTCTTCCTTCGGGGTCATATGTGTTGCTAATCTTACATCATTTGTAACCTCTCCATGCTTCTGAGGTTGAAATTCCACTTCATGGAAATATTCTTCATCTGATGCAAATGGTGGGTCCATAATGATTGACTCTAGATCGGAGTCACTTGCATCCTCAAATGCATCAGGGCTAGGTTCGCATTCTTCTAGAACTGCCTCTCCCATGATTGGCTCTATGGAGAAGACTGAAATATCATAGCCATCCTCATCACAGTGAGGTGTCCATTGTTCTTCATTGATGGCTACATCCATGGTTGCTAAAATTTCTGCCCAGCCATGGGGTTCAAATTCCTCGTCAGGAAAGACTACAGGTGCATAGGCTGGGTCTTGAATGGGTCTATGAGTTTCGTTTGCACCTATTTCTCTGGCCTTTTCTCTCTTCTCTTCCTCTACTGCTACTTTGCACATCCATAAGTGAGTGTCTTCATGCATCCATGAGGATCCAGACCCTATGGAATGCACTGATTCTGAATCGTCTTTGGCTCTATGGATGGGATTCCATTGGATAGGAGGGACATCTCTATGAGAATAATCCTTGAGATTGACTTTGGTTGTAACACCCAAGTGTTGCAGGTACAAAGAATTGGTTCCCCAATCCTGTACCACTTGCAACTGTCGCATGAATGGTCTTCCCAAAATCATCTCATAGGCATGATTTTTGCTGAAGTCACATATAGCAAAACTATGCTCAAACTCGACACCACAAGTGGTGAGAGTTATTCCTTCTAGCAATCCGAGGGGTCTCTCTATGTGACCATCGGCCATTTGCAATTTCATTCTCGTTGGCCTGAGTGCTGGCTTGCCCCAACACTTCCATAGGGAGGTGGTAGCGATTGCAACTCCTGCACCTGAGTCCAAAATTGCCTTGGTGGTGTACTCCTGGTAGGTGATGGGAAGATAGGTGTTCCCTTCTTCACCTTCACACATATCTCCTATCTTGTCCAAGGGAATTTCTGGCACTGTCCTATGGGATCCTATTCGGGAACGTGGTTCTGCAACTTCAGTTACTTGACTGGCTACATATTTCCGTGCGTTTGGTCTATCCTCAGGCAGTTCTTCCAAAGTGAGATCGCGTTGCACCTTGGTGTTCGTTACTACCTCCGTGTTCCTTGGTATGACTGAGTCGTCGTTCCTTACCATGACTGTGGGTGCTCTCATACATGTGGACTTTGCTTCCCATGGGCCTGTGAAGTGAGGTAGCTCTTGTATGGAGTTAGACTCAAAGTCCAATCTCTCGTGAGACTGAGCACTCTCATGTTCCACGTAAATAGATGGGATGTCTTGTGGGAATTGATCGTGTGCATCATCCACAAGTTCAAAAGGAGGAGCGACTTCACTTTCGTTATCCCATTTATCTTCTTGAATCTCTCGTAGGAAGTCTGGTGCAAACCGATTCATAGAAGAAGAAGTGTCTGGCTCCGTAGAATTAGGCACATAAGCAACCTGGGAAGGAGGGCTTATTCTATCGTTGGCTCTCTCCTCGTTCCCACAGATGGCTGGAGCACAAGCTTCTTGGGGAGGATTACTTATTCTATTACTTTTCCGAACAGGCTCATACGCTCTCTGAGAAGGAATGTGGGTCACCTGTGGAGGTACGTAAGCTTTCGGGGGAGGCTCATCTGCCTTTTGGGGAGGAAGATAGGCTTCTTGAGGAGGCGCGTGGGCTTCCTGAAGAGGCTGGCTTATCCGTTCTCTTGCCCTATCCTTTCTTTGAGGGGCAGGTTCCTTCTCGGATTGTGCAATCAGCTTCTCTATTCTTTCCAGCAGTCCATCAAAGTGTAACTGCGTCTTAGCTGAACTAGAAATGTTAAATAGGCGGCTGGCCTCAAACATGGTCTGAGCCAATTCCACCATTTTGGCACAAATCTTAGTTCGTTCAAGCTCTAGCTCGGCTCTAGGGTAGCATTTTTCATGATCGGTTATGGTTGGCCCTTCTTGGATTCTGGCCTGATATGCTTTCAGCATCATATTTAGGTCTTCAGGAGTGGGGTCAGCTAGGACTGATCCCACTCTTGGGGGTGGTGGGATTTGATGAGGCGGTGGGGGAGGTGGTGGGTCAGATGGAGATGGGAGTGGTGGTGGTGGAGTAGTGTGAGAGTGAGTTTGAGTTGTGAGTTCGGTTATTCTGGCTCTTGTTTCCCTTACGCTTTCTTCGAGTTCACTCATCTTTTAAGCCCATTGTCTTTTCATTCTTTCCCTACTATCTTTCCAAGCTCTAGTCCTTTTCTTGGTTATGCTCTCAGTTTCACTAGCTGTTGAGCTCTTTTCCTGGTCTACCTCTTGGTTTTGCTGCAATGCTTGAGCTCTAGTGACTACCTGTACGGGAGCAGTGGAAGTGACACTTCCTGTGGAATCTACTACTAACCCAATAACGTTGATAGGCGTGATTTTTGGCATATTATTGGGGTTCTTTGGGCAATCTCGTAAGAGATGCTCTTTTCCACAATCTTGGCAAAAGCCTTGGATTGTCACGGACTGAGTTTGTGTAGGTGGAGGTAAGGGGCAATCACGAACGAAGTGATCTCCCTGACATCGGTAGCATGGTCCTCTAGGAAATGGTGGTCGTACCTGCCTAGGTTGAGGCCTAGGATTGGGGTTTGCATACATGACGTTTGCGTAATCTGACTCCCAACTAGGTTCATTTGGCTCTTCCCTGTAATAGGACTCACCATGTTCTGGGGACTGCATGTAGTACGCCTGGGGACTATCAACATGTGTAGAATCAAAGCTATGGTCACTCGGGTCACTTTCTGAGATCAATGGGGTTACTGGTACTATGGCCCTATTCAGGTTTTCTTCTGCCACAACATACTTTACTAGAATCACGTTAGCGGGGTTTGGAGGCTGTTGAGCTAGCACCAGTTGGGGTCTCTGTTGGGCCTGATATGGTTGCTGATAGGTTTGTTGGGGTCTAGCATATTGTGGTGGTGGATTTTGGTTCTGGTATCGGCCTTGTTGGTAGGGCTGCGGATAGGGTTGCCTAACTGCCTGCTTGTTGTATGGGCAATCTTGTGCGGTGTGATTGGTGTATCTCCGTTCTATGGTGCAGTACTGGCTACTAGGGTTTACTTGGGGTTGAGCCATAATAGGGCAGACATTCGCCATATGGTCACCACCGCATGTATAGCATCTTTTCATAGGGGCAAACCTTGGGATTTGTTTGCTAGTTACACCTAATTTCTGAGCTACTTTTTCGGCAAGTTCCTCAATTGATGTGGACTGCGTGGAAGAGTGACTAGATGCACTATCTGAATCTTTGTAGATTTTGGAAAGCTCTAGTTCTTCCCCTAGGTTATCTTCAATGTCAATGCACATGCGTACACACTCTTCTATAGTCCTAGGGTCCTTCAGATACACATAGGATCTCAATTTCGTACTCAGCAATCCATCAAGGAATAAGGCTACTTGTTTAGCAGATGTGGGTAGTTCCGAAATAGGGCACCTTTCAAGATATTGTCTAAATCTTCTTCCGGCCAATCTGACAGTCTCTTGGGGGGTCTGTTTGAAGCTGTGAATCAATGAGGAGGTATTGTGTCTTATGCCGCTCTTAGAGAACTCTACAATGAATGCCTCTAGGAGTTGGTCTATGCTCCTGAACTGACGCTCATCTAATGGCTGAAACCATGTAAGTGCTGTGTTCCTAAGGGTTAGACCGAAGGCATTGTACTGCGTGAACAGATCTTCCACTTGTTCAGCTCTCAAGACTTGCTTGAACTCCGCCACATGATCATAGGGATCTCCTGTGCCGTCAAAGTAATTCTTCATGGACTTAACTAGCTGGGTGGGTCTCAAAGTTCTTGTGTGCTCTCTAGGCCTCGGCAGAGGGAATCCATCTACATTTCTTTGGTTCCTGTGGGCTCTATGCATCTCAGGTTCTACCCTATTCGTCTCTGTTCTCGTTCTTTCTCTGCCCACTGGGTTGGCAAAACTTACTTCTGGTCTATCTCTACTTCTGTCTCTTTGCGTACCATGAGCTTGGGAAGTTCCAGCCCCAGGGTGACCATAGGATACATTTGATCTTGGTTGAGGGAAAATAAATTCACCCTTCCAAGTGTAAGCATGCCTATCATTTTCTGTCACCACAAAGATCCGTTCTGAAGCATGATCTAAGTAGGTCACTCTGCCTGGGCTATCCGGATCCTTAAACTCATAGATCATGATATTTCCTATGTCTGTTGGCTGATTAGACTTATACCTCCAAAAGGCTTCATTAGTTTCTCGATTGAGGAGCAACTCTATGCTCTTGTTGTCTTGGGGGACCCATTCAGGCGTGATAATCCTAGTGAGAACTGATTTACCTCGAGGGGTTCTAGGTTCCACACCCATGTTCCCTTGTTCCAGGTCACCTAAGTCCGCTTCTGAGATTACATTCCCAAAGTCATCTGTCCTATCAGGGTGACTAGTGACTACATATATAGTTCCTTCTTTGTCCAGGTATGCACCATTTTCAAACTTGACAGCTGGGTGTTCTAGTCCAATGGATTGATCAAGGTTTTTAATCTGGACCACAGATCTTCCTAAGCCGTCCTCATAGATGCTAGCACCTAATCGGTTGGTCCTAAGGTACTCCAACTGTGTTTTGTAAGGGCCTTCCACCCTGTACAAGTAAGGCACTCCTGAACTTCCCGTAGGTCTGTCCATGCCTTGAGACATCTCTGACTCACTGGTCTCAGAGTTAGGGTAGTTCGAGTGGTGGCTCAACTGCTGGGCCCAGGACCTAGCAGTGTGGTTGACACTAGCCTCTGAAGATCTAAGGCTTTGTCTCTCCCTTGCTAAATGTCGTCCTGATCTAAGGTTCATATGCCTAACTAAGGAGCCCAATTCTTGGCCCAGAGTACAACCTCGTTGCCGATCAATTGGTATCAGTCACATGATTCTTTTTAATTATTTATCGTGTTTAAGGTCTTGTCTGATATTACGTCCTCGGAATACTTGAATGTTCTTCGTGCTTTCAGGTTGATCGTTCCACATTAGGTTCTTTTCCTTTATGTTATCGACAGTACAGAGATTAATTTTTTTTAGCTTGAACTTGAGTTTTTAGGTAGTCTTCAACTTGATAACTGCCTATCGTCGCTCTGACTTACTCCTACCTCTCGTCGTTCTTAGCCTAAGCTATGAATTGACAGAGGGGGTTAAAAGTGTCCAACCTTTTGTTTTCTGCTCGGTTGCCCTTGAGTGTCCAGGAAATGTGTTCCCAAGCTCGCACTTACACTTGCTTCAAACGCCTTTCGATGCTCTCAATAGATCTGTAAGAGTTCCAAGGTTAGCTTAAAGGTTTAAATTCTAAAGACAGAACCACTGATTTTCATTCCTGTAGCACAAACACAAACTTGTATAGTGATTTTCAAGAAAACAATCCTAAGGACCCCTGACTTTGATCCCCCTTGATATGGTAACTTCAAAATACCCTATCTGTAAATCAACGTATTATCTTTATAAAAAACAGTTGAGGGCGTGTAGTATATGCCACGAGCTTTCCGACAAGCCCAAGAGCTCAAAAAATGGATTTCGTATGGAAAAGTTATGACTGTTCAGGGTTTAGGGGGTTAAAACAGGATTCAAACTAGCTGACAGATCCTAGAGTTTTCTCCCAATTGACTAGTGTAGGAACCTTAAAAATGCTAATGGATTGACTATTGTGCCCAAAATTGCCCCAAATTTTGAAATAAAAAACTCTAATTTTTTTGGCCGAAAAGCCTGTCAATCGCGATCGACAGGTCTGTCAATCGCGATTGACAGAGGTGTCCGTCGGGGCTGTCAGTCGCGATTGACAGTGTCAATCGCGATCAACAAAGTCGATTGTGGCTGTCAATCGCGATCGACGGTGTCAATCGCGATCGACACGTTTTCCGGGTTTTCCGCCGAAATTTCAGTCAATCGGGGGCCTATCAGTCGCGATGGACACGTGGCTACGCGTAAAAGTCAATCAATCGTGGAATTTCAGTCAATCGCGATCGACGGTGTCAATCGCGATCGACAGGGGTGTCGATCGTGGCTGTCAGTCGCGATCGACAGTATCAATCGCGATTGACAGGGTCCTACGTGGCAGTCAGTCGGTCGTGGGGGTCTGTCGATCGCGATTGACAGGGTCTGTCGGTCGCGATTGACAGGGTCTGTCGGTCGCGATTGACAGAGGCCGTCGGTCGCGATTGACAGAAAACCTCGGGATTTTTCTACTGTTTTTAATGTTTTAGGATGTGCTCCTTGTGCTTGTGCTAATGGTGCACTCACTTTTGTGAAAAGCCAAAAATTTCTGTCAGTCGCGATCGACAGAAGCCTGTGACCGCGAGACAGTTTCTTCGAATTTCGTACCTGCGCGCAGCGTGCTGGGGATGATGATGATGGCAGTACCTGCAAGAATCACAACAACATGCAAAAACAGTGCAAGCAATATCGCTCTCTCGCTCTCTCTCACAAGTGGAATGGAGGAAATGAGGTGGAGATGGTGATATGATCAAAACTGAAAATTTTCGCGATGATGGAGATGGAGGTGGGAGATGGTGATGATGATGATGGTGGTGAAGATGGTGAAGAAGGTAAAAGAAAATCGATGAGAGTGAAGAAAATACCTACAACTCCAACGCGTCAACTCTACGTCTTACCATCACACGCTCGTCCTCAAAGCTTGATCCCCGGCAACGGCGCCAAAATTTGGTGTAGCTCAGTGATGAGTAGCACCTCCTTTAATGTCAATCCGGGAAGACGTGAGGATGGTATGAAGACCTCGAGCAAGTGGCGGCACAAGTGCGTGAGTGAGAAGCACACAAGCATGCACACACATACACACACACGCGCACACACAGCAAGACAAAGAGAGAGAATCAATGGAGTTCTTTAGATTACTTTCAAAAGCTCTTACAAGTTCGTTTCAATTACAATCTAACCCCAAAAATGAGCTCTCTAGCTCTTTTTATAGTTTTTGACTAGGTTTTGGCCCTGTCCAGACCTAGTGTCCGGCCTAGTTAAAAATTAGGTTCCAGGGCCAATTTGAGAGCTCAAACGGAGTCTAAAAAATACGAAAATTGATATGTAGGTACTTCTAAGGCTCCTCAAGCTCAAGGACTCCTTGGCTTGCACAAAATGGAGCTACAAAAATATGAAATGGTATTTACAATGATTGTTAGTGATAAGAATCACTGTTAAAAGATGTAGATTTGGGAAAAATTGAAGGGCCTATCTGCCAGATTTGCGTCGACTACTTTGTCTACTTACTCCTTCACTTTGTTCTGACTCTCTCCGCTGGCTTCTTTGTCTAGTCAGTCCTTGGGTGCCCATACTGCTCTCAACACACATCCTTGAGCTCAAAATATCGAGTGTGTCTGAACCCAGACAAGTGTGTGTTCATGGTATGACAAGGTAAAATCTTAGGTCACATTGTTTCTAAGAATGGAATATCTACAGATGAGGATAAAGTAAGAGCCATAGCAGAGCTACCAAGACCAAATAATGTTAAAGAGATACAAGCCTTTATGGGCCATTGTGGATATTACCGTAGGTTTATCCACATGTATGCAATCATAGACAAATGTCTTTATGCCTTGCTAACAAAGTTTGAGTGGAACGATGAATGTGAAAATTCCTTCAATGAACTGAAGAGACGTTTACGCACAACACCAATATTGACCACTCCTGATTGGAATAAGCCCTTCCATGTCCACGTGGATGCATCCAATTATGCAATAGGATGTGTGCTGTCACAACCAACAGGTGAAGGAAATTTAGATTTGTCGCATATGCTAGTAGGCAATTGAACGTTGCTGAACGAAACTACACCACAACCGAAAGAGAAGGTTTATGCATGGTTTATGCTGTGAAGAAGTTTAGACACTATCTATTGGCCAAGAAGTTCAAATTTTTCACTGATCATCAATCTTTATTGTATTTGGTCAATAAACCTTGCAATATAGGACACTTAGTTAGATGGCTCCTCTTACTAATGGAATACGACTTTGAAGTTATTTTTAGGAAAGGTAGAACCCACCTCAAGGCAGATCACCTTTCTCACATTACTTCAGGAGAGTCACCGCAAGGAGTGTCTGATGAACTATCAGACACTTATCTGTTCAATTTAGAAGTTGTTCCTAAATGGGAAAATAAGTTTGTGCCCATCCTAACCTTCGGACCAGCGAATAAGAATGTGAGAACGAACACATAAGAAATTGTAAAGTCACAAAAATACCAAATATTGGCAGGAAGTATGTACAAACAAGATACACAAGGTGTATTGGCATGTTGTGTTGAAGGCGATGAACATAGCAGTTGGTTGCAACAAGCCCATGAAGGATTGCGAGGAAATCACTATTCTAAACAGCGAACATTGTAGAATCTAAAACGTTTAGGAGTGTATTGGCCTAGCATGGACAGAGAAATACATCAGTGGATCAAGAATTGTCCAGTGTGCCAAGAGAGACCCCCAGTGGAGCATGCGACTCTTTATTACATATCGTTGATTCCAGAATGGAGCACTCCATTGGTAGAATTCATGAGATCAGGAGAATTACCCAATGAGGCTAGTCTAGCAAGAAAATGGAGCATGGAGCAAGAGGCTCATGAATATGCCTTAATAGGAGACAACCTATATCGGAGAGGCAAAGACAGATACTTAAGATTGTGCGTTCACAAATCAGACTACTTGAAAGTCTTAGAAAATGCACATAGCGGTGTTGCAGGTGGACACTTTGGGCCTGACAGAGTAATCAAGACCATTCTATTCTCAGGACTTTGGAGGCTCACTTTTCATATGGATGCACATACTTATGTGAAGAAATGTGACACATGCCAACGTGCACAATATCCAATTAGAAAAGACGAGATGCCTTTAAGGCCAATGATGGGAGGATGCGCATTCTCGAAGTGGGGTATAGACTTTGTTGGTCCTATTAACCCCCCGCTAGAAACTCGCATGCAAAATACATTATTGTAGCCACAAATTACCTTACAAAGTGGGTGGAAGTAAAAGCCACAACAAAGAGCAATGCTCAAACGATGGTTAAGTTCTTATTCGAGAATGTGTTCACCAGATATGGATTACCAATAGAGTTAGTAAGTGATAGAGGTACGCACTTCTTGAACGAAGTTATTGAAAACCTTCTCCAAGAATTCTTGGTAATACATAAGAAGTCTGCCCCCTATCATCCACAAGCTAACGAACAAGTTGAGAGCATGAATAAGATCCTATGTAATGTGTTGATAAAACTTGTAAATAATAAACGCTCTGATTGGGACAAACAGCTTCATCATGCTATTTGGGCTTATCGAGTTGCCTACAAAACGGTACTCAATGCCACCCCATTTCACATGGTCTTTGGAAAAAATGTTTTGCTACCATTGGACTTCCTAATCCCAGCCTTGAAAGTAGTACAAGAGCATGAGTGGAATGGACACGAGTTGTCCTCCAGGATCTTTGATCTAGAACATTTAGGTGACACGAGGCTACGAGCGGCAATAGGCATTTATGCTGCAAAGAAACCGCAAAAGGCATACTTTGATGCCCATGTAAAGGATAAAGGATTGAAAGAAGGAGATCTCGTGCTGGTTTATACACTAAAGCAACATGCCCGTAAATTGGAGAAACGAGGATATGGACCCATGATCATTAATAGAATCTCCACTAGTGGTGCGGTTCAATTGGCCACTTTGGAAGGTGACATCTTGCCAAACTATATTAGTGGATGTCGATTCAAGCTATATCAAGAACCTCTTACAGAGGATATGTTAATGAGACTCAACACTGCAAAGAAGCGAAAAGAAGAAGAGTTGAGGGTGTTGGTAGTAGCCATAGGCACAGACATTGAGGAAGCATGTAAAGACAGAGCACAATGAAGTAATGGGAGCCAGTCAAATTATTTTTCAAACAAGTATGTTTTATAAATACTTTTCAAAACTCCCAACTGTGATTTTCATCACTTTTGTACCATATGTAACATAGAAAAACCCTTTTTGTAATTTGTAACTCCATTTTGTGCAAGCCGATGAGTCCTCAAGCTTGAGGAGCTTAGGTAGAACGAGCCTACCAATTTTGGTTATTTTTAGATTTCGTTTACCCTTTCAAATAGCACCTAGAACCTAGTTTTTAACTATGCCGGTCACTAGATGTGAAATCGGTCAAAATTAGTCTAGAACCTATACAAAGAGCTAGAGAGCTCACTTTTGAGAGTAGCTAGTGGCAGCTAGTGTAGACTTGTATGAGCTAGTGGGAGCTTGAGCTTGTAATTGAGATCTTGAGTAATAGAGTCTATTTTCCTACCTTCCATTGTGTCTTGCTTTTCTCTTCTTTGTGTGTGTGTATGTGCGTGTGCATCTCTATGCTTATCACCTTCACTCTCACTACATTTCACATTCACGATCTTCATATCACTCCCATCTCTTCCGTGGATTGACATTAAGGAGGTGGAGCTTCTTAACGTGGTACTTACCATTGTGCTAGAGCAACACCAAATTTGGCACCATTGTCGGGGATCGAGTTTAGGATGAATGTGTGATGGTAAGAGTATAGCAAGAAGTGGCGTTGGAAGGTAAAAATTTCAGTTTTTGTTGTTGTTTTTAATTAGTTTTTTGTGTTTATCATCTCCCTTACACTCCTCCTTCATCACCGCATCATCATCTTCCACTCCGAAAAAATCAGAAAATTCACCATATCCACCCATTCTCTTCATTTCCCCTCATTTGTGCATGCGAGAGAGAGAGAGAGCTTTTGTGTTTGTATGTGCATGTGTGTTTTTGAGTTTTCTTGCAGGTACAGAGCTCCAGAGCAATAGGAAAGCTTCCAAAAGGTAAAAAATCTACTTTCTGTCAGAATCTGCTGTGTGTGTCAGACCATCATGATGGTTTGCCAAGTTCGGCATTTTTGGTAAGCGACCACACCATGAGGTAGGCAACACTAGCGCATACATGAGTCCACAAACACATTTCAAAAATTTTCATTTTGGTGGACCATCGCGATTGGCTCACACCATCACGATTCTGTCATACCATTGCAATTGGCTCATGCCATCGTGACGGCTCGGCCGGACCATTGCGACGGTCTCACACCATCGCGATGGTTCACTTGAACCATCGTGACAGTACATGACCATCGCGACGATCCCGTCGACCCCACGCCATCGCGATGATCCTGCCATGTGTCAAGATAGACCATCGCAATTGTTCATTAGCCACGCCATCGCGACGATACCAGGTACGCCATCGTGACGCCTCGAAGTTGGACCATCACGATTGACTCAAGCCATCTTGCCCCGTGACCATCGCGACGGTTGCATTGACCGTTGACCGACGCCATCACGATTGCTCATCGATTAGACCATTGTGACGCTTCACATTAGACCATCGTGACGGTTTGCGCCATCGGGCCATCGCGATTGTGCCACACCATCACGACGGTTCACCTGAGCCATCGCGATGGTCCCAGACCATCGCGATTGTCCACCCCAAATGCAAAAATTAGGGTTTCATTTTTTGGGAAAATTTGGAGCTATTTTAAGAATTTTTTGGGTGATTAGACTCATAGGAGACCCCTTAGCTCATAATTGAAGAAAAACCTGTTTGTCAGTTTTTACCCCCAAGAGCCTGAAGAGGGCCAAGGAAAGGGACCTAAAAGGTGTATATATCAAAGTGCTTGAGCATCCATTTAGTCTAAACGTTGGATTTTTACAGGTCTAGCAAGGGCTATCAAGGGCAATCTAAAGCAAGGGAGTGAAGAACGCAGGGCTTGGGAAGTGCAACTTCGTGGGCATCAGAGCAATCTACGAAGCTGACTCGAGGTTGGAAGAATACTCAACCCCTTCAGTCAATTATTAGCTTAGGCTAAACGTTTAGCATTGTGGATTAACGACGATAGGAACGCATCAAGTTCAAGAGACTTAATTTTTAAAGTCCAAGACTAAGATAAAGGTGTGCAAGACAAAAATATAAGGGAAAGAACTTAAGTCTGATGGAACGAGAACTCAAAAGTACAACAGAAAGTCGATTCCTGACACATATAGTAAGACAAGACAAGAATTTGAAGGAAATTTAAAAAGAAACAAGCAATAAAGAACAAAGAACCATTGACGATCACAGAGTACTAGGAAGTAAATTCATGAACCTTAGATCGGGCAAGCATATAGGTAAGTCAGACCGACGAAGCCTTAGATCATCAGAAGCGAGTGTAGGAACAACTGCACATTCGTGGGCACAACAATTGAATAGTTACCCTTATGAGTTGGGCTCAAATACGAATGAATCGAAAATGGCTTTGAGCATAGAAAGACCAGAAGGAGGGTTAAACATAGCATATCTGGAAATACCTGAAGGACCCTATAGGACTCAATTAGAATTTGTCCGAACCAACCGCTTAGGTGCTCGCATCTATGAGGATGGTTTGCGAAGACAAGTGGTGCAAATGCAGAACCCTGATCAACCCATTGGATTGGAACGTCCAGTGGTGAAATTTGAGAGAGACGCGTACATAGACAAAGAAGGAATGATGTACATCATAAGTACTTAGCCAAATAATACCAATGAGTTAGGTGTAATTCAGTTAGAGACGGAAGCGAGAGCCCAAGGAAAAGAACCAGTAGGAGAAGAACCTAGGACACCTAGAGGGAAATCCGTACTGACATGAGTACTAATCCTAGATTGGATCCCTCAGGATAATAGAAGCATAGAGTTGTTCCTGAATAAGGAAAAAGATGAAGCATTTTGGAGGTAGAGAATGGAACAACCTAGTGAGGTAGGCTCCATCATGATCTATGAATTCAAGGACCCAGATACACCAGGAAAGGTTGTATACCTGGATGATACTTCAAAATGAGTGTTTGTAGTACCAGACCATGCGAGGAATACCTATACATGGAGAGGTGAATTAGTCTTCCCTCCATCTCGAGCAAATGTAAACACGAGCCATCAGGGTGCTGGAACATCCTCAGGCCATTGCATTCAAAGAGAGAAAAACAAAGAAAGTTCGAAAGTAAGCTTCACTCATCCCATAGGGAGAGATAGACCAACCATGGACACCGATAGAGTGGAAAGACAAAGAGAACCTAGAATACCAGGTGGTAGAGATGATTTTCCTCTACCTAGACCATGTGAGCACCCAAGAATATTGAGACCCACTCAGTTAGTAAAGTCAATGAAAAATTACTTTGATGGGACAAGAGATCCCTATGACCATGTTGCGGAATTTAAGGAAGTGTTAAGAGCAGAGCAAGTAGAAGACATGTTCACGCAATATAATGTTTTTGGACTAACGTTAAAGAATACGGCTTTAACTTGGTTCCAACCATTACAACAACGGCAATTTAGAGATATCCATCACTTGTTAGAGTCATTCATCACAGAATTCTCTAAAAGTGGAATCAGACATGATACTTCTTCGTTGATTCATAGTTTCAAACAGACCCCTCAGGAAACAGTCAGATTGGCAGGACGTAGGTTTAGACAATATGTGGAGAGATGTCCGATGCAAGAGTTACCCTCACAGGCCAAGCAAGTGTCATTGTTTTTAGATGGCCTCTTGAGCTCTAAACTACGCTCCTATGTATACTGGAAGGAACCCAGAATGCCAGAGCAGTGTGTAAGAATCTGTATAGACATTGAGTACAACCTTGGAGACGAGTTGGAACTCTCAAAGGTCTATAAGGACTCTGACTCTTCATCTCTAGCATCCTCAAAACTGTCTAGCTCAATAGAGGACCTAGCAGAAAAAGTGGCCCAGAAACTAGGAGTTTCTAGTAAACAGATGCCAAGGTTAACAACAAACAAGCATTGTTACAGTTGTGGTGGTGATCATATGGCAAATGTGTGCCCCAATGCAACACAACTGCAAGCCAACCCTAGTGGCCAATACTGTACAATTGAGAGACGTTACACGAATCACACGGCTCAAGACTTCCCTTACAACAAACAAGTAGTAAGACAGAACCACCCGCAAGCATACCCGCAGCCAGGTAGGTATCAAGGTCAGTACAATGCTCAGCCTCATTACTATAGGTCTCCTCAGAACTATCCTTATCAGGCTCAACAAAGAACACAACCTGTTTTAGCTCAGCAGCCACCCCCACCAGCTAATGTCGTCTCAGTTAAATATGATGCTGCAGAAGAGAACCTCAATAGGGCTTTAGTGCCTTCTTCACCCCTGATCACATGAAGTGAAGTTTAAAGGAATCTAGAGCTGAAATCCCAGAATTGACTTCTCAAGAACCTAATCAGGAGAACCCAGCTCAAAGATCAAGATAAGTTTTAGCAGAACCCATACCAGAAAACCTAGACATGATGTTTCGTGCATATCAGGCTAGATTAAAAGAAGGACCTCAGATAGCTGAAATGAGTAAGAACTACTCTCGAGCAGATTTAGAAATTGAGAGAACTAAACTTTGCATGAAGTTGGTAGAACTAGCACAAACTATGTTTGAAGCCTTGCGTTATCTTAATTGGAATAACATGGCAAAACCAGAATTACACTTTCAAGGACTACTAGCAAGGCTAGAATACTTGATCGATAGCAAGGAGAAAAAGAATCTGCATAGGAACCTTAGTATTTCGGAGACATAGGAAAGGAATGCACCAATCCCTCAAGTACCCAATATAGAAGGTGAAGACAACCTGTCTTCCATACATAAGTACTCACACGAATTTCTAAGAGAAATACAAGAAGAGAAGTGGAGAAAAGAACAAGGAACTCATCCTCCTATTCAAGAAATAGATGAGTTGCAAGAACAATTTCCCCAAGACATTCCCTCTATTTATGACGATGTAGAGGAAGAGCAACTGAGTGACCACACAAATTTTGAATCCAATTCTTTGCAAGAATTACCTCTGTTCACAGGACCTTGGGAAGCCAAGTCTATTAGCATGAGAGCACCCACCATAATAGTGAGGAATGAAGAATCAGTAATCCCTAGAAACACAGAAGTGATCAAGAACACTAAAGTACAATGTCACCTCACTCTACAGGAGTTGTTAAAGGTTAAACCAGAATTGTGGAAGCATGTAGCAAATCAATTCCCTGAGGTTGCTATTACTCCCTCTCAGATAGGATCACACAAGAAAGTACCAGAGATACCCGTAGAAAGAATTGGAGATGTAAGCGAAGGAGAGGAAGGTAACACTTATCTTCCAATAACCCATCAGGGCTACACCACCAAAGCCATCTTAGATTCAGGAGCTAGAGGAGCCATCGCTACCAGTGCTTTATGGAAAAGGTTGGGGTAAGCCAGCATTAAGACCCACCAGGATGAAGCTACAAATGGCTGACGGACATATAGAGAAACCATTAGGCTTACTAGAAGGCATATCTCTCACCACTTGTGGTGTAGAGTTCGAGCATACCTTCACCATTTGTGATTTTGGGAAAAATCATGCTTATGAGATGATTTTAGGACGACCATTCATGCATCAGTTGCAAATCGTACAAGATTGGGGAACTAATTCTTTGTACTTGCAACATTTAGGAGTGACTACCAAAGTCAATCTTAAAGACTATTCACATCGAGACGTACCCCCAATACAATGGAACACCATCCATAAGACACAAGAGGAAACAGAATCGGTACACTCATTGGAGTTAGATCCTTCATGGTTGCACGAGGACACTCATCTATGGATATGTAAAGTAGCCAAACAAGAGGAAGAACAGTTAGAATCTAGGACCTTAGGTTCAGAAAAACATCCACGAACCCTTCAAGACCCAGCTTACGCACGTATAGTATTTACAGATGAGGAATTTGAGCCTCACGATTGGGCAAAAATTTTAACAACAATGGATGTAGCCATCAATGAAGAACAATGGGCACCCCACTGTGACGAGGATGGCTATGACATCTTAGTCTTCACAATAGAGCCAATCATGTGTGATTTCATTATTGAAGAATGCGAACCTAGCATTGATGCATTTGAGGATGCTAGCAACTCCGATCTAGAGTCAATTATTATGGATCCACCCTTTGCATCCGACAAAGAATACTTCTACGAAGTAGAAACTCACCCTCAGAGACACGGAGAGCTTACAAATGATGTGAGGTTAACCACACAAGTGACTTCCAAAAGTGAAGGTAAGAAAAGGAAGAAGAAAGAAACCACGTCAGAGGAAGAAGAATCTTTGTTTGAAGTACCAGAGAACTTCAAGAAGTATGAAATAGAAGATAGACGAATCATGGTACGAATGCCGAAAAGGAAATCCGATGTTGGAGAAGTATATGATAACCGAGAGAAATCCAAAAAAATCATAGTCACCATAGAAAGAGAAGAAGAAAAATGTACATACATTGGGCATGATTTGACGTCTGAAGAAGAAGAAGAGTTAATTTCCCTATTGTGAGAATATAGAGACGTATTTGCTTGGAGTTACAAAGACTTGAAAGGAGTAGACCGAGATATGTGCTCCCATAGAATCCCTATGACTCCAGATGCAAAACCGACAAAACAGAAACCATACACGTACAATGATAACTACGCTATGAAGATTAAAGAAGAAATAGATCGTTTGATAGAAGGAGGATTCATTTATGAAATTGAGCATACCGAATGGGTATCCCCCATTGTGGTTGTGCCCAAGAAGAATGGAAAATTGCGTGTGTGTATTAACCTTAAAAAAGTTAATGTTGCCACAATTAGAGACAATTATCCTCTTCCTATCACAGAACATTTATTGGAAAGAGTTGCGGGCAAGGAAGTTTATAGCTTTTTGATGGTTTTTCAGGCTATAATCAAGTAGTCATTGCTCCAAAAGATCAACACAAGACAGCTTTTGCCACAGAATGGGGCATATTTGCATTTTGTGTGATGCCATTTGGGCTCACAAATGCACCCGCCACTTTCCAAAGACTTATGTGTCATGTTTTTAAGCAATTTTTACGCAAGAATTTGGAAGTTTATGTCGATGACATATGTGCTCATTCGAATATGAGGCAGACTCATATCCCAAAACTAAGACAAGTGTTTGACAAATGTCGAGAATATGAGGTTTGTTTGAACCCAAAAAAATGCATTTTCATGGTCAGACAAGGCAAAATTCTAGGACACATTGTGTCAAAGAATGGAATCTCTACAGATGAACAAAAAGTGAAAGTAATTGCCGATCTACCTAGACCAAATAACGTAAAAGAGATATAGGCATTATGGGTCATTGTGGCTATTATAGACGATTCATACACATGTATGCAATCATAGCTAAGCCTTTGTACTCTCTTTTGACCAACCTCGAATGGGCAGATGAGTGTGAGAATTCATTCAATGAACTTAAATGATGTTTATGCTCAACACCTATATTAACAAACCCAGATTGGAGTAAGCCATTCCATGTACATGTGGATGCATCCAATTACGCCATAGGATGTGTGTTAGCACAACCCATGAATGAAGGTAATATAGACCTCCCCATAGGTGCGAGCAGACAATTGAACGCAGCAGAAAGAAATTACACCACTATAGAACGAGAAGGATTAGGAATGATCTACGCGGTAAAGAAATTCAAGCATTATTTGTTGGCAAACAAGTTCAAATTCTTCACGGATCATCAAGCATTATTGTACTTAGTCAATAAACCTTGTAATACAGGACGATTAATATGTTGGTTTCTATTGCTCATGGAGTACGGCTTTGAAAAGTCAGGAAAGGAAAGACACATCTTAGAGCTGACCACCTTTCAAGATTAACCACAAGAGAAGCTCCTCAAGGAATAACAGATGAATGACCTGATGCATATTTGTTTAACCTTGAGATAGTACCAGAATGGGCTAAGCCAATAGTCCCTATTCTCACATATGGACCCAAGAATTCTAGGATAAGGATCAAAGAAGGAGAAATCACCAAGTCTCAGAGATATCAAATAATAGCAGGAAGTATATATAAATAGGATAATCAAAAGATTCTTGCTTGTTGTATAGATGAATCAGAACATGCGAATTGGGGGTCACATAGGTGCATTAAAGCAACATCATTCGAAATATCATACATTGCAGACTCTACATAGATTAGGAGTTTATATTGGCCTTCTATGGAAGCAAATGTCTACAAGTTGTGTAGAGAATTCCCTGTCTGTTGTGAAAGACCACCAGTAGAACATGTCACGTTATATCATGTGTCTCTCACACCAAAATGGAGTGAACCTTTAGTGACGTACTTGAGGACGAAAACATAGACGGATACCTAAGACAATGTGTCCATGAAAACGATTATTTGAGCGTACTAGAGAGTGCACACCAAGGTGTTGCAGGAGGTCATTTTGGCCTCGATAGGATAATCAAAGCCATCCTCTTTATAGGATTTAGTGGCCCACTCTTCACATGGATGCACATACCTATGTTAAGAGATGTGATGTGTGCCAGAGAACTCAGTTTCCTACTCGCAGAGATGAAATGCCATTGAAACCCATGATGGGAGGACGTGCATTTTGTAAGTGGGGTATAGACTTTGTAGGACCCATTAATACCCCTGCAAAAGGCACTCATGCCGAATACATTATTGTTGCTACGGATTAGCTTACCAAATGGGTAGAGGAAAAGGCCACAAAAAAGAATGATGCACACACGACTGCAAAATTCTTATTTGAAAATGTCTTTACAAGATATGGACTACCTATAGAGTTAGTGAGCGATCGAGGAACTCACTTTCTAAACCAAGTCATTGAATATTTGTTACAGGATTTTATGGTGATTCACAAGAAATCCGCACCATATCATCCTTAGCCCAATGGTCAAACAGAAAGTACTAACAAGATCCTTTGTAACGTACTGACGAAACTCATGAACAACAAACCTTCAGATTGGGACAAATAGTTACATCATGCTGTTTGGGCATATCGAGTGCCCTATAAGACCGTACTCAATGCAACTCCCTTTCAGATGGTTTTGGTCAGAATGCTGTGCTTCCTTTGGACTTCTTGATACTGAACCTTAAGGTTGCACAAGAACATTAGTGGACCATGAATTATCATCAAGAATAATGGACTTGGAACGATTAGGAGAAGCCAGGCTGAAAGCAGCAGTAGGAATATATGCAACAAAGAAGCGAGAGAAAGCCTATTTTGATGCACATGTGAAAGATAAAGGCTTAAAAGAAGGAGATTTAGTCCTAGTATATACGCTGAATTAGCACGCATAGAAATTAGAAAAGCGAGGTTATGAACCTATGATCATTAACTAACTCTCGACAAGTGGAGCGGTACAATTAGTGACCCTAGAAGGAGACATACTGCCTAATTACATTAGTGGCTATAGAGTCAAGATCTATCAGGAACCTCTTACTGAGGATATGCTTAGATGACTCACGTTGGCAAAGAAGCATAAGGAGGAAGAAAATAGAATACGAGCTGAAGCTCAGGCATAAGCTATAGAACACATTAAGCGCATGAAGTTGAGAAGACAAGGACTAGGGAGAGAACATTATATCCATCTGGAAACAACACCTAGATACCCCATGGCCATGTGTCAAGCAAAGTCAAGTAGTCATCCCAGCATAGTGGATAGGAGACCATTCATTAGAGTCAGGCTAGAGCACGGGAACCCTTGCCAAGAGCTCATGGTGTTAATTGATTTAGGTGCTGCGACTAGTGCGATTAGATGGTCCCACTATAAGGACTCAGGAATAGAAATGCGGCCAATTGAGGCATACCTCATAGGGCTAGGAGGCATGGAAACCCCTTGCATGGGTGAGGTGGACCTTCCTATCCTCATACAAGATGTGACCATGACAGCAAAGCTCCTAGTATGCCATGATGACGACCTGATAGAACCCCTAATCCTTGGCCAACATTGGCTATATGATCACTTAGTGGACCTAAATCTTAGACAAGGCTCCTTGCAGATTGGAACCTTAGATCAACAGCGAGTGATACCGCTTGACTTCCCTAACTACACTCCGCCTGAGGTATGTAACCCTAGACCATATGAAACGCATGTGACGGAGGATCAAAAGATCTTTGGGCAGATCCCTCGGCTAAGCATGCTCCCTCCAAAGTCAACCCATGAGAGCTTGGCAATGGATAGTTTCCAGATAGAAGACTGTCAGGAGATCTTTCTCGGACCTTCCAACACTGGTCAGGTGGGTTTCATTAGCGGTCAGGTGGACTGCATTAGCAGCCACATGGGCACGACACCCTATGATGCCCATCCTTCCACACTTACTGCGGACTGGCCTAGATTTTTGATACAAAATTAAGCACTTCCTAATGGGCAAGTTTTGCAAGTGTTGGACCTCCCTTCTTTTCCAAAGCAGAATGTCCATCCGACCTCTCAACCTCAACCACAAAGGAGTCAACCACAATGGAGGAACTCAGACCGACGACCCTACCAGGCGGCACAAGGAAAGTAGTATCAACATCACAAAACAAGCGGCACAAAACAAGTATGGGTGCCGAAAGGACAGAAAGCAGTGATAGATTTCAACAACGCAGACAACGATAAGAAGAAGTTAAGGCAGAAGCAGCGTCAATATTCAACATCTCCTCGACCTTCTTCTACAAGTATGAACATTCGATAGATTTGGATTGCCAAGAAGTACCTAACACATCGACCCACACCCATGCAGATATGGGTACCCAAACAGTGTATTATAGCTCAACACTCTAGCCATGTAACATATGTCCCTCAGAAATCTCCTCACCCATTGACACCACAATACCCGAAACCATCTTTTGTCCCTCAGCAGAAACATACTACCCGCTCAGCAACTCTTAGGAAGTGGATACCGAAACATATCTAGATGTCTCCTCAAAACCCGTTGTCTAACATCACTCCCACCCCGACTACACACTGCCCTTGTAATAACTCATTCACAATTGAACTTTGTACAAATTCACACACTATAACCCAACATCACTTGTAATAACATCTCATCAAGCAATGTATGCACTATCTGAAGCATGTAGGTGTCTAGAGACCTGCATTAGTTTTGCAAAAATCATTCCATACACCACCTCACAACACTCGGCTACACGCGTTACACATCGGTTATGGAAAGGGATTGCGGTCTCACTTTAATGGAATCATGATTAATTTCCATACTAATGTGCTAATCTTTTGTAGCAGATCTTCTCCACATTCACATCATTCATCATGCAGACAGAAGGACCACCTAAAGCTGGGCCCAGTGTACCTGTGGTCAATTTTGATGCATTATTGGCGGAACTGCATCCCACGGCTCAACCACCAGAATTTCAAGGATTCCTAGGACCAATGCCAATTGATGACCCTCCGAGGGGATATACTGAAAAAGTGCATCGTAATTCTCACTGGTTCCAAGGTTTAGCAGGACCTTTGGTAGATGTAGATTTTATTTTTGATGCCAATTTGACTTTTGATAGTAGTAAGTGGGGCAAGTATCAGTTTTTCTCCAGAGAATTTGAAGCGCTCTAGAATACGGAAGATTTAAAGCATGTTTGGGCTAGAGCAGGTTTTATAGAATACTTCAGTGATCCACTGCCCAAACCAAACTTTTATAGATGTTACTACCTAGTGACCACTCTGACAGCCTCCAAGAACAAGGATTTGCCAGACACTTTTATTTTGCCGTCTTTAGTAAATGACCCCCCTTTTCAAAAAGTTCTATCTTTCAAAGGATTTGATTCGACCAGCGATTAAGATTCATGGAACTCACACACCGACAAGCTGATTCCAGAGCCGATGAAGCGTGGTGATGTTACCAAATGGGAAGACATTTTGGCCATCACATGTGAGCTATTTAAGCCATTACGTATATGTATGCAATACTTTGCATTCCCGACTCAGGATCGTTTTACTATGCCTCACAAACGTATTTGGTTTGGATTGTATTTAGCTTGTATTGGGCCCCAAACAGTAGATCTAGCTAGTTGGATTATTGATCAGTTGTATTTAGCACAACACAGATGGGAAAGGAAAAAAATCATCCATGGATGTTGCGCTCTCACAAGAATTGTGTATATGTGTTTGGCATATGACTTGCCAATAGAGCATGCAATGACAAGTGAAGAATTGAAAGCGTTTAAAGGAACTGCCAAGAAAGACAGAAAAGCTAGCAAAGGACGGGCAGGCAAGCGCATGCGAGGATCTATCCCATGCCTACAAGTTCCAGAGTCCCCATCACCTCAACCCTCTCCAGAACAGTCACCTATGGAACCCCCTACTGTGATACAACCCATTCGCATACGACTGTCATGACCAGTTATTACGGAAGGTACTACCAGTACAATTACCTCTCAATGAACTATCGTTCAGGAACCCACCACCACAACAACAGAAATTCCCACCACCATTGGTGCGGAAGCATTTACTTTTTTGATACCCAATGTGGAAGCAGAACCAATGAATACTACATTCAATTTTGAAATGTCGGATGCTTTTTCGAATGAATTTCAGTTCTCGGAGGGACAATTTTTCTCTCAAGAGTATGAACGTCCAAGTTACCCTACAACTCCCCCTGATCAAACACAAGGGCAAGTAGTATCCAGCTCTGAAGAAGAGAGGACAGAAACACATGATGAAGATAGAGATGATGAAGCTAGTCAAGCCAGTCATGACTCACAAGAGATTGTACAGATTGATGAACACGAACAGCAAACTGACACCCAGGGTGACACAAGCATGCATGAAGATGAAACATTTGAAGCTTCGGCCTGCACATCAACAATCAAAAAGTTATATCGCACCATGGAAGCAGCTTGGGAACGTAAAAAGCTATCAAAAGAAGAAAGCCAAGCGCTTGTCGAAAAAGAACTCGCCACAGGAGGTTTCGAAGAAGCCTACATTCAAGGTTTCAGAGAACTGGTCAAGTCAGTAGGAACGGATGAAGCATTACGCTATTTGCAAAGAAAGCCACTACCACAATTTGACCCACACCGCATACGCTTGTTATCAAAACCAGGTCAATATATTCGTGTACCAACGGATGGCCAATCTTCAGAATAGGCCAGGGAAGTGCGCCTCATCCCTGAAGGTCCTTTGGCAGAAGAAACAATCGATATTGACTCCCCACCTCACACCTCTACTGTACATACTACTACTATTGTCGAAGTACCCACCACGCCAACCGCTCCTCTTTCACCTCCCGTCCCTCTAGTCTCTCCTGTACACCCTGCCTCTCCCAGACCATCCACATCCTTTGATAGTGCAATAGCAGAAGCCTTTGTAGCCTCCATTCCTCTCACACTTTCTGCACCTACACAACCTAGCCTCCCTCCTAAGACTTCCACCCTTCTATCCAGTCCATTTCTCCATCCAACCTTCCCTTCATACCCCACCCTTACAAGACCCCTATTCCCATTTCCACCTCCATTAACCTTCTCCCCCATCTCACCTCCCTGACCCACTATATTTCGTCTTTCCCCTTTCCACCAAGCAGTACAAGAAACCCCATCTGTAAATTTGTTGTCAGGATCTTGCTCACGTGCATACAGAGATTATGGATGCTGAAAACACACAGACAAATAGACGCAACGATAGACGAGACAAAACACAGTATTGGGTGCAATCTCCCCCCATGCACTCTGTTTCGACAGTCCACAGAGTGCATGTATTTATAGGAATTTTGATTACGTCGAAAAGAGTGGTTACATGAGAGCGGCTTCAAAACGTAGGCGTGAAACTAAAAGTTGGTAACTTTTACAGAAAGCCATTGCTTTCAATAACAGAAACTACGGTCTACAACGACCCTTATTCTAACCATTACTTTTCTAACTATTTCTAACAATAGAACCTTCTATGCAGGTTTATTTTTTGAACAATGCATTGTTGGAGTGTTAAATTATTATTGAACAATGCATTGTTAGAGTGTTAAATTATTGATGTATTAATGTGTTTTGATGTTTTTGATATAGCAGTTGAAGGTTCGTGAGGAGCGTGCAAAGCGTGAAAGGGCGGATATCAATAATCCGAATAATTATTATTTAGCTTGTAAATAAACCTGCGTAGAAGGTTCTATTGTTAGAAACAGTTAGAAAAGTAATGGTTAGAATAAGGGTCGTTGTAGACCGTAGTTTCTGTTATTGAAAGCAATGGCTTTCTGTAAAAGTTACCAACTTTTAGTTTCATGCTTGCTTTTCGAAGTCGCTCTCATGTAACCACTCTTTTCGACGTAATCAAAATTCCTATAAATACATGCACTCTGTGGACTGTCAAAACAGAGTGCATGGGGGGAGATTACACCCAATACTGCGTTCTGTCTCGTCTATCATTGCGTCTATTTGTTTGTGTGTTTTCAGCATCCGTAATCTCTCTATGCGCGTGAGCAAGATCCTGACAACAAAGTTACTTGGCTACCTTTGTAAATCCTGTATTCACACCCACTCACGCACCCACTATCACTCCACTATTCACAGTCACAACACTCGACACCACATCTAGTGACATGGACATATCACCACCCACTGCACCACCACTCACCTCATCCATTTCACCACCACATTTAGGCACATCAAATTTTTCCACAGTCACCACTGCATCCACTTTCCCCTCCCTATTTCCCCTTCCCCTTGCATCACACTCCATATGGAGCAAAATGCTTTACCAACCTGCACTGCAACTACACCTTGTTGGAGCATATCTATCACGGAGTTTTTGATGAATCTCAAACCATGCAGATTCAAAATATGCACCTTTCTACACAAAAGCATTCCAACCTTCAAATTCAACGGTTGGACATGCATATTGTATAGCTTCACTCTCACAATGCCAAAATTCAAGAAGAGCAAGTAAATTCAAGAAGAGAAAGTAATAGATTGTACTCATGAATAGGCTATTGCCTATTACGCTACCATAGGTACCCGCATAAATGAATTCGAAGACCAATTCATAGTTGTGAATAAAAAATTAAAGATTGTACATAAACAAGATTTTTACATGCCGGAAGCCATAGATGAAATGCTAGCAAGTGCACAGGCAAAAACAACTTTGTATGATGCTCATGTTGTCACATAAGAGGGTCCAATTGGTGTGCATAGATAGGGTGCATAGCATGTTTGGGTTGATAGAGTGACTGGAGATTAACACCACCTAAAACACACTCTTTACTTACCATACACCTCTCCAAAGAGCAAGGAAGGAAGGGAAATTTGGAAGAGAGGTAAGTTATGAGGTTTGAACAAGAGATCTTCATTCACCAAGACAAAAATATTAAAAATTGAGCTCTCATTAATCTTTGTGCAAAAATGGAATGCCTTGTTTACAACAATATGGCGGACCTAGTTAAAAATAATCCTAAACTATTTGTAGGGCTATTCTAAATGGTTTATTGACCTATCTCGAGTATCAAAAATGATGTCGATGCATTCAAGGATTTTTTCCATGCTTTTGGGAATTACAAAATTTAATAATCTCATAAGAATTCTAGCCTAAAGTGGATAATAACAAAAGTGTAGCTTCTAAAAAAAAAATTGCATTGATTCTCTGCTTCATCTTTCTCTCTTGAATTCTCCACAACAAGCCTTCTTTTTGGATGTATGTGTAACACCACCCATGTCCTAAAGATTATTGTTGATATATTTCAGTAGTCATGTGTGTGACCACACTTATGACTTTCACAACACTTTTTTCCCTCTTTAGGAGGTTTTTTTCCCCGGGTTTGTATATGCCTATAACCGTAGTGGGTTAGTTATCTTTGCACATTCACTTGGTAATTCATTCAGTATTATCCTTTACTCCAATCTTCTTCTTCTTCCTTGTGTTCTCCATGTGCTTATGTAGACCTTGAACTCCAACAATTGGTATCAAAGTAGGTTGTTGCTTCATCTAGGGCATCACTGAAAGCCCTCAATTCACATCCTTAGAATCACACAAAAGTTAATCAGCATTCTCGGGGTGATTAAGAGTTTAAACCAACTTCATTTAGTGGAGTCAAAATTTTGATATGAGCTCATTTTGGTCTCTGAACGCACTATTGCAAGCGAGTGTGCAAAAAATTTTGTCCTTTTGCTCCAAACATATATATATACTCTTTAGTTCACCAGTACAAGCATCTCAAAGTCTTCTATAGGTTGAGTAGATTTCAACAAGGTGTTTCTGTTCAACTTTTTGAGGTGCAGTCATTTTTCTACACCATGGTATTTAGTCACTAGTCATGGCTAAAATCAACTATGCATTTTGTATGTTGGATGTTGAGGATAAGTTGGATGGTACTAATTACCCATTATGGGCATATATGAGTCATGTATTGGTAGAAAAAGTGTTGTGGAATATTGTGAAAGGTGTTGAAAAATGTCCTACTACACTTGCAAATATGGTTATTGAAGGTGATGGAGATGGCGTTGAAGATGATAATCTTTAATCTCCTAGTCATGTTGTGGTTCCTGTTGCACCTATTGCTTAGAAATTTTTTTGGGATGGTAGAGGCTATGGAAAAGTTTTTGATAAAGATAAAAAATTTGAATGAGCAATTGATTTTTGTTGATGGAATCTTCCCAACTAGTTCATTTGAGTAGATTTTTCTTAACGGTCTTCCAAATTCATATTAGCCTCATATGGAGTGATAGACTACAGTGCTTTCGTGGGACACCTGCTAAGTACATATGCTGCACACATGACAGCCTCAAGCCAGAAAATGTGGTAAAGCCTGACTCTTAACCATACACCTCGTCATCTCCATGAGTGAGCTATTCTTTTGTTTAGCAACTCCATTTTGTTGAGGTGTATAGAGCACTGTACACTGGTGTTTTATCGCACGTTCAGCCATAAATGCATTAAAATCAGCAGACATATATTCCCCCCCTCAATTAGAACGGAGGATGCCCATTTTACATGCTGACAGATTTTCAGCCAAAAGTAAAAACTGTTTGAAGCACATGAACACTTCAAACTTTGCTTTGAGTGGATATACCCATGCATGCCTGGAAAAATCATCAATGAAAGTCATGAAGTAAAGGTAATTTCCAAAAGAGGGTGTCTGCATAGGACCACAGACATCACCATGTACAAGCTCCAATTTTTGCATAGCCTGAACTGAACCATCTTTTGGAAAGGAGGAATGCTGCATTTTGCCCAAAATACAGCCTTCACATACATGTTTTCTAGGTGCCTCAAGTTTGGGCAAAGAGGACACCATTTCAAATTTCTGTAGGCGTAGCAAACTAGCAAAATTCAGATGACCAAAGCGTGCATGCCAAAACTTTGCATATGACATAGCCTGAGAATCATGTACTGCACATGCCAAATCACTTACACATCTTTCATAGTCTATGAGCTTATACAACCCATGACATAAAATGCCAGAAGCAATAATCACGTCACCATTTGATAGGTCATGAACTGTACACCTGTCATCAACAAATTTCACAACCAAGCCAATCTTGGCTAATGCAGAAATTGATAACAGTTTGTTCTTGATCCCTGGGACAAATAAAGCATCTGACAAAGTGAAAGTACTACCATAAGCAATAGTCAAAATGATCTTACCAACTCCCATAACAGGATAAGAGGAGTTGTTGGCGCATGTAACAGTATTCCCGATAGGGGCAGGCTCGAGTGAAGAGAAGAAACTACACTGCGAGGTAATATGTTTGGTCGGCCCACTGTCAAAATACCAAACATCTGAGTCTACTAGAGACATGCACTGCTCATGAGATGATGGGTCAAAACTACAAACAGTAGTAAACGCCCATTGTTCTTCATGCACAAGATTAGCATACTCTGTTTTTTGTGTGGCCTCTGCAACAACCATTCCAGCCTCTTTCTTCTTTGCCTCTTTAGCAGCCAGTTTTGGACAGTTCTTTATGATATGATCATTTCCTTTACAGTACTTACAAAACAATTTCTACTTTTCTGTTTTCTTCTCATCTTTATCTTCCTTCTTTGAATGTGCAGAATTAGTGGATTTCTGCTTACTAGTTGAAGAGCTTCATTTTCCTTTGCCCTTCTGACTAGCCAAGAAAGCTTGATCTGCAACTCGCATAATGGACATGTTCTACCTGGACTGATCTTCCTGCAACAGAATAGAAACTAACTCCTCAAATGATAAGGCATTTGGATTGCCTTTCATCATCAACTGAAGAGTAGAAGCAAAACTCTGATAGGAATCAGGAAGACCATTTAGAATGGTCTGCACAAGTGAGCTATCTGGTATAACCTCATCAGTAGAAAGCAACTATTCCTTCAAGTCTTTGATCTTCGTTAGGAAACTGTCCATAGAATCACCTTCATTCATGTGCTCACTCTCCAACTATTTTTGGAGGTAAGCAACACGAGCCTCATTGCTAGCTTTGTACAATGTGGTAAGTGTATCTCAAGCATCCTTAGTTGTTCTGCAAGAGCAAATGCGAGGAATAATGGCACGTTTGACTGACAAAGCTATCAATGCATGTGCCTGGGCATCTATGCCATCCTAGCAAATCTGCTCTACAGTAGGTGCAATAGAAACTGCACCACAAACAGGAATACGCAGAATATCATCATCTTTGACACCTTCTGCCTCAGCTTCTGTACCTGCAGTTGTAACAGTTGCAGGTGTGATAGGACATTTTTCAACACCCTGCACAATGTTCCACAGTCCTTTTGCAACCAATACATGTCGCATCATATATGCCCATAATGGGTAGTTGATACCATCCAACTTATCCTCAATAGCCAACATACAAAATACATCACTGCTTTCAGCCATCGCCGGTGACTAAAATACGTTGATGCAGAAAATTGACTGTATCTCAAAAAGTTGAACAGAACTGCCCAGAAGAATTCTGCTAGACCTGTAGCAGACTTCGAGATGCTTATACTGGTGAACCAAAATTGGTATATACCTTTGGCACAAAAAGACGAAATAGCCTACACAAATGCTATGATAGTGCATTCGAAGGCCGAAACGAGCTTAGATCACAATTTTGGCACCATAGAACGAAGCAGTTTTCTGAGAAACACGCTGAGTATGCTCACCAAAATTCGTGCGATTCTGAGACTGCAACCAGAGGAGTGTCGACGGTGCCCTAGATGAAGCGATGAACTGCTCTGATACCAATTGTTGGAGATAGAAGTCTGCGGAAGCATGCAAATAGCACAAGGAAGGAGAAGAAGCTTGGAGCTCAACACACAATACTGAATGTATTAGGGCAATAGGAGTATATTCAAGCCGAGGGAAAAAAACCTTCTAAAGAGGGAAAAAAGTGCCTTGACGGTCCTAGTGTGTTTGCACACATCACTACCTAAATATATCAACACTACACTTCGAGCATGCATGCCTAGTTCTATTGTACATAACGTCTCACTTCTTGATGGGAAAGTCATGCAAGTGTTGGACCTCCCTTACTTTCCAAAGCAGAGTGTCCAACCAACCTCTCCCCCACTACCATGGATGAGTGAGCCTCAATATAAGCACAAAATTCAAAGATCAACCCCTACCATCCTTGGAAGTGGTGAAAATATCCATCCACTCCAAATAGGAAACAATATGGGTCCCAAAGGGTGATCCACCAACGATTGATCCACCACCTCCATTGCCAGTAAAGAAGCAGAGGGGGAATCCAACACATCAACCACAGAGGCTAGAATGAGATCGATAACCAAAAGTTTGACATATTTGTGTACCTAACCAATCTACGATGGCTAATCCCAACACATCAAGCATCTAGGTGCTTAAGCCCTACTTAGCAGCTGAGAACCACCTTCTTGTACTCTCATTCCCCCAAAGCCCTAGTATTCCACACACCTTCCACCTTAACAAATGGCCATTGTATTTAACTAGCCATGTAAACTTGTCTCATGAACATCTTGGAAATGGGTGCCAAAATAGCTCGAGGACCACTTCCACCCACTAACCTTTAGTTAGATAAATCTTTCATTAACCATTTTTTGTAATTTCTTTAATAAACCTATCCTAATCAACCAACCTTGTAATAATCACCCTTACACCTCTTGTAACAAAATATGATGACAACAATCATGCATATGAGATCATGCACAATCCAAAGTATGCATATACAAAGTCTAGCAACTTGTATCATGCACAAATGAAGTATTTCAATGGAGATTGTAATAAAGTAAGTCTATGATCCAAGGGTCTGGCCGGTTCAGACAGATCTGAAATCGGACACCGTTTGGTCATCCGTGTGTATGACCAAAGATCTCGAGTTTTAGACTTACTAGGAGGTCTTGTGCTCTTGTGAACAAGTGATCCACTTAGCTTAGTGGTTAAGTCTCAAGGATGTGAAGGAGGAGGTCTTGGGTTCAAACCCCATGGGGTACATGGGGAGAGTGTTTTGCCCAAAGAGCTCTAGAGCCTTCTAGAAGCATCCACTTGAGTTAACTCGAGTTAACTGGGACACTTGGCGCACATGTAGTTACATGGCTGACACTTGGATGGTTAGTATCCACCTGCCCAAGAAGGCAGTCCCCTGGAGAGAGCTATATATAGAGGCATTTGGTTGGGAGGAGAGTCATCTCTCTAGCATGTGGTGGTCGTAATCCTTGTATTGTGTCCTAAGTTGGACAATTTTCATTTTTAATTTGAATTGGTGAAGTTAGTATGGTTGATTCCACCGGAATGGTAAAATTTCTCCTACAGTTTACATAGGATTTTTTCAACTCATTGGGAGAGAATAGTCCTCTAGTCGGGTGAAAAATCAAGTAACTGTTGGATCAAAGTAAACCATTGAATAAACATCTAAAGTTAGATGTATGGAACAATCAAACTTTAAGTTCTCCACAACAAAAACAAGTGAATCAAGAATTCTTAAAGTCTTGCAAGGGATAAGAATCTCACCTTCATTACTAAGTCCATGCACCAGACATACCCAGAAATGGACTAGTAATTTGAATCCACCTAATTCACATGTTTGTGCCTAGATCGCACATCCAGACACTGTGAATTAGCCAGGGATGTCATTAGATCCACCCTTATTATTCTTCACTAGTTTGTACTTTGTCCCGTTCATCAAAGTGCAAACCCAGATAGTGTTTTGAATCATTTGGGCAGGGATGCCACCACAGAGATGAGACATGTTCTTCCAGTTCTAGAACATGACCATGTTCTTCCAATTTTAGAACATGAGGCTCGGGGGTTGCCTACAGTATGTATATAGCTCTATTTTCGAGGACGAAAATCTTTTCCAAGGGGGGCAGAATGTAATAAAGTAAGTCTATGATCCAAGGGTCTGGCCGGTTCAGACAGATCTGAAATCGGACACCGTTTGGTCATCCGTGTGTATGACCAAAGATCTCGAGTTTTAGACTTACTAGGAGGTCTTGTGCTCTTGTGAACAAGTGATCCACTTAGCTTAGTGGTTAAGTCTCAAGGATGTGAAGGAGGAGGTCTTGGGTTCAAACCCCATGGGGTACATGGGGAGAGTGTTTTGCCCAAAGAGCTCTAGAGCCTTCTAGAAGCATCCACTTGAGTTAACTCGAGTTAACTGGGACACTTGGCGCACATGTAGTTACATGGCTGACACTTGGATGGTTAGTATCCACCTGCCCAAGAAGGCAGTCCCCTGGAGAGAGCTATATATAGAGGCATTTGGTTGGGAGGAGAGTCATCTCTCTAGCATGTGGTGGTCGTAATCCTTGTATTGTTGCAGAGATGAACCACAGTGGATTCTTCTATTTGAGAACTCATGACAATACCCTTGAAGTAGAAAATCGAGCTCCAGATGCCACACATAATACTGCGCACAGAAGCTGCATGATATGCAAAAAATAGAGTGCACTGGGAGGCATCAACATAGATTTCATAGGTTTTACAAATGCGGTCAAACTTACAATTTGTGGCTGACCAGGCCTCTATATGTTTTATCAAAGATCATATTAAAAATTATCTAGCTACCCTTTGGCCTTTCACATGGAAACTAACGACAACAATCTCCACTAAAGGCCAATATGGCCAAAATGACTATGCAAGGAAAATAAAGAATGATAAAGAATACATGAGTGTAAGTATACAAACTGTACCTCCCACTTGATGGGCATGTTACATAGTATACAAGTAATTGTGTAAGATCATGAATCAAGTAACCCCCATCAAGTGATAACAATGTCAAAAGCTATCTTTTGGTAGAGCTTTAGTCTAAGCATCTATAACATTATCTCAAGTATGAACATTCTCAAGAATAATGCACTCAGTGGCCAAGAAATCTCTCATGAAGTGATATCTCATCTCAATGTGCTTGGTCTTTGCATGATAGAATGAATTCTTAGCAAAAATATTGGCACTCTAACTATCACTGAGCAAACGAGGTACATGTTGAGGTAGACCCATATCACAAGCAAGATGAGAAAGCCACAATGCTTCCTTACATGCCTCACTTGATGCAACATACTCTACTTATATGGTAGAAAAAGCATTACATTCTTGAAGATGAGATCTCGAAGAGATATCACCTCCAAAAAAATGAAAAATGTGTTGGTTCAATTAGCAAGTGTAAGAGATTTTCTAAGCTTTGAGGACTACTGTTAATTTGGTATCTTGTCGAGTTAGTTATAATTTACATTTTGATTGCACGTGGGTTCTTGGGATGGTCAGGGGTCTGTAATACAGAGGCCCTTTATGTATTTTCCCATTCACTTCATTACTGTAGTAGTCTCTTCATTACTTTTTTGACAATTCTGACAAATTTAACTACTAATCTACAGTGCATAACAGCGTATAACAATCACCACACCTGAATATGCAGAAACTTAATACCTGCTAACTTATCATCACCATTATACTTGCAATTCATCAATAACTCAATCAAACATTAACACAATACCACGATTATTCAATACCGAACAACGATAACGTAGATGATACAACAATGTAAATAACTGCACCGGAATCAACCTCCAGACACATCGCCCAGACACACAGTCCAATGACGCCTCTGTTGCTCTCTTCCAGTCACCTCTTCTATTATAAAAAAGGGTTACAATGTTTGCGTGACATCCTTTTGATGTGCGTCTATTCCTAATTACATTTTCTACTAAATAGAATGATATTCCTTTCCGACGGCCTAACATTGGCATGCACGGTGGACTCGAACCTAGCAAGTGATTTTACAAAGACTAAGAATCATCAATGATACCCTGTATATACATGGTTCGGGCTAATTTAAAAGTGCAGGAGATTTTTTGCTTTAAGGATTCTAACATGTCTTGTAAGATTTGAGGTTCTACAAGATGAGCGTCTATCCACACAGAACTGGAAGCGATGACTTGCAACAGTAAAATGTCAGCCTGATTTTGCAAAAAGGTGTCTTTCAAATAGAAATCATTAGCCAAAGCAGCATCTCTGTGTAATTTTGCTTCTTCGATCTCTTCATCAATTCTGGATATGCGATCCTGTTGTATACTTAATTGTTTTTCCCTGCATTCTAATTCCTACTGCTGGAATTGCATAGTCCTAAAGAAGTCTTGTCTTTCTTTTTGAATAGATTCAATATCCTTTTTGAGCTTAATGGTTCGTCCAATTTCTTCCTCTAGAGTCTGGTTTTTATGGAATAGCTCTTCAGTAACCTTCTTAAGCTCGGTCTCCGCTTGTAATGCCTTATCCGCCAGCACTTGATAAGCCTTCTCTACTGTAATAAACCGAGTGCGAGTGGTGTCTAACTGGTTTCCTAATGCACACATAGCATCCTCCTTATCCGTCATGGCTTTTTTGAGTTGAAGAATCTCTGTGTCTCGAGCTACTATAATGTCATCCTTTGTGGTCATTTGTCCCTATAAAACCATAATCTGCTCCTATAATAAATTTGCATCTGCTTTTACAACTAGGATCTCTTCCTGGAGGGGTGCGATGTCTGCTTCCAGCAAGTTGGATTTGGCTTGATATTCGGTATGAAGGGACTGGTGAGCATCATGTAATTGATGAGGGAGTTGCTTGGAGAGGTGTATGAGAAAGTCACCGATTTGGGCTAATTGAGCGATTGAATCAGGTACTAGAGAGGTTGAAACAGGTCTAGAAGGATTGACGGAGACGGTTGTTGAAGAGGAAGGGGGAGAATAATCGAGAGAAGAAGGGATAGGTTGAGAATGGCAAAGGACCACCGAATGATGAAGCGAAGGAGGAGGGCTAGGAAGTAATGGCACTTTAGAAGGGGAAATGGGAGGTGTCGTAGAATGTGTCTGTTGCTGATCAACCCTATCAAGAAGTTGAACATCTTCCATAACCGTATCTTTATTAATTTGACCCTTGGGAGAAAGTGGGGCGGAAAGGATGTGTGCAGAGGAAGCGGCGTCCTACAGATTGAATGTAGCAGAAGATGGTTGTGCTTGACTTTGCGAGCGGCTGAGTTTCCGATGCTTTCCTCGAAAAATTGCAGGAGATTGTCGTTATCTTCATCAACCTCCATAACCTGCACGGATTCTTCGTGGAATAGGAGGGTATTCATCGGAGGAGGCTGAACAGGGTGAACCACCGGAAGAAGAAAAGAAAGAAGATGGGGAAGTTGAGTCTGAGGGATATCACCTTTAGTGAGTTGCTGGGAGATCGCTTGAAATTCACGGTGAATGTGCCAGAAGAAAAATAACGTCCAGTTAACGGCTTCATGGGTAGTAGCATCGATCATGGAGTAAAAAGGGCTAGAGATCTCGTATGTGCATTTATGGAGATTGAGAGCAACCACCAAAAAGTGCAGGGCAGAGCACTCCAATTCAGGTCGGCATAGAGTTGCAACTTCATTAGAAGACTGGCGCCGGAATAATTGTTTCATGGTCTTCATCGACAGTAGGGGGACATCTACACTACCATTTTGAGGGAGATGGAATCCCTCAGCCACAGTGTTCAGAGTGACTACTACGCATGGGTTGAGATAGATGATCAGCCAACATGTCTCTGTTAGGGGGGTATCGGCAATAGCAGCGATAGCTTGAGAAAAGAATGGGTGACATTCGACCGAATGCCAAGGCAATTAGGCGAACACCAATAGCCCATGTGCACGCAAAAACTCGCTCAAGTCAGGAGATAAGTTAGCACGGAAGGTGGTAATGTTTGCTAGAGCTTCCATGGCAAGCAACAGAAAGCGAATACACAATACAACAGGGAGGACACAGAGCGCAAGTACACAATAGCGAAAAAGAGGACGAAGAACTTGGTTAAGTAAAAACGTCGAATGGAAACACTGGTAGAAAACACAATCATCACTAGTGGTTGGGAACATGCATGCATAATGATGACATTCACCATTAACAAAATCCCAAACGTGTAGTGCGGTAGCTAATCTTGGTTATGTAATAAAAATGGGAATTTTACGGTCAGATGGTCAATCAAAACGCGCGTAATGGAAATAGAATTCAGGAGATAAAACCAACATAAATTGGATGAATAATAAAAAATACCATCAACTAATTAAGATAAAGTAGCCATTTCATAATACGGACGAAGTTTCAACCCATTGATGGGTTTATGAAGAAGAGTACCATTTAAAGTGGATAACCAAAGAGTAGCGGGTCCAACCTGATCTGCAATACGGTAGGGTCCAAACCATCGAAGCTTGAATTTGCCCACTGAACGATTAGACTTAGCATTATAGAAAAGAACTAATTGTCCTTTGGTAAAAAAGGGAGCCCGAAGAAATTGATCATGTGTCTTATCTTGCCTCAGTTGCACTTCTTGTAGCATCAAAAAACTTTCCGGATGTTGTTCATCCAAAGACCACAACACATCCAACCGAAAAGGAATGGACTCTTTCAGTAATAGCTTATGATCCAATGCCACCCGTAAACTAGGTACCACCAATTCCATGGGTGCAATTGCCTCCAGACCATATGCTAGTTTAAAAGGTGTATTTCCTGTAGCAATTTTATAAGTAGTACGGTAAGCCCATAGTACCGAAGGAAGGAATTGATCCCAATGCTCTCGACATTCTAGCACAAGTTTCTTTAGCATGTTAAGAAGGGTTTTATTGGTAGTTTTAGCGAGTCCATTTGTGCGAGGATAATACGGGGAGGTAAATCTATCGACAATCTTCAATGTGTAGGTAAGCACTTTCATTAAGGAATTAACAAAATGTGTGCCTTGATCAGAAACAATCTCTAAGGGAAGAACGAAGCGAGGAAAAACATCACTCATCAAACATTTGACCACTATCGACACAGTTGTGGACCGTAAATCCCAAGCTTCAGCCCATCGAGTAGCATAATCAGTACAGGTGAGTATATACCGGTGATTAGTGACCGTAGCAAGAGGTGTAATGGGTCCAATGAAATCCAAGCCCCACTTTTGAGAAGGCTGAAGGGGAGAGATAGGCTAGAGTGGAAAATGATGCCATTGTAAAGGCTGCCTCGATCATTGGCAAGCATCGCACTGTTTGACATGAGCAACAATGTCACACTGCATAGTGGGCCACCATAAGCCACTTTGTAGAACTTTCCGGTAAGCAAGATCTACCGAAAAATGACCACCGAAAGGAGCAGAATGGGCCGTGTCAATAACCGAAGAAACTTCATGTGGAGGGATACATCACAAGAGCGCACCCAATGGATCTATGTAATACAACTGTCCCACAATGATCCGAAATCGTTGACTATACATTGCCAGTTTATGGTGAGTAGAAGTGGAAGTATCAGTGGGGGAGCTTCCACTAGTGAGAAAATCATAAGAGTATCATAGTACGAAGGTGCCACAGGGAGTTCCTGAGAGTCATCCTGTATCAAATCAGTTGCGTAAATAGCGGGGCTAGTATCATCAATTCCGTGAGGAAGTACATTGAAATCAAGCCGAGATAGAAAATCAGTAAGAGCATGCATTGACCTCGGATGATACACAACCTCATAATCAAATTCTTGCAGCAATAGCACCCACCTGGCTAATCTGCCCCCTAAATGTTGCTAGCAGACAAGATAAACTAGAGCTGCATGATCCACATGAAAGGTAAATGGGCATCCCAATAAATAGTGCCGAAATTTCTTCACCAAATAAACCAAACCGAGACATTTGCGCTCAGTGACAGAATAATTCCGTTCAGCAATGGTTAATCATCAACTAGCATAATAAATAGGGTGGAACCACTTATCCTGTTGTTGCATGAGCACACTACCGATGTCCGATGCATGCACAAAAACATGGAACAGAAGCTGTCAGTTCGATGCTTGCAGAATAGGAGCCTGGGTTAAGAGTGTTTTCAGTCAATCAAATGCAATTTGGCACTTCTCAGTCCACGCAAATTGTCGAGGATTGCTAGTATTCAACCGATTCAGTGGTATAGCTACATGTGCGAGGCACCGAAGATGCCATCCATGCTAGCATATTTGTCCAAGGAATCGCATAACTTCCTTTGGTGTCGTAGGGGCAGGTGCATTCAACACGTCTTCCACTTTATCAGGGTCCACTTGAATACCTTGCTACGAAATGATATGACCAAGCAATTTTCCACAAGAGACTGAAAAGACCGACTTGTTGGGATTTAAGCACAAACGCAACTCCCTACACTTAGAAAAGCAGTAACGTAGGTGATAGAGGTGAGCCGATGCATCACTAGATAACAAAAATTCATCCAGATACACCCGCATAAATGTGGTTAAGTAGGGAGAAAAGATTTCCTACATGCATCATTGAAAGGTACTGGGAGCATTGTGGAGGCCAAACCACATCACCGTATATGCCCCAGTTTGTAATAAACGCCGTCTTTGGTATATCCATTTCAGCCATGCGCACCTGATTATAGCCACTATAGCCATCAAAAAAAGGAATACATTTTGCTTCCAACAACATCATCGAGCATCGTATCCAAAAGAGGAAGTGGAAAGGGATCAGGCACTGTCGCTGCATTTAACTTTCGGTAATCCACACAGATACGCAACTGCTTGTTTTTCCTTGGGACAATGACAATAGGCAAAATCCATTCTGCATGCTCAATGGGGACAATGAAGCCTACTTTCAACAAGCGATCCAATTCAGCTTTCACTTGAGCAACATAATTGGGATTCATTCGATAACTGGGTTGTTTAATTGGACGTGCATCCGGTTTCAGCATCACATGGAGTTGATAGATGCGAGGGCCCAACCCTTTCATATCGCGATAGTCCCATGCGAATACATCTTGAAACTCTTTCAGCAGCTGTAGTAGGTCATTTTGAAAAGTTTTCGGTAGCCCAGCCTTAAGCTTGATTGGTTGCAAAGTAGCCTCATCTCCCAAATTACAAGTGATTAGCTGATCTTCCGATACATAAAACTATCGAGGCATGGATATATCCTCAGGTGACTAGAATAATTGGTGTAAATTCATGGGATTCAAGACTTGATTCAAAATTGGATCCACCCCTTCTGTAAGCGAAACTACCATACAGATAGCCGGATTCTAATTATCTGCAATCGCTTGTAAATCAAATGTACACAGGGCTAATAAATCCTGGTTAGCATTGAGAAAAGCTTCTTCTTCATCATCTGAAAGTCCATACAGAATGTGCATAGGTTCGGCCACGTAAGGTCGAGCATGAAGGTTGCAAGGCTTCATCTCGTCCAAGGGTACCACATATTTTTGATGATTGCTGTTGAAAATAAGTTCATGTGCAGAACAATCCTGCAACACTTTTGCTTGTTTCGGCTAGGGCCTCCCGAACAATAAGTTGTAATCTAGACTTGAGTCCGGTAATTCCAGAACAACAAAAGTCATTTTGGACACCGCTGCCTGAAGAGTAATGGGTATATTGCGCACCAAACCCACTGGATATACCCTAGATTGATCAGCCATTCTCACAAAAAACTAAACAAGTTCAATCTGAGTCCATCCTAGCCTTTTACAAAGTGCGACTGTAGCAATATTCACATCGGAGCCTCCATCAATTAACACTTGAGTAATTTTGTGGTTTTTATACCATACTGTAATTAAAGGAACAACATGGTCCATCATAGAATTGATTTCTGGACTGATAGTTGCCGTAGCAGGTGTACACAAAGATCTTGGACTGATTTGTTGCTTGAATTCTTGTCGTACACTCGGAACCAAGGCTAACACTTGCCCCAATGGCATTGTAATAGATGCTTGCGATAAAATATTCCGCACAGTCAAGATTCGGTACTCCAGCGACACTTTGATCAGACTCGTATCTTCCGGTGGTAGATTCGGTACTGTTTGCTGGACCACGGGTACCAGATCAGGGAAGACAATTGATTCTTGACTGGCCCACGTACTTGCTTTGATAAAAATTCTTTGTTGTTCTCGAATGCAAGGCTCAAAAATCTCAGCAGCCGGTTGCAACTTCTTGCCGGACTGTGTTTGAATTGCTGCCACTTGGGTATCCACTGCTGAAATATATACCATATTTGCCATTGGATGCTGTCGTTCTTTTCTTCATTTATCATACTCGGATGCCTCTTTGCAATATCTACGGATATGTCCAATCTCACCACAAAAATGGCATCTTGGTGGTGGAAGAGATATACCTTCACCCGATTGGCCCGAGTTCCATTGGGTCTACCTGAAATTATTTTCTCACGGTCCCTTGTAGGTTTTGTAACTTTGGTAAGAAGTATTTCTCAAATGCGGTGGTACATAGTGGGTAGCCTGTTGTCCCTGCTCCTATATTATGGCATTTATGGTCGGACTGGTCTGTACTTTGGCAGTATATGGACACATTTCGGTAGAATGACTCGCCATATTACAAATAGCACAATATATTTGATTTAATGCACAGGCGGAAGTAGTGTGTCTGGGTTCTTACATTTTTTGCAGTACACCTATTTCAATGGATCCTTGCTCATGCTCTTGGACACCTTTAACCAATCCAGATCTTCAGTGAAACTGCCAACTTTATGCTCCAACTACAATGCCATGGCTATTATCGCATTCAAGTTCATACCGCCCACACATCGTATAATCATAACTTGTTTGAGCTGAGGGTTTAATCCATTAATAAACCACTAAGTAATCACGTCATCTGGTAAGTTAGCATGCACTGGTGGTAGTTTCCATAGATGAGTACGGAATAAAGTTGCATACTCTTGCACATTCTGATGTGGTTTCTGTCTATTGTTTTGTAAATAGTCAGCGATCTCAGCCACATTTTTCTTTAACTGAAAACATTGTAAGAAGGCATCCTTAGCATCATCATATTGACCAAAATGATTAATGTCATATTCGGTTAACCATCAAGTAGCCTCATTAATTAGAGTAGATTGGAATACTATAGCCTTATATGCTAGATCAGCTAGATAATTGATTTCCAAAGTACGCACATGGGCATCAGGATCATCATCGGGAAATGCTCCAAATTTCATATACGTAACTCCAGCATGTACCGGTCGTGGGGGTATGATCTGTTGTTGTTGTTGTTGTTGCTGCTGGTGATGTTGCTGTTGTTGTTGTTGCTGGTGATGTTGCTATTACTATTGTGAACCACTCATGTTGTTTAAATCAAGAGGAAGTATCACTGCAAAATGATTTGAACAAGTTAATCCTAATTGCTGTTGTGTCGTCTCGCCACCTTGCAAGTTCTTCGATGATTTGATATTGTTAAGTCAATCACACACGCCTACACCCAACTGCCATTCCTCATAGTTCGCTTCTGAGGTAAACTTTTCACCAGAACTTTCATCCAACAATACACTAGTTTCTCCGAAATCGAAACCCAAAGTAGAGCTATTACCAAAACTCTACAAGCAGACCCCAGAATTGTCCGAGCCACCACCGAAATTCCACAAACTGCTATCGGAATTTTCCAAACTGTCACTAGAACCAGTGATTACTTCCTGAACTATACTTTCTGCGGATGGGGTTGGTTGCACTTATGGTATACCCTATAGTCCGTGCACAAGGAAATGCTGAGGTGGCACTCCACTAGCCCATATCTCTCGCTTTCCTTTTGATGATTGTCCATCACCACTACCACCAGGAGGTGTTCCCAACGCGTTAGGAACTTTCCAAGGATGTTGATCCCTTTTGTACTTCGGGTACAATTCTCTGGAACATGTTAGAGGCATATATCATAGGATTCTTTCTCAAACCCTAATCTGTGCACCGACTGGCTACTCCATGCCCCATGGCCAGCGCTAGTGTTGATTTCCTATCGAGTTAGTTATAAGTTACGTTTCGACTGCACGTGGGTTCTTGGGATGGTCAGGGGTCTATAATACAGAGGCCCTTTATGTATTTTCCCATTCACCTCATTACTGTAGTAGTCTCTTCATTACTTTTCTAACAATTTCAACAAATTTAACAACTAATCTATAGTGCATAACAGTGTACAACAATCACCACACGTGAATATGCAGAAACTTAATACCTGCTAACTTATCATCACCATTATACTTGCAATTCATCAATAACTCAATCGAACATTAACACAATACCACGATTATTCAATACCGAACAATGATATTGCAGACGATACAACAATGTAAATAACTGCACCGGAATCAACCTCGAGACACATCACCTAGACGCACAGCCCGGCGATGCCTCTATCGCTCTCTTCCAATCACTTCTTCTATTATAAAAAAAGGGTTACAATGTTTGCACAAAATCCTTTTGATGCGCGTCTATTCCTAATTACATTTTCTACTAAATAGAATGATATTCCTTTCTGACGGCCTAACAACTACACACATAAGTCACTCTACATAGAGAGAGTCACAAAAGAACTCATACCTGTTTATTTCGTTGTATTTATCTTGGATAAATGTAAAATAAAAAAGTGGAGATGAAATCTTGTGATATTAGGGAGCCCATTCCATGAATGTACTAGTTGGAATCTAATTCAAATCATTCCCCAAATGTAGGACCATTTTGAGGTGGACTATCTACCAAGTTCAAATTAAAAATCGAGTATAAATACACATGGCTCTTAGTCATGGAGAGAGAATAGATTTGAGAGGGATTGATCTACAATCTCAAGCCTACATTGAGCGCACATCATCTAGGTGTAGTCCCCTACAGTCTGCCTATATCATATGTGCAATAGCATTCATAATTCGATGCATTTCATTGAGTAAATTCTTCTCTACATTATGCTTCATTAGCTCCATGTATATAGTGAAATTCATTATGCTTCATTAGCTCCATGTTCAATCAATTTCTCTATGTGAAAGCATACATTTACTATACTTTAACTTGGGATAATTAGAGTAATGTGTCTAGTACCTAATATCAAGTTTCATTAGGTTTGATTCAATAGAAATTGAGATATAAAGCTCTAAAGATGACTTTGTCTGCACATCTTCTAGTTCCTAAAAAGTCGAGGTGACCTCCCTAACTTGTTATATTTATTTCTCCTTGTATGGTCCAGCTAAAACCATCAAATAAACTGCTTTAATTAGCTATACACTTCAATTAGTTGTATATAAAAGCTCTCTTGCCAATTCATACCAAGCTGTGAGCACTGAGTATAATATTGAGACCCCCTCATCCAAAAATAGAAGGTTCTTCATATTCCTTGCACATATGAATGATCTATTTTGATGTAAACAATTGAGAATGATGTTCCAAAGGACTCGATGGTTCTTAATGCACATTTTGGAAGCTAAGGAAGTCTAATAAGCATCCATAGAGTTATATTGGCCGGTGTAGAGCTGGTTTTTTGAAGCATCAACTCATCTTGGACCCAACGCATCACCTCTTTGCAATGGTATCAGAGCAATCAGACATCATGGGTGATGGATTCCCCTCATCCATAGACAAATTGGATCGAGGTAATTATTCAACTTAGTCACTTAGAATGGAAGCTTATCATCAAGCAAGGAACCTCTATGGTTACATATCTAGGGATGAGATGATGCCAATCCTTAGAAGCAAAGGCTAACCAACACAAGAAGAACAAGAGAGGTTGAATACATGGTGCTCAAAGGATGCTTTAGCAAGGTCATACATTCTTAACTCTATCTCTTTTTTCTTACTTCCACACGTTAGGAGTTGCAAGACATCACAAGAGACACAAAATTCTCTTGACGATTCTTCTCATCAAGTACTAAGGCAAGGAAGAACAAATTGTGGATGGAATTCACCACAATCCAGAAGATGCCCAAGAAGAGTGTGTCTGATTTTGTCACCAAGATAAAGGACATAGCACACCAACTTGGAAGCATTGGAAAAGTTACCGATGAAGAGCAAATAGTAAGGAAAGTAATTAATGGTATAAAGGCAGATGATGAATGGGAAGCTTTCACCACAGCCATGGACCTCTACATGGCTTATGAAAAATGGAGATAACTCAGAAGGTAATCAATCCTTTGATCTCTACACAGATAAGAATAAGAAAAAAGACAACAAAGGCAATGGTAAAAAATCTAATGATCAAGGTATCACCCCTCAACCAAAATTTGCAGCCAGAGGTAGAGGCTCAAGAGGAAGAGGCAGAGGAGGAAAACAAGGCAAGGGTGGAGCTCAAGGCTCATCTGCATGTGCCATATGTGGTCTAACAAATCAAATTATTGAAAGTTGTTTTACGAATCCTAGGAACCAAAGAGGAAGAGGTTACAACAGAGGAGGCTATGGAAGCTCAAGAGGAAGATTCAAAAACTTCAATGGATACAATAACAATCCATACAACAACAACAACTACCAAGGAGGATACAGAGGAAGGAAAGACTACAACAACTATGCAGATGACCAAACTCAAGGGGACTCACTCTTGATGAATATGACTATGAAGGAAGGTAAAGCAAATGAACATATGTTTTATATAGACTTAGGTTGCTCAAATCATGTAGCAGGAAATGTAGCTCTACTCTTAGATTTTGAGGATCCAAGGAATAGGCATGTAGTTCGAACAAGAGATGACACAAGGCATCCAGTTGAGAGGATAGGTAATGGGAAGACTTGAGATGGTAATATGAACCTATTGAGCAAAGTATTTATGTGCCAACTATCACCAAGAATCTCATGAGTGTAGGATGAATTGTTGAGAAGGGATCACATGTCAGTTCACAAAGAATCAAGAATTTTTTGAGGATCCACATAAGGGATTCAAGAAGATAGAAAGAGGAGAAAAATCAGGTGGATTATTCACATTTGAACTCCAAGACACTAGAAACATTGCATTTTTCAATTATGGTAGTCAAACTCTATTAGAGTTGGAAATTTGGTAGAAGAAATTAGCTCACATAGTTGAAAGAGCTCTCATGCAAATCAATAGGGATCAAAGTGTACTTGGTCTACCAAATATATCCAAATGACACATTATTTATAAATATGTAGTGCTTGTCAATTTGGCAAGTCACATAGGCAAAACCCTTCACAAAGAAAGGCTACATACATGGAGATAGACTTATTAGAGCTAGTCCATATCGATGTATGGGGACCAAACAAGGAGCCTTCAATCTCTCGATCCAGATATTATGTTTCATTCATTGATGATTGTAGCAGATGGACCATACTATTCTTCATGAAGCATACAGATGAAGCGTTTTTATGTTTTAAGAAATACCTAGCTCTAGTAGAAAATCAAACACGTAAGACTCTAAAGAGACTAAGGTCAGATGGAGGGGGAGAATATTTCTCCCATGAATTTGATTCCTATCTCCAAGAGAGAGGAATCAAAAGAGATATCACTACCAGATATATTCTAGAGTAAAAGGTAGTGGCAGAGGGAAGGATTAGAATAATAGTGGAAGCTACAAGGTCAATGATTAATGAAAAGAAACTACCCAACTACTTGTGGGTAGAGGTAGTATCTACATCCACATGCTTGATCAATAGACTTCCATCAAAGGCTTTGGATGGAATGACACCATATGAAGCATGGAATGGAAGAAGACCTAGCCTTGATCATTGCAAAATCTTTGGGTGCATAGCATATGCACACATACCTTCACAAATCATAGGCAAATTAGATCCAAAGGCAGAGAGATGTATCTTCATTGACTATGACCTTAATAAAAAAGGCTATAGGCTATACAAACTAAGCAAAAATGGATTTATTGTAAGTAGAGATGTTGTGTTTGATGAAAATAAATCTTGGTTTGAAGATGATTGTAGGAAGATCAAACCTCCTTATGACCTAAATGAAGACATTCCAACATTATAAAAAAGGAATGACCGTAGACTTGAAGCATCAAGTGATTCTGATGATGAACAGAAGACTCCAAGAAGGTAAATCAATTCTTAGAACTCTAAAGGCAAAGCCAAAGTGCACAAGTTGAGAGATGTAGCAAAATCTTCTCAACAAACTATAAGAAGATTAACTTGAGAGAAAAGGAAGCCAAAAAGGTATGGATATGGTACATCATTGTTGATATATTTAGGTAGTGATGTGTGTGAACACTCTAGGACCGCCGGGGCACTTTTTTCCCTCTTTAGGAGGTTTTTTTCCCCCGGCTTGTATATACGCCTATTGCCCTGATGGGCTACTTATCTTTGTACATTCTCTAGTAATACATTCAGTATTGTGTGTTGTGCTCCAAGCTTCTTCTTCTTCTTCCTTGTGCTGTTTGTGTGCTTCCACAGATGTCTAACTCCAACAATTGGTATCAGAGCAGGTAATCGCTTCATCTAGGGCGCCGTCGACACTCCTCCGTTTGCAGTCTCAAAATCGCACGAATTTTGGTGAGCATACTCAGTGTGTTTTTGAGATCAAAACTACTTCGTTCTGTGGTGCCGAAATCGCGATCTGAGCTCGTTTCGGCCTCTGAGCGCACTATCACAGCGCTTGTGCAAGCTATTTTGTCTTTTTGTGCCAAAGGTATATACCAGTTTCTATTCGCTAGTTTAAGCGTCTCGAAGTCTGCTACAGGTCTAGCAGAACTTGTCTAGGCAATTCCGTTCAACTTTTTGAGATACAATTGATTTTTTGCATCAAGGTATTTTAGTCACCAGCCATGGCTGAAAGCAGTGATGTATTTCACATGTTGGCTGTTGAGGATAAGTTGGATGGTACCAACTACCCATTGTGGGCTTATATGATGCAACATGTATTGGTTGCAAAAGGACTATGGAACATTGTGCAGGGTGTTGATAAACGTCCTATCACACCTGCAACTGTTACAATAGCAGGTACAGAAGCTGATGCAGAAGGTGTCGAAGATGATGATATTCTGCATATTCCTGTTCGTACTGCAGTTTCTGCTGCACCTACTGCAGAGCTGATTCGTTGGGATGGCAGAGATGCCCAGGCACATGCATTGATAGCTTTGTCTGTCAAACATGCCATTATTCCTCACATACGCTCTTGCAGAACAACTAAGGATGCTTTGGATACACTTACCACATTGTAGCAAACTAGGAATGAGGCTCGTGTTACTTACCTCCGAAAACAGTTGGAGAGTGAGCACATGAATGAGGGTGATTCTATGGACAGTTTCCTAATGAAGATCAAAGACTTGAAGGAACAGTTGATTTCTGCTGATGAGGTTATACAAGATAGCTCACTTGTGCAGACTATTCTGAATGGTCTTCCTAATTCATATCAGAGTTTTGCTTCTACTCTTTGCTTGATGATGAAAGGCAATCCAAATGCCTTATCATTTGAGGAGTTAGTCTCTGTTCTGTTGCAAGAAAATCAGTCCAAGCAGAACAGGTCCATTATGCGTGTTGCAGATCAAGCTTTCCTGGCTAGTCAGAAGGGAAAAGGAAAATGGAGCTCTTCTACTAGTAAGCAGAAATCTACAAATGCTGCACATTCGAAGAACCAAGACAAAGATGAGAAAAAATAAGAAAAGTAGAAATTGTTTTGTAAGTATTATAAAGGGAATGATCATATCATAAAGAACTGTCCAAAACTGGCTGCAAAAGAGGCAAAGAAGAAAGAGGCTGGAATGGTTGTTGCACAAGCCTCTACACCAAAAACGGAGTCTGCTAATCTTGTGCAGGAATAAGAATGGGAATTTACTACTGTTTGCAGTTTTGACCGATCTTCTCATGAGCAGTGCATGTCTGGAGTAGACTCAGATGTTTGGTATTTTGACAGTGGGGCAACCAAACATATTACCTCGCAGCGCAGTTTCTTCTCTTCACTCGAGCCTGCCCCTACAAGGAATACTGTTACATGCGCCAACAACTCCTCTTATCCTGTTATGGGAGTTGGTAAGATCATTTTGACTACTGCTGATGGTAGTTCTTTCACTTTGTCAGATGCTTTATTTGTGCCAGGGATCAAGAAGAACCTATTATCAGTTTCTGCATTAGCCAAGATTGGCTCGGTTGTGAAATTTATTGATGAGAGGTGTACAGTTCAAGATCTGTCAAATGGCGATGTGATTATTGCTTCTGGCATTTTATGTCGTGGGCTGTATAAGCTTATAGACTATGAAAGATCTGTAAATGATTTGGCATGTGTAGTAAATGATTCTCAGGCTATGTCAGATGCAAAGCTTTGGCATGCACGCTTTGGTCATTTGAATTTTGCTAGTTTGCTATGTCTGCAGAAAAGTGAAATGGTGTCCTCTTTGCCCAAACTTGAGGCACCTGGAAAACATGTTTGTGAAGGCTGTATTTTGGGCAAAATGCAGTGTTCATCCTTTCCAAAAAATGGTTCAGCTGGGGCTACTCAGAAATTGCAGCTTGTACATAGTGATGTCTGTGGTCCTATGCAGACACCTTCTTTGGGAATTATCTTTACTTCGTGACTTTCATTGATGATTTTTCCAAGCATGCATGGGTATATCCATTGAAGGCAAAGTCCGAAGTGTTCATGTGCTTCAAACAGTTTTTGGTTTTGGCTGAAAATCTGTCAGCATGTAAAATGGGCACCCTCTGTTCTGATCGAGGGGGGGAATATATGTCTTCTGGTTTTAATGCATTTCTGGCTGAACGTGGGATAAAACATCAGTGTACAGTGCCGTATACACCTCAATAGAATGGAGTTGCTGAACGAAAGAACAGGTCACTCATGGAGATGGCGAGGTGTATGATCAAGAGTCAGGCTTTACCACATAGTTTTTGGCTTGAGGCTGTCATGTGTGCAGCATGTGTACTGAACAGGTGTCCCACTAAAGCACTGCAGTCTATCACTCCATATGAGGCTTGGCATGATCACAAGCCATCTATTGCTCATCTGCGTGTTTTTGGTTGTTTGGAATATGCATTAGTGCCCGAACAACATCGCAAAAAATTGGATGATAAGTGAGTAAAATGTATCTTTGTTGGATACAGTTCTGAAAGTAAAGGCTATCGTCTGTATCATCCACAGACTAAACACATTCTGGTTAGTCGTGATGTTGCTTTTGTGGAAGATGCTATTCAGCCATTGCTTTCATGTACTAAGGAGATATCTGTTAGCTCCAAAGGCATGTATGATACTTTGCTGCCTCTTTTTACAGGTGGACAGCCTAATGCTGGTCCTAATGAGGCAACTTCTCAGCCTTTGCAGGCTTCATGTGATGATGCAGATCATTCCATTTCTTATGCAGATTCACATGATGCACTAGTTGATGACAGAGCTGATATTGAGCAAGCAAAAACTATGCCAAAGTGGCTGGTGCAGACTTTGTGTGACAACAAATTAGATGCATCTTTGTCATATCATACTCGTTCAGGCTCTCATAGTGCCTCTTTTGCATGAGATTGCTATGCTATGGCTACATCTAGTCCCTGTGATGAGAATGAGCCTGTTTCGTTTGATGAAGCACAAAATTCAAAAAATTGGATGACTGCTATGCAATCTGAATATGATGCAATAATGAAGAATGGTACTTGGTCTTTATGTGACTTGCCTCCTGGCAAGAAGGCCATTGGCACTAAGTGGGTATACAAGCTGAAGCGTAAACCTGATGGTACAATTGATAGGTATAAGGCTAGGCTTGTTGCAAAGGGTTGTGCACAAGAAAGAGGCATTGATTTTGATGAGACCTTTGCACCTACATGCCGTATGACTACTGTTCGGAGCATCTATGCACTTGCAGCCCATCATGGTTGGAATGTACATCAGTTGGACATTAAAACTGCATTTCTGAATGGTGACTTGCATGAAGAAGTGTATGTTTTTCAGCCCCTTGGCTTTGTGCAGAAAGGGCATGAGAACCAGGTGTGCAGGTTAAAGAAGGCATTATATGGTTTAAAGCAAGCACCACGTGCTTGGTATGAAAAGATACATGCCTATCTGATTCCACATGGTTTTGAGAACAATCCAACTGAAAGCACCTTATATGTTAAGCATGCTAATGATGTACTTCTGATCATTGTGGTTTATGTTGATGACATGCTGCTCAGTGGTCCTTATGAGAGGCATATTGCTGATTTTAAGGCTGATTTGCATGCCTCATTTGAGATGTCTGATTTGGGGAATTTGCATCATTATTTGGGCATTCAGTTTATGCACATTGATGGTGGAATGGCTTTGTGTCAAACAAAATATATTGACACATTATTGCAGCGTTTTGGCCTTGAAGACTGTAAGCCTATTGCCACTCCTATGGAGACAGGTTTACGATTGAGTCTTCATGATGCTGGAGATGCATTTGATGCTGTCCTCTATCAGCAGGCTGTTGGATGCCTGATTTACTTAAGCATTACTTGGCCAGATATTCAGTTTGCTGTCTCACAGATGAGCAGGTTTATGCATCACCCAGGTGTCAAGCATTGGCAAGCGGTTAAGTGCATCTTTTGCTACTTGAGTGGTACTCGACTACTTGGGTTGTTTTATCCTAAGGGAGGATCACTACCGCCAAATTTGCATGCTTTTTCTGACTCAAACTGGGTTGGTTGCTATGACACTTGTGTGTCCACTAGTGGCTTTTGCTTCATGCTTGGTAGCTCATGTTTATCTTGGTTGAGCAAGAAGCAGCCTACTGTGGCCACTGTGGCCACTTCTAGTTGTGAGGCTAAGTATAGGGCAACTTTCACAGTGACTCTTGAGTGTGTGTGGCTCAGACGCCTTATGGCTGATTTGGGTGTTGGACAGACTTCTACCACCACCATCTTCACTGACAGTTAGAGTGCATTGGTAGTTGCGAGGAACCCTGTGTTCCATGCTCGCACTAAGCACATTGAGGTGCATTATCACTATGTCAGGGAGAGGTTCTCTGCTGGGGAGATCAGCTTGGCATATGTGCCCACGCAGGAGAACATTGCAGACCTTTTCACGAAAGCTCTGCTTAGGGAGACGTTTGAAGCTTTTCGCAAAGCTTTGGGCTTACTTCCTTTTGTGGAGTGATTTCCACATAGCTTGGCACTTCCTTATACATGAGTGCCAGCTACTTGTTCACCGCATCACTCCCAGGGGGGATTTGTTGATATATCTAGGTAGTGATGTGTGTGAACACTCTAGGACCGCCGGGGCACTTTTTTCCCTCTTTAGGAGGTTTTTTTCCCCCGGCTTGTATATACGCCTATTGCCCTAATGGGCCACTTATCTTTGTACATTCTCTAGTAATACATTCAGTATTGTGTGTTGTGCTCCAAGCTTCTTCGTCTTCCTTGTGCTGTTCGCGTGCTTCCACAGACGTCTGACTCCAACAATCATTGGTCACTAAGAATTCAATATATCTACCAGAAGACTCAAAGTTTGAAGAGACTTCAACTTATGAAGAAGCAAAGGAGAAGCTTGAATGGAAGAATGCCATGAAAGAGGAGATATAAGCTTTACAAGAGAATCCGACTTGGGAGTTGGTACCCAAGACCTCATCGACGAAAGTCATAGGTTCAAGATGGATATGTAAGGTAACAAAGAAGTCTAATGGTTCAATCAATAGGTAAAAAGAAAGGCTAGTGGCCAAAGGGTATGCACAAACTCAAGGTATTGATTATGAAGAAAAAATTTCACCTATTCCAAAGATGCCTACCATTAGAGTACTAATGATTGTTGCATCTTCCAAGAATTGGAAGATCTATCAAGTGGATGTTAAAAATATTTTTTTGAATGGATGGATATCAGAAGAGGTATACATTGTCCAACCTCCTAGTTTTGAAGATCAATCATATCTAGAATATGTGTGGAGGCTGAGGAAAGCCTTGTATGGCTTGAAGCAAGCTCCTAGAGCTTGGAATCATAGACTCAACACTTAATTATAGGATAAAAGGTTTCAATGTTAGCAAGACATATCCTTCCCTCTTTATAAAGAGGAACCAATTAGAGGTCATATACCTATGTGTATATGTTGATGTTATTATAATCAGAAGTAATGATATGCAATGTCTGGTCTCATAGCTACCATAACATACATGAGACTACCAACATGAGACTGATAAGGAATTTTGATAATGGATTCATTTTCCTCATCTGATTTGGGGCAACCATCCTTGCTCAATTTCACATATGTGGGTAAAGGTGTACTCAATGCCTTTCCACCCTACATATTGAACCTGTGAATTACTTTGGATATGTACTCAGTTTAAGACACGTATATGCATCTTTTACTCCTATCACGAGTAATGTGCATCCCAAGAATATGTTTGGCATCCCCAAAATCCTTTGTATCAAATGCCTGACTCAACTTCTTTTTGAGAATTGACAAATCATAGGAGGACTTCCCAACAATCAACATATCATCGACATAAAGTATCAAGCATATCAAGCTGCCATGAGAGTATCTCTTTGTGTAGAGACAATGATGCTCATTGCTTCAAGAATAGCCTTGAGACTTCATTAAAGCATCAAAGTTTCGGTACCATTGTCTAGGGGACTTTTTAAGTCCATATAAACTCTTCTTCAACTTACAAACCATACTTTCTTTACTAGGAACTACATAACCCTGTGGTTGTTCCATATAGATCTCGTCTGTAAGATCTCCATGCAAGAAAGTAGTTTTCACATCCATTTGGACACGCTCTAAGTCCTCCATTGCAAGGAATCCAAGCAACATTTGCACTGTAGTCATCTTGAACAATGGGGAAAAGATTTCCTCAAAATCAACACCATGTTGTTGTTTAAAACCCCCAACAAAAAGTTGTGCTTTATAATTTGGAGAAGCACTATCTGATGTGAGTTTTAGCTTATATACCCATTTACATGGTAAATATTTCTTTCCCTTTGGAAAAGGTACTAAATCCCAAGTACCATCCTTGTTTTCATAGCCTCTTTGTATCAAGGAGGCTCGCCTGCATCTGTTAGCATTAAAAAAATCCAAACTTGGAACATATCTATCAGGTGGATATGAGACACGTGCAGAGCATCTCAATGGTTCTTGAACAAGAATATTTGTAGACTAATATGATTGGACATTCTCTTGAACATCCCTATGTGCAACAATTTTATGCATGCTAACTAGAGGACTAGTATCCACTCTCCTTAGTTCAACCTCTTTAACGGGCTGTTTTTGAACTTACGATCTATGGCTCACCAGGCCACTTTATGTTTTATTAAAGAACATATACAAAAGAATCCAATGGCCATTTGGCCTTTCACATGGAAAGTAATGATAACAACAAAGACATCATTAATATCGCTCCACATCACTAGGCTACATGACATGCATATTAGTATTAGAAAGGGATTCCGGTCTTGCCATACTAAGACCGACATTTGTTTCCATGCTGATGTGTTCTCCTTTTGTAGCAGATCCTTGTAAAATGCATGCAAGATCACAATGCAAGAAGGAGAGTCATCCGTGATGGTTCGAGTCAACACCCCATGGATTATCACAACTTATCGATGGAGGAGTACCATTTACTTCCACCACAAGAATTTCAACAATTTCAAGGTCCTATGTGCATTGAAGATCCACGTCAGTGGAACACTGATTGAATTCATGCCAAATCTCATTGGTTTCAAGGACTAGCAGGACCTCTTGTTGATGCAGAGTATATCTTTGAGGCAAAACTGAATTTCAACAATGTATGAGGAAGCTACCAATTCTTTTCCCAAGAGTTTGAAACCCTACAAAATATATCAGAGCTATAGATATTAGGAAGAAAGAAAGAGTCAAGGATTACTTTGAAGTAGAGTTACCAAAACTAGATTTCTATAGATATTTTCATCTGGTTACAATTCAACCCGAACCAAAGAAGGAGCTTCTAGGTGCTTTTTCTTTACCCTCTTTGTTCAATGATCCACCTTTCAAGAAGTTCAAGCTCACATGTAAGCTTATCTGGGTCGCCCTAGAGATGAATGGCAATCATGTTCCCTAAGAGAAAGAGACCTTCATTCCAAAAACCATTAAGAAAGGAGATGTGCTAAAATGGCCTCAAATTTTAGCTATTACATCAGATCTATCCATGCCTTTATGGATATGTATGCAACACTTCAAATTTCTAGCCCACGATTTCTTTACTCAACCTCACAAGTGTGTGTGGTTTAGTTTGTATCTGGCTAATAATGGATTTTGGTCCATCGATCTAGCACATTAGATATAGGAGTAGCTATTCCTAGAAAATCATAGGTGGGCTAGAAAACTGGTGATTCATGGATGTTGTGCTATTACAAGGATTGTGTATATATGACTTGCTTATGAAATTTCGATTGAATGTGCTCTCACTAGAACTCAAGTCAAATAATACAAGAGCACCCGTGCCAAAAAATCCCACTCAGCAAAGCATATGAGGGGCCCCATCCCTTGTTTACATGTGGAAACTTCACCATCACCGCAACCATCTCCCTAACTCTCACCACCAAGACCGCATCCTTTCATACCTCCAATTCACATTTGCCTCTCATGCACAACAATGCTTGAAGGTCAAACGGATCTCAACATGGTGCAACCCACTAGCATAACACCATTAGCACCAATGGGAACCAAACCAATGATCACAAAATAAGATGTCACAAAACTCGAAGGCACCACATTTGTAGGAGGATTTGTCTTCCCAATTTCTGAAATGGGAACAAATGAGTTCAACACAACCTTGAAATTTGAAATGCAGGATCCCCGTAATATCGACTTCCAATTCTTTGATACCCGATTTATTTAATAGGAATATGAGTGTCAGAGCTAACCAAGTTCCCAAACAGATCAAGAAGAAGGCTACACTACTATAGATCAAGATGATGATTAGCATACCATGATTGAAGATGATGAAGAAGTGAACACAATCCAATAGGATTAGGGAGAGATTCACAACACATAAGACTGACAAGAGGGACTTGAAAGCACTTAGGAAGAGCAAGGAGAGATACAACTCACTGAAGATGAGCCCACCCTAGAAAAATCCTCTTACACTGTAGCATTGCAAAGGCTCTATGCAACGATGCAAGCAATTCAGGACCGATGATAACTCCCTGAGGAAAAAAACCTAGATCTATTACAATGAGGACTTGAGAACAGTGGGTTTGATGCCCCTTTCATTGAATGCATCTTTAGTTGAGTGTGCATGAACTTGGATACATGAGAAACTACACATTGAATGTCTGGATGTGTATTACATAGATATATCAAGCAACCAACTACTTGACTATATAATGTATCTTGAAATGGTTCTTAATTTGCATCCATCTATAATGACACATTAACATCCATAGGTGTCTACATAGGCTTGGAATCTATCATCTCAAACCTTTCCAATAATTTCTCGATGTATTTCTATTGTTTCATGTAGATACATTCATCATTATATATGAATTCAATCCCAATATAATAATGAAAATATCGAAGTCATTTACATCAAATGTATGCTTAAGCTGTGCTTTAAAATATTGAAGGTCTAAATCCTTGGGAACTATCATGACCATATATCAACATATATGATAATAATAATACAAACATCTTTTTCAGATTTAACATAAAGAGTGGGAGCTGCATCTTAGTTTTCAAAACCAATAGATAGAAGATAGACATGTACCTTCTCATACTAAGATCTTGGTGCTTGCTTCAAATCATATAAAGCTTTGATAAGCTTGCATACTAAATGCTCTTTACCTGTCTCTTCAAAACCTTTTGACTACTAAACATAATCATCTTCATGAAGATTACCATTAACAAATGTATTTTTGATATCTAACTAGTATAGATTCCAACCAAAGAATGCAGCTAAAGAAAGTACTGTCCTAAATAGTCATTCTAGATGTAGGAGCAAAAGTCTCATCATAGTCAGTACCTTTCTTTTGTGCATTACCTTTGACAACTAATCTTGCTTTATACCTATCTATGGTATGATTTGCTTTTCTTTTGATTTTAAAGATCCATATAACACCAATAGCTTTTTTATCTTTTGGTAACTTACAAAGCTTTCATGTTTGATTCTTATGAATAGAATCAATCTCTTCTTGCACAGCTTTCTTCCATACAGGACTATGTAATGCATATTGAGCACTAGGTGGTTCAGTCTCAACTAAAGTAAGAGCTAAAATATTATAATTTCAAAATGTTCTACATAATTTACCTCGTCTGTTTGTTGTCTCCTTGTTTGACTTCTAGTTCTTGTAACGTATTCCTTTATACCACTGTCCTTCCATGTTTGTTATGGCCACCTCAAAATATTCTTGGAAAAGTGGTGAAATATCTTGTGCTTCTTCAATATCTATTTCTTCTAGAGCTTTGGAACCTTCTCCAACTTCATAAGTCAAAACATCAAGAGGTACTGATGATGGACTAGATACAGATGAAGGTAATCTAACTCTCTCTTCAACTTTATCAAGTGCATCTTTTAGGGTTTGAGATGGTTCATCCCCACCCTTGTATGGCTAACTGTAAGAATCCAAATTCCTTCTAAAAAATGCATCGTCATCTTCTTATATGAAATTTGTAATCTTTGACTTCTTATCAAAAACCTGATTCTCTAAAATATATGCATTGCATGAGCATAGGATATCACTTGTTTTTGGAACATAGAATTTGTATCCTTTGCTTTCAATTGCATACCAATAAAGACGGCTTTAATGGCTTTTACATCAAGCTTACCACGATCCTTCTTCTCAATGTGAACATAAATTGGTGAACGAAAAACTTTGAAATAACTCACATTGGATTTCTTCCCATCATAAGCTTCATAAGGTGTAATGACCTTTGAAGCTTTTGTGGAAGACCTATTCAGAATGTGATTAGCTGTATGTACTATATCAAACCAAAACTTGGGAGAAAGCGAAAGAAGAGCTGCATATGAATTTGAGTAACAGAAGATGGTGGAGAATTATATTGACAAGTATATTGGTTGGACACATCAAGAGTTGGAACACTATGAAGATCTCCATGAGTAAATGATGAATGCAGATACAAAAGTGATCTTTATATAAAAGGAAGCAGCACTGTTGTCATACTTCAAAGAGCCTCAAGGGCCTCCACAAGAGAGAACCAGTATAGTAGCTACAATAAGAAGAAAACAAAAAGAACCTAAACTGAAGAGAAAGATGAAGGGATCAAAGAAAAAGGCACTAGTTGAAGAAAATTCAGAGTCTCAATTACTAGCAGGTGGATCTACTTTGATTCATAAGATTGAAGGACATACGGAAGAAGGAAAAACTTCAGCAAAAATACAAGTACTACGATCAGTAAACTCAGATCATGATTCTAACTCTGACATAGAATGTTTCCTGTTAAGAAGCTTAAATCTATCAGCACCTAGTACTCCAAGTAAACATATGGGTATACAAATGAAAGTGATAGAGGGATTAGAAAGGATTTTTGAAGCAAAAAAGAAGAATCCATTTTATGAGAACATCACAGAAGACAAGGAAAAAGGACTTTTCGAGATCAATGCATAAAAATCGGCATACCTTCTCATCCGAGTCATCGAAGTGGCAATTGGTGCCATTGTCTACGTGCAAGGGAGGAACTCAACAATCAAGGAAGATGGAGGTTCTCCGTACTTCTTGGGAGGTCACCAATCTCGATTTGTTCCACCCAAAGCTCGATTGATTGGCAATCTCTTTCCATTAAGCTACCCTCTTGTGGTGTTTGAAGAAGGGGAAAGACTAAGGTTCACATCATCTTGAACATGTTTTGGGACCTCAAAGCTTCATTCTTTGCTTTAAAAGCCTATTTTGAAGAATTTTTGGGATGATTCTTAAAGCAATTTTGGAGCACCTGCACGTGTAGTTCTCTTGACATTGATTCATGAACATAAAGAAGAGTGTTCTTTGTTCTTCTCCAACAATGAATATTCAACTTTGGGGATGTGGTTTTAGCTAGAGTAGTAAATCTACAGGTTTCTTGAAAAGCGTTCAGTTGTGCTAGGAGCAGCAACTACAAGTTTATGCAGGTTTTTGCACATAAAGAACATAGTTGATAGACACTTGCACGTGTTGTTGGCTAGTGTTTGGGTTGTGAACTCATCTTTTTGTTGATATATTTAGGTAGTGATGTGTGTGAACACGCTAGGACTGTCGGGCCACTTTTTTCCCTCTTTAGGAGGTTTTTTCCCCCCGGCTTGTATATATGCCTATTGCCCTAATGGGCTACTTATCTTTGTGCATTCTCTAGTAATACATTCAGTATTGTGTGTTGTGCTCCAAGCTTCTTCTTCTTCCTTGTGCTTCTCGCATGCTTTCGCAGATGTCTAACTCCAACAATTGGTATCAGAGCAGGTCGCCGCTTCATCTAGGGTGTCGTCTACACCTCTCCGGTTGTAGTCTCAGATTCGCACGAAATTTGGCGAGCATACTCAAGGTGTTTCAGAGATCAAAGCAGCTTTGCTATGTGGCACCGAAATCGTGATCTGAGTTCATTTCGGCCTCTGAATGCACTATCGCAATGCTTGTGTAGGCTATTTCGTCTTTTTGTGCCAAAGGTATATATCTGTTTTGGTTTGCGAGTATAAGCAACTCAAAGTCTGCTACAGGTTTAGCACAACTTGTTTGGGCAGTTTTGTTCAACTTTCTGAGATACAATCAGTTTTCTACATCAAGGTATTTTAGTCACTGGCGATGGCTGAAAGCTTTGATGTATTTTGCATGTTGATTGTTGAGGATAAGTTGGATGGTACCAACTACCCATTGTGGGCTTATATGATGAGACATGTATTGGTTGCAAAAGGACTGTCAAACATTGTGCAGGGTGTTGAAAAACATCCTATCACACCTACAACTGTTACAACTACAGGTACTGAAGCTGATGGAGAAGGTGTCGAAGATGATGATATTCTACATATTCCTTTTCGTGATGCGGTTTCTGCTGCACCTAGTGTAGAGTAGATTTGTTGGGATGGCAGAGATGCTCAAGCACATGCATTGATAGCCTTGTCTGTCAAAGGTGTCATTATTCCTCACATGACAACTAACATATGAACACCTATGAACAACTAACATACATCTCATGGCGAGGTTGGGTAAGTCTTCCACTTGCATCATCAAAGAAACCTTGACATCTAGGTTTCTTGCATTTAAGAAAACCTCACAATGACGCTCTTTATCAACATGAAATACTTTATGCAAAAATGTAACCCCTATATCAATGACCACATGGACATACATAAGTGGTATCCACATAAGCGTACATAGTGTGTATGTGCTCAATATATGCAACAAAATGGCACTAAAAAGTGTTGGAGTTAGACATCTGCGGAAGCACGTGAGTAGCACAAGGAAGAAGAAGAAGCTTGGAGCACAACACACAATACTGAATGTATTAGTAGAGAATATACAAAGATAAGTAGCCCATAAGGGCAATAGGCATATATACAAGCCGAGGAAAAAAAACCTCCTAAAGGGGGAAAAAAGTGCCCCGATGGTCCTAGAGTGTTCACACACATCACTACCTAAACATATTAACAAATCCCCCTTGGGAGTGATGCGGTGAACAAGTAGTTGGCACTCATGTGTAAGGAAGTGTCGCGAGGAAGGAGATAAGGAAGAGAGCTCACACACACACTCTCACTCTCAAGGAGAAGCACACATACAGATTGAGGCAAGGAAGAATGATCTTCTTCTTCTTCTTCTTCTATTACATAAAAAGAATGTACAAGAATGACCTAAAAACAAGAATACAACAAGTGCAATATATAAAGATCAGTACATAAGGAAAAACCTAATGTCCACGAATGAGTGAGTTGGCAAGGAACAAATGTGTCATCACTCTCGGTAGATAAATCTAATAAAGCTCAATGAAGTATCCCTGATATATACCGGTGTGACCACTATACATGTCAGAGAAACGAAAAACTTGTACGTGTCATCCTTGATCATCACATGTTGAGCTTGATATCTCAACACTCCTCCTAAAGCTCAACGCCATATCCTGTAATCCAAGCATCTCCCGAAACTTCTTCAACTTCTCAGCTCCAAGTGCTTTGGTGAAAGTATCAGCAACCTGCTCATCTGTTCTCACATAAACAAGATCAATATCACCTACTAATACCTTCTCTCTGATGAAGTGATAATGTAGCTCGATATGCTTTGTTCTAGCATGGAAAACAGGGTTTCGTGCTAACTGTATGCTGCTAAGATTATCACAATAGATAGTGATAGGCTTTTGCACTTCCACACCTAAATCTGCAAGTAACATCTCTAGCCATGATGCCTCACATGCTTCCATTGCAGCACCTCTATACTCAGCCTCTGTACTGGACAAAGCAACAGTGAGTTGCTTCTTGCTGCTCCATGTAACAACTGCACTCCCAAGTGAGAATAGAAAGCCACTAGTAGATCTTCTATCTGGAATGCTACCAGCCCAATCTACATCGGTGTATCCATAAACCTGCAAATCCATACTAACCTCATAAAACAATGCATAATCCAAAGTGGCACTCATATAACGTAGAGTGCACCTTAGAGCATCGAAATGTGCCTTCTTGTGAACCTCCATAAATTGACTTTCAAATCCAACACTATATCTTAGATCAGGCCTTGTAACTGTGAGATATATAAGACTTCCCATAATTTTCTTGTACATAGTAGAAATTTCCAATCCTTCACTTTATGTAGTATCCAACTTCAAATTCTGATCTAATGGCATAGAAATTGGCTTACAACCAGACATACCATACTTTTGTAGCATGTTCAAGGCATATTGCCTTTGGGACATCCATATACCTGTTTCTATGTATAAACTCATTGCCCAAGAAATAGCATAGCACACCAAGATCTTTCATGTCAAATTCCTACATAAGAAGTTGCTTTACCTCTTTGATGCTCTCTTCGTTATCACCACCTACAATCAGGTCATCAACATAAATAGCCACAATAGTGATGCCATCATCAACCTTCCTTGCATATAGTGAGTGATCTGCATCACACATAGAAAACCCAATGCTGGTTAAGTAATGAGCAATCCTTGCATGCCATGCACGAGGGGCCTGCTTCAGCCCATACAAAGCCTTTTGCAACCTGCAAACATATTCTGGATGCTTTGAATCTTCATATCCTTGTGGCTGGTCCATATATACTTCTTCCTGTAACTCACAATGTAGGAAAGCATTCTTCACATCCATCTGATGCAAAGTCCATCCTTTTGCTGTAGCTAATGCAACAAGTGTCCTGACAGTAGACATTTTAGCTACAAGGATGAATGTTTCCTCATAATCAATGCCATATATCTGTGCATATCCTTTAGCTACCAATCATGCTTTATACCTGCTTATGCTACCATCAACATTATGCTTTACCTTGTAGACCCATTTGCAGCCTATGCGTTTCTTTCCTTACGGGAATGGAACTAGCTTCCATGTATCATTTCCATCAAGTGCAGCCATCTCCTCATCCATAGCTTTTTCCCAATCTGCAATTCGAATTGCATCTTCAAAGCAAGAAGGTTCAACATCTTGTATTACCTTTGTCATGTAGGCACAATGATGAGCCATGTAACTATCATATGCCAATCGTTGCACTGAATTCTGCATCCTCTTAGATCTCCTCATCCATGTAACTATCATATGTCAATCGTTGCACTGAATTCCATCAAGTGCAGCCATCTCCTCATCCATAACTTTTTCCCAATCTGCAATTCCAATTGCATCTTCAAAGCAAGAAGGTTCAGCATCTTGTATTACCTTTGTCATGTAGGAACAATGATGAGCCATGCAACTATCATATGTCAATCGTTGCACTGAATTCCGCATCCTCCTAGATCTTCTTGGTCTTGGGTCACTTCTCCTTGTATCATCTGCATGTGCCCTTCTTGCTCCTGGAGTCTTCATAGAGGGCAATCTAAGTTCCTCATCAAGAATCTTTTCTGAACCGCTTGAATCCCCATCAACATCTTCAAAACATGCACGTGTTTTATGACCAGTAGAAAGCTTTTCTTTACCTTTCTTGGATGTATTTGATGAATTCACTAGACTAAAATTTCCACGTAATCTTCCACTCCATGGATTTGAGTTGGAACTATTGCTTGGTGATGCATCCGATCCACTCAAAAATTGAGATTTTGCACTTAATTTTTCAGCATTTTCTTTGTCATTTGGGACTCAGTCCTTCTTTGGCATCTGCATAGAAGCTTGACGTTTCATCAGATACCATATCTTTGCTCACCTTTACATGTCATGTGAGTGGGTTATAACATTTATATCCCTTTTGCTCAAGGGAGTATCCAATGAAGACACACTTTTTTGCTTTTGGTTCAAGCATTATCCTTAATTCATCTGGGAGATGTACATATGCAATACAACCAAAAACTTTCAGATGTTATAAGTTTGGCTTTTTACCTGTAAACTTCTCTTCAGGTGTAACTTGATGTACAGCAGCACTCGTAGTTCTGTTCATGATGTATACAACAGTATGCACAGTTTCTGCCCAATAACAATGAGGCATATTCTTTTCAGCCATCAAGGCTCTTGCTACTTCTCCAATATGTCTATTTTTGCATTCAACAACACCATTCTGTTGTGGTGTGTACTTGCATGAAAATTGATGCCAAATTCCATGATTTTTTACAAAATTACTGAACTCATTTGACATGTATTCACCTCCTCCATTAGATCTTAATGTCTGAATGTACTTTCGTGTCTGCTTTTCCACCATAGCTTTAAAATTCTGGAAGTGAGTGAACACCTCACTCTTCTCTTTCATGAAATATACCCATACTTTGCGTGTATGGTCATCAATGAAAGTAACATAAAACCTGCAACCGCCCATAGATATGGTCTTTGTTGGACCCCAAACATCTATATGTAGTACTTCTAGTACATTCCCACTAACATGCTTGTCATGTGGAAATGATGCTCTTGACTGTTTACAAAATTGACATGCTGCACATACCTTTTGCATTTCTGCAACTTTGAAATTTGGTAGTCCATGGACAATCTCCTTTGACTGCATCAAGCAAACATGGCTGCATTCATTTCAAGAATCTTCACAGTTAAGGTGAACATCCTACCCACTTTGTTTCCTTTGGCAACCAATCGTCCATCCTACTTGTACTCTTCTACATATAATCCATTAGCATTGAACCTGACTTGTAATCCGTGGTCGACCATTTGTCCAACAGAAACTAGATTTATTGTTATATTTGGAACATGCAACACATCAGCAAGATGTTTTACGTTCCCATCCTCCATAGACAATGCTATGTTTCCTGTATGATCAATAGGATGCAATGTATCATCACCTGTTTCAACATATCCAAGTACTGGCATTTTTTGTAAACTACTAAACCATTTTGCATGACTGGGCATGTGATTTGAAGCATCAGAGTCAACATACCAGACATTATCATTCAATTTTGAAATACCAGCAGACATCGTATTCATCATGTGTTGTTGAACCATGAAGAGATTCTCACAATCATCTGCACTTGTGGATGCATAATTGTTTTGTTGCCTTCTTTTATTTTGATTCTTCAACCTGCAATCACGTTCAAAGTGTCTAGGTTTACCACAATTCCAACATCCTTTACTCTCATTACCTGAATAATTTCTTTGGAAATTTCTACAACCTCTTTGGCTCCCCCTGCCTCAAAATTGTCCTCTTGCTCTTGCATGATTCTGTTGTTGACCTTGGTCTTGGTTATTGTTTCCTCTTCCACTTCCAAAACCTCTACCTCTGCTCTTCCTCTACCAGAGTAGAATACCTCCTCAGAACTAAGTTTTCCTTGGGAGTTTGAGTCCTCACCAAGATTCTTTTCTTCAATAATCAACATAGATACCAGATCAACAAAATTTGGAGTATTTTCCCTGGTCTGTATAGAAGTTCTGCACTGCTTATATGCAGCTCCTAAACCTCGAAGACACACTTCCACCTTATCATCATCATCTACATTCACGCCAATAGACACAAGTGACTCACATATGCTTTTGATTTTCAAGGTGTAGTCACTTATTGACATGCTCTTCAAGCCTCTTTTGGAGTCTTGCCATCTTGTATGTGTCCAATCATGTTAACAGATAGCCAGTACATTACCTTTCGTGCTCCTTGATTCCATTCCTCATATGCTCTTACCTTATCTGCAGTCCAATTCCTTTTTGGTAACTGCGGAGCATTTTCATTCTCTCCTTCGATGTACTTCCAGTAGCCTTTTCCCATCAGGAAATTCGTCATTCTAAATCTCCAAGCATAGAAGTTGTTCTTGTCCAGCTTATTGCTCATAAGCTGACTCATTCCATCTGCATTTGCCATTTTTGCAACAATTCACAACACTGCAAAACACTACAAGAAGCACTTCTGCTTGAACACTGTCGCACTATAACGTGATAGTTCGATCTCAGAAAAACACAGTTTTCGTGTATCAATAGTACACGGAATCGCTTGAAATTTTGGATCTAGAATATATGAGTGTTGCCAAACAAGTTACAGTTTTTGAAACTGACCTGTTTTTTCTGTGGGCCCCATCTTGTGGGCTTGAAATGGAGGTCGAGATGGCTCCGAAACTTTGAGACCTCAAAATAATTCGAGATGTCTTCTACCTTCATGTTGATTTTTGTAGCAAATGGAGGTCGTTTGTGAATCACGTTTTCTCCACGCCTTGTTTTGTACTCTTCACCGTCGCCTTCTCCACGAGCTCTCTACCGCCATGCTGGCTCTGATACCATGTCATGAGGAAGGAGATAAGGAAGAGAGCTCACACACACACTCTCACTCTCAAGGAGAAGCACACATACAGATTGAGGCAAGGAAGAATGATCTTCTTCTTCTTCTTCTACTACTACATAAAAAGGAATGTACAAGAATGACCTGAAAACAAGAATACAACAAGTGCAATATATAAAGATCAGTACATAAGGAAAAACCTAATGTCCACGAATGAGTGTGTTGGCAAGGAGCAAATGTGCCATCACTCTCGGTAGATAAATCTAATAAAGCTCAATGAAGTATCCCTACATATACTGGTGTGACCACTATACATGTCAGAGAAATGAAAAACTGGTACGTGTCATCCTGGATCATCACATGTTGAGCTTGATATCTCAACAAGAAGTGCCAAGCTATGTGGAAATCACTCCATAAAAGGAAGTAAGCCCAAAGCTTTGCGAAAAGCTTGAAACTTCTCCCTAGGCAGAGCCTTCGTGAAAAGGTCTGCAATGTTCTCCTGTGTGGGCACATATGCCAAGCTAATCTCCCCAGCAGAGAACCTCTCCCTAACATAATGATAATGCACCTCAATGTGCTTAGCGAGAGCATGGAACACAGGGTTCCTCGCAACTGCCATTGCGCTTTGATTGTCAGTGCAGATTGTGGTGGTAGAAGACTGACCAACACCCAAATCAGCCATAAGGCGTCTGAGCTACCAAGCATGAAGCAAAAGCCACTAGTGGACACATGAGTGTCATAGCAACCAACCCAATCAGAGTCAGAAAAAGCATGCAAATCTGGCGGTAGTGATCCCCCCTTGGGATAAAACAAACCAAGTAGTGGAGTAACAATCAAGTAGCGAAATATGCGCTTAACCGCCTGCCAATGCTTGACTCATAGGCAATGCATAAACCTGCTCATCTGTGAGACAACAAATTGAATATCTGGCCGAGTAATGCATAAGTAAATCAAGCATCCAACAACCTGCTGATAGAGAATAGCATCAAATGCATCTCCAACATCATGAAGACTCAGTCGTAAACCTGTTTCCATAGGAGTGGCAATAGGTTTACGCTCTTCAAGGCCAAAATGCTGCAATAATATATCAATATATTTTGTTTGACACAAAACCATTCCACCATCAACGTGCATAAATTGAATGCCCAAAGAGTGACACAAATGCCCCAAATAAGACATCTCAAATTAGGCATGCAAAATCAGCCTTAAAATCAGCAATATGCCTCTCAAGGACCAATGAGCATCATGTCATCAACATTAACCACAATGATCAGAAGTACATCCTTACAGCCTTCAGAAACATGTTTTCTCGGTGCCTCAAGTTTGGTCAAAGAGGACACCATTTCATATTTCTGTAGGCGTAGAAAACTAGCAAAATTCATATGACCAAAGTGTGCATGCCAAAGCTTTGTATTTGACATAGCCTGAGAATCATGTATTGCACATGCCGAATCATTTACAGATCTTTCATAGTCTATGAGCTTATATAGCCCACGACATAAAATGCCAGAAGCAATAATCACATCGCCATTTGACAGATCATGAACTGTACATTTGACATCAACAAATTTCACAACCAAGCCAATCTTGGCTAATGCAGAAACTGATAACAGATTTTTCTTGATCCCTGGTTGGAACAAAGCATCTGACAAAGTGAAAGAACTACAATCAACAGTAGTCAAAATGATCTTACCAACTCCCATAACAGGATAAGAGGAGTTGTTGGCACATGTAACAATATTCCCTGTAGGGGCAGGCTTGAGTGAAGAGAAAAAACTATGCTGCAAGGTAATACGTTTGGTCACCCCACTGTCAAAGTACCAAACATCTGCGTCTACTGCATGCACTACTCATGAGAAGATGGGTCAAAACTGCAAAGAGTAGTAAAGGCCCACTCTTCTTCCTGCACAAGATTAGCATACTCTATTTTTGGAGTAGATGCCTCTGCAACAACCATTCCTGCCCCTTTTTTCTTTGCCTCTTTTGCAGCCAGTTTAGGATAATTCTTTATGATATGATCATTTCCTTTACAGTACTTGCAAAACAATTTCTGCTTTTCTAATTTCTTTCATCTTTGTCTTCCCTCTTCGATTGTGCAAAATTAGCAGATTTCTTCTTACTAATTGAAGAGCTCCATTTTCCTTTACCCTTCTGACTAGCCAGGAAAGCTTGATCTGCAACTCACATAATGGACCTGTTCTGCCTGGACTGATCTTCCTACAACAAAACAGAGACTAACTCCTCAAACGAGAAGGCATTTGGATTGCCTTTCATCATCAACTGAAGAGAAGAAGCAAAACTCTGATATGAATCAGGAAGACCATTCAGGACAGTCTGCATAGGTGAGCTATCTGGTATAACCTCATCAGCAAAAATCAATTTTTCCTTCAAGTCTTTGATATTTGTTAGGAAAATTTCCATAGAATCACCTTCATTCATGTGCTCACTCTCCAATTGTTTTCGGAGGTAAGCAACACGAGCCTCATTCCTAGCTTGGTATAATGTGGTAAGTGTATCCCAAGCATCCTTAGCTGTTCTGCAAGAGCGCTATCATTAGTGTCCATATGAGAGGCCAAATGGCCACTGGATACTTCTTTGTATATGTGCTTTAATAAAACATATAGTGGCCTAGTAACAGACTGTAAGTTCGACCGCATTCATAAGACCTAAGAAGTTTGTTTCCGTGCTCCCTGTGTACTGTGTTTTTCTGCGTATTCTGCAGTCTCTATGTAGAGTACTGTGTGCGGCCTTAGGAGCTCAGTTTTCTACTCCAAGGATATCATCGTGGAGCTCTCAAGAAGGAGAGTGCACCGTCGTGCAGCCCCATTGAGATACTTCATTGGTATCAGAGCAGTTCGATGCAAAAGCTTTGTTCCTTTTGTGCAAGCAAAGCGAGCCCCCCCCCCCCCCCCCCCCCCCCGGCTTTCTCCAAGGCTTATGACTAAGGTGGCCACCAAGGCATAGACCTTGGCATACCTTGTCATCCGAGTCATAGAAGCTTGCTTAAACATGTCAATCTCTTGCCACTAAGCTACACTCTTTTGGTATCGGAAGAAGGGGAAAGGCTAAGGTTCACATTACCTTGAACATGTTTTGGTCCCTCAAAGCTTCATTCTTTGCTTTCAAAGCCTGTTTTTAAAGCATTTTTGGGGTGTCTTTTGGAGCCATTTTGGGGTACTTCTGCACAAAGTTCTCTTCACACAAGTCCAAGAACATCAAGAAGAGTGTTCTTTGTACTTCTCAGACATAAATATCAGCCTTTGGGGCTGTGTTTTCATCCACACTCATAAAACTACAGGTTTCTTGAAAGATTTCAGTTTTGGTGGTAGCAGCCGTTGCAAATCTATGCAGGTTTTTTGAGCGAAAAACATCAGAGTTGACAGACACTTGTAGGTGTTATTGGCTAGTTTTTGGGCTATGCATTCAGCTTTTTAGTGTCATTTTACTGCATATATTGAGCACATACACATCATGTACGCTTCTATGGATACCGCTTATGTACGTCCATGTGGTCATTGATATAGTGGTTATGTTCTTTGCATAAAGCCTTTTACGTTTGATAAAGAAGGTCGTGGTGAGGTTTTCTTAATGAGGAGACACCCAGATGTCGGGGTCTCTTTGGTGATGCAGATGGAAGACTTACCCAGCCTCGCCATAGGAGATGTATGATAGTTGTTCATAGGTGCTCGATAAGCCTAGTTGGCTTCTATTGGGTAACTAATTATATGCAATGGAGTCAGTGATTCGCTGTGCAAGCAAACATGTCAATACTTGCGATTTTATGATATTTTGACATTGGTCATATGCTCATTTTGCAGAAGATACTCTGGCAAAAGCTTTTCCAGATTTTTGGTTTTGTCAACTATACAGTGGTTGATTTACTCCTTGATACACTTATTCGTTGGTGTTTGGAATCTTCTAGCTCCATTATCATTCCATTCAGTTCTCTACCATCATGGCATCAGAGGTCTCAAGCACATCCGGTGGATCAGGGTCTAGTGCTAGTGTTCCGAGGAGGAGCTATAAATTGCAGGGCAAAGACCATTTTGAGATCCGAAAATTTGATCGCACAAACTTTGCTCTATGGAAGAATCAGATTAAAGATATGCTGATTCAAAGGAGGCAATGGAAGCCAATAAATGGAATTTCAAAGAAGCCTACTGACATGGATGAAGATGATTGGGATGAGTTAGATGAAATGGCCAGTTCTACCATTCGCTTGCACCTGGCAGATATGTTTACTTTACAGTATTAGACTCTGAAAGTGCAGAGGAGCTTTGGAAGAACTTATGCAATACATATGAAAAAGAGACAATATCAAATAAAGTCTATCTGATGCAAAAATTATATGACCTTCGTATGAGGGACACAGATAGTGTTGCTGCTCATCTAAATGAGTTTGATCCTATATTCTCTTAGTTACAGGCTAAGAAAATGGATATGGATAATGAAATGAAAGAAATATTGTTGTTATGCACCTTGCCGTCATCATGGGATATATTTTTCACGGCTATTAGCAATAGTGCACCTAGTGGTAAACTCGTCTATGATGACATATGTGGAGCACTCTTGAGTGAGGAGATTCCTAGAGAGTCTATGGTTGGCACTCAGAGTGGAGATGCATATAATGTTCATGATTCTTACCAAGGAAAGAATCAACAACGTGGCAGGAGCAAGAACAAGGAAAGGAATGGTCAACGGAATAAGAGTAGAAGTAAATCAAGGAAGAGGGATATCGAATGCCATTATTGTCATAAAAAAGGACACATGAAGAAGGATTGTTATGCATTAAAGAATGCTAAAGGTAAAGGACATAATGTTGATGGGCATGTTAAGGAGTCACCTACACCATCTACCTTGACTGTGAAGATTGAAGAAATTAATGCTATTTTTGATGATGCTGATGTGTTGACACTTGATAGTATTGTGCCACATGAGGCTCTTATGGCTGATTCTCTTTCCCACACCTGGCTGCTAGATTTTGGTGCTTCTTTCCATGTGACACCACATAGAGAATGGTTCTCTAATTATGTAGCAAAGTCTCTTGGTACCGTGAGACTTGGTGATTCTTACTAGTGTGATGTTGTGGGGATTGGAGATGTGGTTGGTGTAGTTCATTGATGGTTCAAAATTTATTATGCATAATGTATGCCATGTACCTCGTTCTGGCTACTTACCTGTGTTATATTTCTCTGATTTTTCATTTTGTGAGCATTGTTAATATGGAAAGCAAACCAAAAATGTGCATAGAATGCACATGAACTCTTCAATTCAGCCTTTAGATCTCCTTCATACAGATGTATGTGGTCCTATGCCCACTAGGTCCTTAGGTGGTTCTCTTTACTTTGTCACTTTCATAGATGATGCTACTAGAAAAGTATGGGTATATCCTATCAAATTGAAGGATGAGGTATTCCCTACTTTTAGAAAATGGCTTGCTTCAGTTGAAACTGAAAAAGGAACTAAGCTTAAGGCTTTATATTCAGACAATGGGAGTGAGTATACCTCACATGAATTCAGCCTTTTCTATCAGTCTAGAGGGATTCATAGAGAGTTTACAACTCCTTATATCCCAGTATAGAATGGTGTAGGTGAGATAATGAATAGAACTATTCAAGATCGAGTAGTCTCTATGTTGCATCATGCAAACCTCTCACTAGGCTTTTGGGTAAAAGCAGTATTGACTGCAATTCATGTGATTAACTTTTCACCTAGTACTGCCAAAGGTTTGAAAGTGGCACAAGAGTTATGGACAAGGAAGCCACCATATTATGATCATTTTTGAGTTTTTGGGTGTGAAGCATATGTTCATATACCAAAGAATCTTAGACAAAAATTGGATCATAAGTCAAAGAAATGCATTTTTCTTGGATATGGTCACGAAAGACAATTTGGATATTGCTTATGGGATCCTGAAACACAGTCAGTGATCAGAAGTAGTGATGTCATTTTCAATGAGTCTAAGATGCATAAACAACCCATTACGGAGGTTGAACTGAGAAGGGTGGTGTTTGAGGATACTAGTCCTCCAGTGAGAATGCATACAAATGCTGCACATAGGGATGTTCAAGAGAATGTCCATTCAGATTAGTCTGCACATATTCTGTTCAGTAACCATTGAGACGTTCTGCACATGTCTCACATCCACCTGATAGATATGTTCCAAGTTTAGATTTTGTTATGCTAAGAGATGCCGGTGAGCCCTCTTGCTACAAAGAGGCTATGCAGACAGAGGATCATGTCAAGTGGGACTGTGCCATGAAGAGTGAGTTGGATTCTATTCACAAGAATGGTACTTGGGATTTGGTACCTTTGCCAAAGGGCAGTAAAGCTTTACCATGTAGATGGGTATATAAGCTGAAATTCATATCAGATAGTGCTTCTCCAAAGTATAAAGCACGACTTGTTGCAAAGGGTTTTAAGCAACAACATGGTGTTGATTTCGAGGAAATCTTCTCTCCAATGGTCAAGATGACTACCCTGTGCATGTTGCTTGGATTCGTTGCAATGGAGGACTTAGAGCTATTCCAAATGGATGTGAAAACTACTTTCTTGCATGGAGATCTTACAGATGAGATTTATATGGAACACCCAGAGGGTTATGTAGTTCTTGGCAAGGAAATTCTAGTTTGTAAGCTTAAGAAGAGGTTGTATGGACTTAAACAGTCCCCTAGACAATGGTACCAAAAGTTTGATGCTTTTATGAAGTCTCAAGGCTATTCTCGAAGCAATGAGGATCATTGTCTCTACACAAAGAGATGCTCAGATGGCAGCTTCATATGCTTGATACTTTATGTCGATGATATGCTGATTGCTGGGAAGTCCTCTTATGATCTGTCAATTCTCAAAAAGAATTTGAGTCAAACATTTGAAATGAAGGATTTGGGGGATGCAAAACATATTCTTGGCATGCGCATTACTCGTGATAGAGCAAAAGATGCATATACTTGTCTCAAAGTGAGTACATATCTGCAACATCGTAGCCACGGGAAATGCTCATGAATGAATGACTTTCCTCCCAACCATATGCCTCTATATATAGCTCTCTCTAGGGGACTGCCTGCTTGGGCAGGTGGATACTAACCATCCAAGTGTCAGCCATGTAACTACATGTGCGCCAAGTGTCTCAGTTAGCTAGAGTTAACTCAAGTGGATGCTTCTAGAAGGTTCTAGAGATCTTTGGGCAAAACACTCTCCCCATGTATCCCATGGGTGTTGAACCCAAGACCTCCTCCTTCAACCCCTTGAGTCTTAACCACTAGGCTAAGTGGATTACTTGGTTACAAGAGAAATGAACTTCTAGTAAGTCTAGACTCGAGATCTTTGGCCACACATACGGATGACCAAACGATGTTTGATTCCAGATCTGTCTAAACCATTTAGACCATTAGATCATAGACTTACTTTATTACATTCTTGCCCCCTTGGAAAGTATTTTCGTCCTCAAAAATTAGAGCTATACATACTGTAGATAACCCTCGAGCCTCATGTTCTAAAACTTGAAGAAAATGCATTCATTCAAACAGGTTATTTACTTAGAACTTGAAAGTAAAAAACCTTATCATGTTCTAGATCTTGAAGAACATGATCGGTTTCTCCACTTAAAACTTGAAAGTAGAAAACCTTCTTTATTTGGGACCAACTTAAAACTCGAAAGTTGGAAAACATTGTTGGATTGTGGACACTTTTTCCCATGTTGAATGTTCTTCAGTTCCATCCTTCCATTTTACTAAGCGCTCTTCGTACAAGTGACTTCTTGGACGTTTATCTCGGGTGCAAAGTATCCTTTCAAGTTCATGAGGAACTGTTTCATTTACTGGAAGTGGAAGTATAACCTGTTTTCCAACTAGATTATCTAAATCTGTCAGACTCTTCCTAAGATGACTAACATGGAACACTAGATGAATCCAACTATCATCTGGAAGTTGCAATTCATAAGCCCACAAACCAATCTTCTTGGTGATTGGAAAAGGACCGCAATTTCTAGGTGACAACTTGACACATTGACCAGTCTTGAACTTTTTCGATCTTTCAAGAATACGAAGATAAACTTGATCGCCAACTTGAAAAGTAACATCTCTCTGCTTCGGATCGGCATAAGACTTTGCACCATCTTGAGCTTTCTTTAAGTTTGCTTTAGCTAGCTTAAGTTTAAAGTTTATGTCTTGAAGGAATTCTTGAGCTGCTTGAACTCGTTCATTTTGAAGTCCCACTACATACGGAGACCTAGGCTGGAACCCATACATCAACATGAATGGACTAAATTCAATTGATGAATTCTTGGTATTGTTATAGGCAAACTCAGCTAAAGGAAGATAGTCTTCCCAATCAGTCTGTTTGGAGGTAACATAAGCTCTGATTATGTCTTCCAAGATTTGATTGAATTTCTCTGTCTGTCCATCCGTCTGTGGATGTTCAACTATACTTAAACTTAGTTTAGTTTCAAGTCTACTAAAGACTGCTCGCCAAAAATGACTTGTAAATTGAGCATCTCTATTAGAAACTATGTCTACTAGAAGAACATAGAGTCTATAAAGTTGATTTACAAATATTTTTGCAAGTTCTAGAGTCTTATAAGTAGTCTTGACTATAATAAACTGAGCAAGTTTAGTCAATTGATCAACTACAACCTAGACTGAATCAAAGCCTTTCTGAGTGCGGGGTAATCTAGAAATAAAATCCATGGAAATACTTTTTCACTTTCCTTTGGGAATTTCCAAAGGCTGTAGCAATCCTCCAACTTTAAGTCATTCAAACTTATTGACTTGACATATATGGCATTTGGATACATAGTTTTGCACATCTCAATGTAAACTAGGCCAATAAAAATGTCGTTTAACTAACTCATAGGTTCGGTTAATACCAGGATGTCCTGCACTTGGAGCATCATGGCATTCGAAAAGTACTTGATTTCGCATGTCCGGCATACTTGGGACACAAACCTTACCTTTATAAAGCAAATATTCATCTTGGAGAGAATAGTGTTTAAACTTTCTCTTAGAAGTACGTGCTTCATTCTGATGAAGTTGTTCAGTTGCTTTCCATGCTTGACTGTAGATTGGATCTTCTTTGCAGCTTCCTTTCAAAGTTGAAATAAATTCACTTGAATTTGTACAAAACTTAGGTTGTTCAACATAGGCATCCGACTTAAGGCGTCTACCATTGCATTGAACTTTCCTTTTTTGTATCTTAGTTCATAATCGAACTCTTGTAACTGTTTGGACCGTCTTGCTTTTCTACCTCTCAGATCTGGTTGGTTTGCAAACCACTTGATGCTCTCTTGATCAAAGACTATGGTTAACTTTGATCCATATAGGTAATGGCGCCATTTCTACATAGCATTTATAATAGCGAACATCTCTTGCTCATAGCTAGAGTAATTTTGCTGAGCAGGACTTAGCTTTCTACTCTCAAAAGCTATTGGTCGACCATCTTGGCTTAGTACTGCTCCTACTGCAGATGAACTTGCATCTGTTTCTAATTGGAAAGGTTTATTTGGATCTACGATTTGTAGAACCGAGGCCGAAGCTAAAGCAAGTTTAAGTTCTTGAAAACTCTTTGCTTGTTCCTCTTTCCAATTTATCTTCTGATGCTTCCCTTTGAGTTGATCCGTCAAAGGTACTGTAACCTTGGCATATGTAGCCACAAACTTTCGATAATATCCTGCCAATCCGAGAAAAATTTGTAGTTCTCGATTTGTCTTGGGCTCAGGCCATTCAAGAAGACCTTTTTAGGGTCAACTTTGATTCCTTCCACTGAAATAATATCGCCTAAATACTTTACTTCTAGGGTAAAGAATTCACATTTTGACTCTTTACCGTAAAGTTTATTATCGCGAAGAAGTTGAAAAACTTTTTCCAAATGCTCTAAGTGATTTTCACGATCTTTACTGTAGATCAGAATATCATCGAGAAAATCTACAAAATTTTTTCCCAAGTACGGCTTAAGCGCTTGATTCATTTAAGTCATAAATGTTGCGGGTGCATTTGTCAACCCGAACGACATCACTAAAAACTCGTAGTGACCATACTTTGTTCGAAAGGCTGTCTTGGGAATATCATCATCTTTAGATCTTTGACTAGTGGCATGGGATACTTGTTCTTTATTGTAAGATTATTTAACATCCTATAATCTACGCAGAGCCTCATAGTTCCATCTTTCTTTTTTACTAGAAGGATGCGTGCTGCCCAAGGAGACTGGCTTTGGTGGATAAATCCTTTATCCTAATAGTCTTGAATCTGATTCTCAACTTCCCGATTCTAGACATAGGGGAGGCGGCATGGGTTTTGAGATTTTGGCTTGGTTACCGAAAACAGATCTATACTGTGATCGATGTTTCCACGAGAGGGTGGCAAGCCGTGGGGTACTTCCTTAGGGAACACATTTTTAAACTCCTTAATTAAATTATTAAATTTAGTATGAACTTCATGAGGAATAAAAGATGAGACATAAGAAATTTGCTTTGTATTATGTATATTCATTACATTTGTGCCAAGGACAAGAAAAGCTTAAGCTTGAGTCCTGGCTTCAATATTTACAAGTTTCTTAAGTTCAGTATATGAAATCAAAGGGATACTTGGAACATCATGCTTGCCTGTGATTTTATACACTACACCGTCGCGCTGGAATTCCAAAGTGTCAGTAAAATAACACCTGGTCAATGAAGGTCCTAGACTCCATAGTCAATCTCTCCCTAATACCAGATCTATCCGATCCATGTTCATTATTTGGAAGTACAAAGTGTCTTTAAATCCTTGGATTTCTAGTTCCAAATTAGATATCATTGTGTCCCAAACACGGGTGTCTTGACCGTGCATCATGGAAACAATGTATTTATGAGGAGACGGTTTCTGAGGAAGAGCTAGTTTTTTCATTAATGCATAATTAATAAAATTATGCATAGCAGAGTCATCCACCATTATCTGAATGGTGTGCCCTTTGACTGATCCATGTAGCTCAGACCAAATCATGTGGACCAAACTCTTGAGGTTGCCACATGTTTTTGGAGATGTGACATTTATGGGTACTATCGTAGTGCATTATCTGAACCTTCTTTGCACTTGAATTTGTATCCAAGTCCAAAGTTTGAATCAAATGTATCTGTTGCTTACCCTTTCCCTTGTCAGTCAAAGAGATCTTACTTTCTCTTCCAACTGGACAGGCACGACTACGATGTCCTCGCTTGAGACACTTAAAGCACAAATTTTCCTTTTGCGCTTTAACATGATCTTCTGGAGAAAGCACGTGTCTAAAAATACAAGGTTTTTTAGACACCCTTTCATTCGATCTTGCCCCTTTGCCCTTGCGCTTAATGTTATTCTTCTGGGAATAACTATTTTCTTGCGGAACATCCATACGTGAGTTATCCTCATAAATTTGGGCAACCTTAATCGCCTCTTCCATGGATTTAGGTGAATGTCTTTTGACTTCATTTCGAATTCGCTGATTAAGTCCTCTGACAAAACCACGAAGACGATGAAAGTCATCTAAGTTTTTGAATTTCATAATAACATCTCAGTATTCTGAAATATAAACTCAAAATGGTCTACCTTTCTGTTGAATTTTATCCCACGCCTCCCAGTTCCATTCCTCCTCATTCTCGGGGAGAAACTCTTTCTTGAAGAGGCGAGAAAATTCAACCCAGGTAATAGGTTTCTTGTGAGTCTCAGAGAGACTCATCCCCAAGTATAAGCCTTGGGTCCTAGTGATAAGCTTGCTTCTACTACTCTCACATGATCGGGGGTATGCTTGAGTTCGTGGACATCATTCCACTTCTCCAAGAAGGTCAAAACCGCATCTTTATTCCTATCCTTGTCCTCTCCAGAGAAGTAAGGAGGACGGATCTCCTTTCCTAAGGAAAGATCCACTGGGCGGTTATGACTTCCTGACATCCCTATCGAATTAGCAAATAAGGGAGTAGGAGACACCAAACTAAGACGGCTCATACTTCCCGTTAGGGGAAACATGTCTGTATGGGGAGAGGATAATCCCTTATCCTTTTCCATCCTAACAGACATTGGTGAAGTTGCAATTGTATCTGTGTGACTACCCGAAGTAGCCTTACTAATATCCCTAGGCGTCTGAAGTAAGTTCAAAATAGCCTTAAGGTAATCTTGGATTCCATCAAAAGATTGATGGAGTTTCGCAACCTCATCCAGAATATTGGAGAACCGTCCAATTCTTTTCTCAACTAGCAACATCCTACCTTCCATATCTTTCCTCTCGTTTAAGGTAGTGTTGGTTTCCCCTTTTCTCGCAGAATCCTCAATGTCTAATGCTACAATCGTCGATTCTATTTTTGATGCATCAGATGCATGACTAGTATTTGAAACCATAGGTGCAAATGAATGCAATGCACGTGAAACTACTCGTGGTCTAGTTATCAATGAAAATGTTACTAACATAGGAATGGAAACATACATCGATGCACTAGTAGTACTCATAAGCGAGACATGGCTAGAAGTCCCCTCCATCGCACACAGAGCGTTATTAAACTTACTAACTTAGTATTCCTAATGCAAGTGGTGCTTGCAACAAAATTAAAAGAGCTATGCAAGATTATCACAAGAAATCGTCCCTGATGATTTGATCCGTCGAGGTCGGCTTGATTCTAGCTGAGAGTGCTAGAATAATGTCAAAGTTAGGCCTCCGGATCTTCACTCCACAGCTCCACTTCCTTTAAACTTTGCCTGAAACTTTAGCTTTCTTCCGCTTTGCTCACCAAATATATGTAGTCAATTTTGGTTGGAAATATCAGCAAGCTTAAGAGAATACACAAAAAGGATCTCAGCTCAAGATTTGCAGAGACAGAACCAAAACTTCAGAGAACTGAACATCACCAAACGCCTTTATTGTAATGGTGAAGTCGTTGCAGACTAATCCTCGAGGTCCAGGGATCGATTCCTTCAGCCGTGATCTTCTTTTACTTCTATATTATGCTATGGTTCTGAGTTAGGAGTGTCGAGATATCAAGCTCAACATGTGATGATCCAGGATCACACGTACCAATTTTTCATTTCTCTGACATGTATAGTGGTCACACCGGTATATGTCAGGGATACTTCATTGAGCTTTATTAGATTTATCTATCGAGAGTGATGGCACATTTGCTCCTTGCCAACTCACTCATTCACAGACATTAGGTTTTTCCTTATGTACTGATCTTTATATATTGCACTTGTTGTATTCTTGTTTTTAGGTCATTCTTGTACATTCCTTTTTATGTAATAGAAGAAGAAGAAGAAGATCATTCTTCCTTGCCTCAATCGTGTGTGCTTCTCCTTGCAAGTGAGAGTGTGTGTGTGAGCTCTCTTCCTTATCTCCTTCCTCGTGACATGGTATCAGAGCTAGCGTGGTTGTAGAGAGCTCGTGGAGCAGCAAGACGTGGAGAAAATGTGATTCACAAACGACCTCCATTTGCTATGAAAATCGGCGTGAAGGTAGGAGACCTCAAAACATTTTTGCAAGTTAACCCTTTAGGGTCACTTGTTTTTGTGAGATCAAAGTTTCAGAGCCATCTCGACCTCCATTTCGAGCCCGCAAGGTGGGGCCCGTAGAAAACCAAGTCAGTTTTAGAAATTGTAACTTGCGTTGTGTTCAGCAACACTCATATATTCCTGATCCAGAATTCAAGTGATTCCGTGTACTATTGATACATGAAAACTGTGTTTTTCTGAGATCGAACTGTCACGTCATTTTGCGACAGTGTTCAAGCAGAAGTGTTGCTTGTAGTGTTTTGCAGTGCTGTGAATTGCTGTAGAAATGGCAAATGCAGATGGATAGAGTCAGTTTATGAGTGATAAGCTAGAAAAGAACAACTTCCATGCTAGGAGATTCAGAATGACAAATTTCCTGATGGGAAAAGGCTACTTGAGGAATGGAATCAAGGAGCATGAAAGGTAATGTACTGGCTATCTGTTAGCATACATGATAGCATGATTGGGCATGTACAGGATGCCAAGACTCGGAAAGAGGCTTGGAACAGTTTGGTCACATTGTACGAGACCAATACAAAGGCACAAAAATTGCAACTCAAGAATGAGCAGCATACATTGGAGAAAACGAGCATGTCGGTAAGTGACTACACTCTGAAGATCAAAAGCATATGTGAGTCACTTGCATCTATTGGCGTGAATGTAGATGATGATGATAAGTTGGAAGTGTGCCTTCGTGGTTTAGGAGCTGCATATAAGCAGTTCAGAACTTCTATACAGACCAGGGAAAATATTCCAAATTTTGTTAATCTGGTATCTATGCTGATTATTGAAGAAAAGAATCTTGGTGAGGATTCAAACTTCCAAGGAAAGCCTAGCTCTGAACAGGTATTCTACTCTGGAAGATGAAGAGGAAGAGGTAGGGGTTTCGGAGGTGGAAGAGGAAACAATAACCAAGACCAAGGTCAACAACAAAATCATGTAGGAGGAAGATGACAGTTTCGAGGCAGGGGAGCCAAAGAGGTCGCAGCAATTTCCAAAGAAATGATTCAGGTAATGATAGTAAAGGATGCTGGAATTGTGGTAAACCTGGACACTTTGAATGTGATTGCAGGTTGAAGAATCAAAATAATAGAAGATAGCAAAACAACTATGCATCCACAAGTGCAAATGATTCTGAGAAGCTGTTTATGGTTCACAACACATGATGAATACGATGTCAGTTGGTGTTTCAAAATCGAATGATAATGTCTGGTATGTTGATTCAGGTGCTTCAAATCACATGACCAGCCATGCAGAATGGGTTAGTACTTTGCAAAAATTGCCAGTTCCTAGATATGTTGAAACAGGTGATGACACATCACATCCTATTGAGCATACAGGAAACATAGCACTATCTATGGAGGATGGAAAGGCAAAACATCTTGCTGATGTGCTGCGTGTTCCAAATATAACAAAGAATCTGGTTTTTGTTGGACAAATGGTTGACCAGGGATTACAAGTTAGGTTCAATGTTGATGGATTATATGTAGAGCAGTACAAGCAAGATGGACGATTGGTTGCCAAACGAAACAAAGTGGGTAGGATGTTCACCTTAAGTGTGAAGATTCTTGAAATGAATGAAGCCATGTTTGCAAAAGGTGCACGAGTTATTGCTGATATAGAGATCTGGCACAAACAAATTGGACACGCAAATCTGCAAAGGATGAAACTGATGCAGTCAAAGGAGATTGTCCATGGACTACCAAATTTCAAAGTTGCAGAAATGCAAAAGGTATGTGCAACATGTCAATTTGGTAAACAGTCAAGAGCATCATTTCCACATGACAAGCATGTTAGTGAGAATGTACTAGAAGTAGTACATACAGATGTTTGGGGTCCAGCAAAGACCACATCTATGGGCGGTTGCAGGTTTTATGTTACTTTCATTGATGATCATACACGCAAAGTATGGGTATATTTCATGAAAGAGAAGAGTGAGGTGTTCACTCACTTCCAGAATTTTAAAGTTATGGTGGAAAAGGATACAGGGAAGTACATTCAGACATTAAGATATGATGGAGGAGGTGACTACATGTCAAATGAGTTCAACAATTTTCTAAAAAGTCATGGAATTCGGCGTCAATTTTCATGCAGGTACACACCACAATAGAATGGTGTTGCTGAACACAAAAATAGACATATTGCAGAAATAGCAAGAGCCTTGATGGTTGAGAAGAATATGCCTCATTGTTATTAAGCAGAAGCTGTGCATACTACTGTATACATCATGAACATAACTCGACTGCTACTGTACATCAAGTTACACCTGAAGAGAAGTTTACAGGTAAAAAGCCAAACTTATCACATCTAAAAGTTTTTGGCTGTATTGCATATGTACATGTCACATATGAATTGAGGATGAAGCTTGATCCAAAAGCAAAAAGTTTCTTCATTGGATACCCCCTTGATCAAAAGGGATATAAATGTTATAACCCACTCCCATGACAGGTAAAGGTGAGCAGAGATGTGGTATTTGATGAAATGTAAAGCTTCTATGCAGAAGCCAAAGAAGGACTGAATCTTGAACCAAATGACAAAGAAAATGCTGAAAAATCAAGTGCAGAATCTCAAATTTTGAGTGGACCGGATGCATCACCAAGCAATAGTTCCAATTCAAATCCATAGAGTGGAAGATTGCACGGAAATTTCAGTCCAGCAAATTCATCAAATACATCCAAAAAAGGTAAAGAAAAGCTTTTTGCTGGTAGTAAAACATGTGCAGGTTTTGAAGATGTTGATGGAGATTCAAGTGGTTCAAAAAAGAGTCTTGATGAGGAACTTGGATTGCCCTCTATGAAGACTCTAGGACTAAGAAGGGCACATGTAGATGATACAAAGGAGACATGACCCAGGACCAAGAAGATACGGGAGGATGCGGAATTCACTGCAACGATTGACGTATGACAGTTATATGGCTCGTCATTGTGCCTACATGACAAAGGAAATACAAGATGCAGAACCTTCTTGTTTTGAGGATGAAATTAGTAATGCAGATTGGGAAAACGTTATGGATGAGGAGATGGATGCACTTTATGGAAATGATACATGGAAGCTGGTTTCATTGCCACAAGAAAAGAAACCCATAGGATGCAAATGGGTTTACAAGGTAAAGCATAATGCTGATGGTAGCATAAGCAGGTATAAAGCCCGATTGGTAGCTAAAGGATATGCACATACATATGGCATTGATTATGAGGAAACATTCAATCCTATAGCTAAAATTTCTACTGTCAAAACAAACTTGTTGCATTAGCTACAACAAAAGGATGGACTTTGCATCAGATGGATGTGAAGAATGCTTTCCTACATGGTGAGTTACAAGAAGAAGTATACATGGACCAGCCACAAGGATATGAAGATTCAAAGCATCCAGAATATGTTTGCAGGTTGCAAAAGGCTTTGTATGGGCTGAAGCAAGCCCCTCGTGCATGGCATGCAAGGATTGCCGATTACTTAACCAACATTGGGTTTTCTATGTGTGATGCAGATCACTCACTATATGCAAGGAAGGCTGATGATGGCATCACTATTGTGGCTATTTATGTTGATGACCTGATTGTAGGGGGTGATAATGAAGGAAGCATCAAAGAGGTAAAGAAAATTCTTATGCAAGAATTTGACATGAAAGATCTTGGTGTGCTGCGCTATTTTTTGGCATCGAGTTTATACATACAGAAACCGGTATATGGATGTCGAAAAGGCAATATGCCTTGAATATGCTGCAAAAGTATGGTATGGCTGATTGTAAGCCAATTTCTATGCCATTAGATCAGAATTTGAAGTTGGGCACTAAATCAAGTGAAGCATTGAAAAATGGTACTATGTACAGGAAAATTGTGGGAAGTCTTATATATCTCACAATTACAAGGGCTGGTGGCTAAGTTATACTGTTGGACTTGAAAGTCAGTTTATGCAGGTTCCCAGGAAGCCACATTTGGATGCTCTAAGATGCACTCTACGTTATGTGAGTGCTACTTTGGATTATGCATTGTTTTATGAGGCTGGTCTAGATTTGCAGGTTTATGGATACACTGATGCTGATTCGGCTGGTAGCATTCTAGATAGAAGATCTACTAGTGGTTTTCTATTCTCACTTGGGAGTGCAGCTGTTACATGGAGCAGCAAGAAGGAACCCACTATTGCTTTGTCGAGTACAGAGGCTGAGTATAGAGGTGCTGCAATGGGAGCATGTGAGGCATCATGGCTAGAGATGCTACTTGCGGATTTAGGTGTGGAAGTGAAAAAGCCTATCGCTATTTATTGTGATAATCTTAGCAACATACAATTAGCACGGAATCCTATTTTCCATGCTAGAACAAAGCATATCGAGGTACATTATCACTTCATCAGAGAGAAGGTATTAGTAGGTCATATTGATCTTGTTCATGTGAGAACAGATGAGCAGGTTGCTGATATTTTCACCAAAGCACTTGGAGCTGAGAAGTTGAAGATGTTTCGGGAGATGCTTGGATTACAAGATATGGCGTTAACCTTGAGGGGGAGTGTTGAGATATCAAGCTCAACATGTGATGATCCAGGATGACATGTACTAGTTTTTCGTTTCTCTGACATGTATAGTGGTCACGTCGGTATATGTCAGGGATACTTCATTGAGATTTATTAGATTTATCTATCGAGAGTGATAGCACATTTGTTCCTTGCCAACTCACTCATTTGCGGGCATTAGGTTTTTCCTTATGTACTGATCTTTAGATATTGCACTTGTTGTATTCTTGTTTTTAGGTCATTCTTGTACATTCCTTTTTATGCAATAAAAGGAGAAGAAGAAGATCATTCTTCCTTGCCTCAATTTGTGTGTGTGTGCTTCTCCTTGAGAGTGAGAGTGTGTGTTTGAGCTCTCTTCCTTATCTCCTTCGTTGTGACAAGGAGCTGATAGTGTGCATGGATAATCTATGGCTTACAAAGCAGAAGAATAGATCACGCTAAGGATAAGCGATCTCGGATAAGAGAAACCTCTTCTACGTAGAGACCAAAGGTTCGAAACTCGTGCCTCAGAACACGTATTTTGCTCTGTGCATGCTCTTTTACTTTGTTGGAATGGAGTTCTACAGCGAGGACATAAGATCAGAATAAGTTTGATGCAGCAATCTGCCATGCTAACGGCTTGCCTATGTGGATAACAGAATGTCCTTCACGCTGGGAGGTCGAGGGTTCGAACCCGATGACCATCTTCCCTTTTGATCTTGATGAAGAAGCTTTCAGTAGCATTATTCACGATCTTAGTAATAACTGTAGAGCAATTACTAACTGAGCCGTGTTGCTCTCTTGGATAAGGGAGTACCTTAAGAACTGGCAGGTCGCAGGTTTAAATCCGCTGCACGTTCACAGTAAAAACAATGTTTTTGCAATCTATTCTCTAAAGTATGCTTTCCAAGAAGAATTCGGCAAGACTCTTCAGCACACCCACGAGCAAGAAAGACAGACCACAAAATTTGACGAGGTAGATGGTACAAAATTTGACGAGGTAGATGGTGAAGCTCACTCCAAGGTCACCATGGAAGCTCTAATACCAATGCAATAGCGTAGCCATAGGAAATGCTCATGAATGAATGACTCTCCTCCCAACCATATGCCTCTATATATAGCTCTCTCTAGGGGACACCCACGAGCAAGAAAGACAGACCACAAAATTTGACGAGGTAGATGGTGAAGCTCACTCCAAGGTCACCATGGAAGCTCTAATACCAATGCAATAGCGTAGTGTTGCTCTAGCACAATGGTGAGAACCACGTTAAGAAGCTTCACCTCCTTAATGTCAATCCGTGGAAGAGATAGGAGTGATATGAAGATCGTGAATGTGAGATGAAGTGAGAGTGAAGGTGAGAAGCATAGAAATGCACACACACACACACACTACGAAGAGACAAGCAAGACACAATGGAAGGTGTGAAATTAGCTCTATTACTCAAGAACACTATTACAAGCTCAAAAGAACTCTAACCTCAAACAAGCTAACACCAACTAACCTCAAAATTGAGCTCTCTAGCTCTTTTTATAGTTTCTAGACTAGTTTTGACCGGTTTCACATCTAGTGACCGGCATAGTTAAAAATTAGGTCCTAGATGCTATTTGGAAGGGTAAACGATGTCTAAAAATAACGAAAATTGATACGCTTGTTCTACCTAAGCTCCTCAAGCTCGAGGACTCCTCGGCTTGCACAAAATGGAGCTATGGATTACAAAATGGGGTTTTCTATGTTACATATGTTACAATAGTGATAAAAATCACTGTTGGAGGTTTTTGGAAAGTATTTGAAAACATAATTCTTTGAAAAACGATTCGACTGGCTCCCTGCTTTGTCGTTACATGCTTCCGTGTTGTCTGTGCCTCTGGCTGCTTCCAACACCCCCCTCCCTCTCGCTTCTGTCGTCCCTGACAGAACCTTGTAGTGAGGTCTGCCGGATATAGTTCTGTAGGAGGTCTTGAGCGAGGGTGTGCTCGGAGATACGAATGCCTCGGGCCAGGTCTGCCTCGAGTTTCTCCCAGTCGATTGGTTGCGGTTCTTCCGGTGGCGGGAGCTGATAATGGGTGGAATAGACCATTCGTTCACAGGCAAATAATTATAATAAATGTGTAGGCCTGCTTATGAATACCTCTGAATGGTATTCCCAGAAGCCGGTTGTGAACATCTCTTCGAATGTCTGCTTGTAGCACGCCGGTAGGTACTTTATTCTGTAGTGCCAGACATAACACACCCGTAGCGATGGCGTTGTACTCATATCATATACCAAGTCAAAATTGCCATGCTCAAAGCCCGGGGTGTTGACATGGGGTGGCTTGACGCGTCGGAAGACTTTAAAAATCATTTGCATCATGTCAAAGATTTTGACAGTCATATGCGCTGCTATATCATCCATATGCTTTAATCTAGGGAGCCAGTGGCGAATTGTAGCCATCATGTAGCGAACAGTTGGTAACTCAATGGGTGGCTTAAAATAGGGGTAATTCAACCAGTCTTGGCACTGCTTATTGTTTTGTACCTTAATAGCAAAGGCAGTCCAGGAGCGGCGTCGTGGCACTGGTCCCCAACACAGATTGTACTTCAAATGCAAAGGTGCCTTTACCCATGTACTCATCATCTCTGGATACTTCTGTAGTAAATCTTTTCGCCACTCTGGTTGATAGATCCTTCCTTTCTGTGCATCTAGTGGCAAATCAGCCGCCTCAAATTGAGTTGCATGCGATGGTTTCTTACCTGTCTCTTTCTCGATGGCTAACTGGTATTCGGCCATTAACATGAAATATGGTTTATACTGTAGCTCATGCCCAGATATGTATCGTCGCGGGGCCAAATGAGCAAAGAATGGAGACTGTAATATTCTTTCTTCTATCATCGCCATGGCATGTAATTGTGCCTCTACTCTAGCTGAGTGCGTTGTTCCAAGTTCCTCAATAGTCTTCATCCACGCGGGGGTCGGAAGTTTGTACGTCATCTGGCCTTCGGCCGTGACGCGTCCGCCTGGGATGGGTTGTGGCTCGTACGCTTCTTCAAATGTTTCCTCCACCGGGATGGTGACCGTTTCTTCCTCAGCTGGAAGCTCAGGTGGGGAATCTGGCCTTGGTGGCGCTTCATATACTGCAATCCTTGATTCAAGGGTCGATACCTGGGCCCGTAATGAGTTGAGTTCCTCTAGGAGGTCAGGAAAGGGGTCCACAGGTGCTTGTATGTCTTGGTGTGCCGGTTCTCGTAACTGGAGTAATTTGTGATCTTCTTTGAGTTTCTGTAACTCCTCGTTCATGCGGTCGTATTCATCTAGCAATCGTACATGATCTTCTAGCAGCATCCTCATCGAGTCTGAGGGAATGGCTTTGAACCTGCTAGGACTGAGTGGTTGGTCTGGGTGGTTGAGCGCTGCTTCTAAGTTTTCTCGGTTCTGATCCTGTAAGCGCTGGTTTTCTTCCTTGGCGGCTGCTAGGTGTCTTCGTAGTAAGCCCATGTTTCGTGTTAGCGTTGCATTGCGGACTGTCTGGGCTCTTAATAAATTATCCAGGTCAGCAGTGGCTTCCTTGGTCTTCTCTTCGATTTCTAGTTCCAATTTGTGATATGCCTCGCGTAATTCCTGGTAGCGGGTGTTCAGAGAGGCATTCTCAATAGACAATAAGTTAAGCTGCGACTGTAAGTCATTGGTTGTCCTCTGCAGCTGCTGATAATTATCACCAAGAGATATGAACTCATCTCTTACTTGCGTCATACACATGAACATCTGTCGGAATGCATTATCTACAGTGGGTGATAGTATTAACGGGGTGCTAAATGAAGATGCAGTTGGTGTAGATGCAACGGGAATGGGGAATGGGGGTGGGAAGGTGGATGATGTAGTGATTGTTGAAAATTGTGATGTGCCTAAAAATGTTTGTGCCGGGAGTGAAGTGAGTGATGGTGCTGTGGGTGGTGAGATGTCCATGTCAGTGGACGTATCTAGTGCGGTGACCGTGAATATGGGAGTGATTGTGGGTGCTCGTGCTGGTGTAAATACGGGATTTACAAAGGTTGAGGGGTAATTTACAGGGGGGCTGGCTGGAGCAACTTGGTGGAGAGGGGAAAGAGGGGTTATAGTGGGTCGGGGAGGTGAGACGGGGGAGAAGATTAAGGGCGGTGGGAATGGAAAAAGGGGTCTTGGAGTTGTGGGGAAAGATGGAAAAGATTGATGAAGGAATGGGTTGGGTAGAAAGGTGGGTGTGGGAGGGGGTAGACTAGGGTTAATGGGTGCAGGAATTGTGGGGTTAGTGGTCGTAAAGACAATTTATGCAACACCACCGGCGAATGAAGATGTGGGTCTGGGGGAAGGAGGGTGAAGAGGGGAGGCTAGATGGACGGGTGGTGAGAGAGGAGCGGTTGGGGTGGTCGGTACTTCAGTGACTACTGAGGTTTGTACAGCTGTAGCGCGGGGTGGGGAATCTACAAAGATGGTTTCTACGGCCAATGAACTTTCGGGGACGAGGCGTGCCTCCCTGGCTTGTTCTGAAGATTGTGCTCCGGTTGGTACACGAATGTATTCGCCGGGCTTTGAAAGTAGTCGTACTCTGCAGGGGTCAAACTGTGGTAGTGGCTTTCTTTGCAAGTACCTGAGCGCTTCGTTGGAGCCTACTGATTTGACTAACTCGCAGAATCCTTTGATGTATGCGTCTTCGAATCCGCCTGTGACAAGTTCTTGTTCTATTATTGTTTGACTCTCTTCCTCTGTCAGCTTTTTGCGTGCCCAAACTTTTTCCATAGTTCTATACAGCTTCTTGATAGCTAGTGTGTACGCTGCTGCTTCGTAAGTTTCATCTTCATGGGTACTTGTATCACCATGTGTGTCTGTTTGTTGGCCTTGGCCGTCTGTCTGTTCATGCTCTTGGGATTCCTGTGTTCCCTAGCTAGCTTCGTCGTCTCCTTCGTCGTCATCGGTTGCTGTCCTTTCGTCATCAGAGCTGGACACAACCTGTCCTTGTGGCTGATCCCTGGGTGTGGTAGGGTAGCTAGGCCTTTCAAATTCTTGAGAAAACATTTGTCCTTCTGAAAACTGGAACTCGTTGGAGAATGCATCGGGCATCTCAAAATCAAAAGTTTGGTCCAGTGGCTCTGCTTGTCCTGGTTCTAAATGCGGTATTGGAAAAGAGAAAGCTTCCGCACCAATAGTGGTGGGAAGTTCAGCTGCTGTGGTGATAGGTTCTGTGGTTGTGGCTGCTTGGGGTGCGACAGTACTGGTGGTGCCCTCCGTTACCACTGGTCTAGATAACCTTATGCGAATAGGTTGTACTGTGGGAGTGGCTGCTGTTGGTGACTGCTCTGGAGATGGTTGTGGCGAGGATGATTCTGGGACTTGTAGGCACGGGATAGTACCTCTCATCCGCTTTCTGGCTCTGCCTTTGCTAGACTTTCTAGCCTTCCTAGTGGTGCCTTTAAATGCTTTCAATTCCTCACTGGTCATGGCACGCTCAATTGGTAAGTCATACGCCAAGCACATATATATGATCCTGGTGAGGGCGCAACACCCATTGATTACCTTCTTTCTCTCCCACCTATGTTGTGCCAAATAGAGCTGATCAATTATCTAGCTAGCAAGATCAATCGTTTGCGGTCCAGTACATGCTAAGTATAATCCAAACCAGATTCTTTTGTGGGGCATGGTAAAACGATCCTGAGCTGGGAAAGCAAAGTGCTGCATGCATATCCGTAATGGCTTAGAGAGCTCAGGTGTTATAGCAGAAATATCCTCCCACTTAGTTACATCACCACGCTTCATCTGCTCTAGGACTAGCTGTTCTTTCTCCGTTGGAGTGTGTGTTCCATGAATCTTGATGGCCGCTCTGATTAAATCCTTCGAAAGATAAAATCTTTTGTAAGGTGGATCATCCACTAAAGAAGGCAAAATAAAGGTTCCTGGGATGTCCTTATTCTCTGAGGCCAGCAAAGTGGTGATTACGTAATAACACCTATAAAAGTCAGGTTTGGGCAGAGGATCACTGAAATACTCCGTGAAGCCGGCTCTAGCCCAAACATGAGTTAAGTCCTGGGTGTTCTGTAGGCCTTCGAATTCTCTTGAGAAGAATTGATACTTGCCCCATTTGCGGTCATCAAATGTCATATTTGCTTCAAAAATGAAGTCAGCATCAGCTAATGGTCCTGCTAGGCCTTGGAACCAGTGAGAATTAAGATGAATCTTCTCGGTATATCCTCTAGGAGGATCATCGATTGGCATGGGTCCTGGAAAACCTTGAAACTCTGGTGGTTGCATCGTCGGATAAGATTCTGCTAGTAATTCTCCAATAGTGGCCATCGGTGCACTAGGGCCAGCTTCTGATGGTCCTGCTTCGGTTTGCATGATGACTGATGAGCTAATGGAAAAGATCTGCTACAAAAGATTAACACATTAGTATGGAAATTAATTATGATCCCATTAAGGTGAGACCGCAATCCCTTTCCATAACCGATGTGTAACCCGTGTAGCCAAGTGTCGTGAAGTGATTGATGCAATGATTATTTGCAAAACTAATGCAGGTCTCTAGACGCCTACATGGTCAGGTTATGCATACATTTCTTGATGAGCTGTTATTATGCATGATGTAGGGTTTTGGTGTATGAATTTATACAAGGTTTGGTTGAGGGTGAATTATTACAAGGGTGGAGTTTAAACGGGGTGGGAGAATTGTTAGATAATGGGGTACAAGAAGACGTCTGGATACGTTTCGGTATCCATTTCCTAAGAGTCTTTGGGTGGGTGGTATGGTTCTGCTGAGGGACAAACAACGGTATCGGGTTTGGTGGTATTGAAGGATGAAAAGATTTCTGAGGGGTATATATTACATGGCTTGAGGGTTGGGCTATAATACATTGTTTGGGTACCCAAATCTGCATGGGTGTGGGTCTATGGGTAAGGTATTTCTTGGCGATCCAAATCTGCCGAGTATTTGTACTTGGGTAAGAAGATCGAGGGGACTTTGGATGCTGACTCTGCTTTTGTTGCAACTTTTTCCTGTTCTCGTCTACAGTGTTGCCAATAGCCTGTGGTTGCTGTCCTTTTGGCACCCATATTTGTCTCATGCCACTTGTTCCGTGATGTTGATACCTCTGCTTTCTTTGCCTTGTCTGGTGATGTTGTCGGTCTGGGTTCCTCTGTTGAGGTTGACTCGTTCGTGGTTGGGTTTGAGAGGTCCAATGGACGCTCTGCTTTGGAAAAGAAGGGAGATCCAACACTTGCGTGACCTGCCCATTAGGAAGTGATTCGTTATTTATCTTTAATCTAGGCCAGTCCGCAGCAAGTTTGGAAGGATGAGCACCGCAGGGTGTTGTGCTCATTTGGCCGCTGATGCAACCCACCTGACCGCTGATTGTATCCATCTGCCCTAGCGGTTGGGTAGCTGCCCCTTCTAGTTTGCAGGAAGCCCCAGGGAAGATCTCCTGTCGTCCTTCGGATTGACAATTGTCCCTAGCCAAGCCCGAGTGGGTTGGAGTAGACGTAACGTGATTGGTCTGACCCAAGATCTTCCGGTCTTCCGTCACATGCGTTTCATAGGGTCTAGGGTTACAATCCTCAGTCGGAATGCCGTTAGGGAAGTCAAGCGGTATCACTCGCTTCTGTTCTAAGGTTCCAATCTGTAAGGAGCCTTGTCTAAGATTTAGGTCCACTGAGTGATCGTATAGCCAATCTTGGCCAAGGATTAGGGGTTCTATCAGGTCGTCATCATGGCACACTAGTAGCTTCGCTGTCATGGTCACATCCTTAATGAGGATAGGAAGGTCCACCTCACCCATGCAAGGGGTTTCCATGCCTCCTAGGCCTATGAGGTATGCCTCAATTGGCCGCATTTCTATTCCTGAATCCTTATAGTGGGACGATCTAATCGCACTAGTCGCAGCACCTGAGTCAATTAAAGCCCTGAGCTCTTGGCAAGGGTTGCCGTGCTCTAACCTGACTGTAATGAATGGTCTCCTGTCCACTATACTAGGATGAGTGGTTGACTTTACTTGACACATGGCCATGGGATATCTGGGTGTAGTTTCCAGATGGTTATAATGTTCTCTCCCTAGTCCTTGTCTTCTTAACTTCATGCGTTTAATGCGTTCTATTGCTTCTGCCTGAGCTTCCGCTCGTATTCTATTTTCTTCCTCCTTACGCTTCTTTGCCAATGTGAGTCGTCTAAGCATATCCTGAGTAAGAGGTTCCTGATATAGCCTGACTCTACAGCCACTAATATAATTAGGCATTATATCTCCTTCTAAAGTGGCTAACTGTACTGCTCCACTTGTTGAGAGTCTGTTAATGATCATAGGTCCATAACCTCGCTTTTCTAACTTACGTGCGTGTTGCTTTAGCGTATATACTAGAACTAAATCTCCTTCTTTTAGGCCTTTATCTTTCACATGTGCATCAAAATATGCTTTCTGTCGCTTCTTCGCTGCATATATTCCTGCTGCTGCCTTTAGCCTGGTTTCTCCTAATCGTTCCAAGTCCATTATTCTCGCTGATAATTCATGGCCGGTCCACTGATGTTCTTGTGCAACCTTAAGGGTCGGTATCAAGAAGTCCAAAGGAAGCACAGCATTCTGACCAAAAACCATCTGAAAGGGAGTTGCGTTGAGTACGGTCTTGTAGGCCACTCGATATGCCCAAACAGCGTGGTGTAATTGTTTGTCCCAATCTGAACGTTTGTTGTTCACGAGTTTCGTCAGTACGTTACAAAGGATCTTATTAGTGCTTTCAGCCTGACCATTGGCCTGAGGATGATATGGTGCGGATTTCTTGTGAATCACCATAGAATCCTGTAACAAATATTCAATGACTTGGTTTAGAAAGTGAGTGCCTCGATCGCTCACTAACTCTATAGGCAGTCCATATCTTGTAAAGACATTCTCAAATAAGAATTTTGCAGTTGTGTGTGCATCATTCTTTTTCGTGGCTTTTGCCTCTACCCATTTCGTCAGATAATCTGTGGCAACAATAATGTATTCAGCATGTGTACCTTTTGCAGGGGGGTTAATGGGTCCTACAAAGTCTATACCCCACTTAGAAAACGCACGTCCGCCCATCATGGGTTTCAATGGCATTTCATCTCTGCGAGTAGGAAACTGAGTTCTTTGGCACACATCACATCTCTTTACATAGGTATGCGCATCCATGTGAAGAGTGGGCCACCATAATCCTGCAAAGAGGATGGCTTTGATTATCCTATCGGGTCCAAAATGACCTCCTGCAACACCTTGGTGTGCAGTCTCGAGTATGCTTAGATAATCGCTCTCATGAACACATTGTCTTAGATATCCATCTCGTCCTCTTTTGTATAGGTTATCGCCAATAAGTGAATAATCTTGAGCTTCCTGCTCTAGACTGCATTGTCGTGCTAAAGTCATTCCTTGAGGGAATGTGTTCGTCCTCAAGTATGTCACTAACTGTTCACTCCAGTCTGGTGTGAGAGACACGTGATATAATGTAGCATGCTCTACTGGTGGTCTTTCACAACAAACGTTGCATTCCTTACACAACCTGTAGACATCTGCTTCCATCGTAGGCCAATATACTCCTAGCCTATGCAGAGTCTGTAATGTTCGATGTTTTGAATGATGTTGCTTTAATGCACCTATATGTGCTAATTGCAACCAATTCGCTTTAATCTTCGCAGCGTAGTTATCATTGTACGTGTAAGGTTTCTGTTTTGTCGGTTTTGCATCTGGAGTCATAGGGATTCTATGAGAGCATATATCTGGATCTACTCCTTTCAAATCTTTGTAACTCCACGCAAAAACATCTCTATATTCGCGCAATAGGGCAACTAATTCTTCTTCTTCTTCAGTTGTCAAATCATGCCCTATGTATGTACATTTTTCTTCTTCTCCTTCTATGGCTACTATTACTTTCTTGGTTTTCTCTCGGTTATCATATACTTGACCGTCATTCGCCTTTCTATTAGGCATTCGTACCATGATTCTTCTATCTTCGATTTCATATTTCTTGAAGTTCTCGGGTACTTCAAATAAAGATTCTTCTTTTTCTGACATGGTTTCTTTCTTCTTTCTTTTCTTGCCTTCACTCTTGTTAGTCACTTCCGTGGCTAACCTCACCTCATTCGTAATTTCCTCGTGTCTCTGAGTGTGAGTCTCTACTTCAAAAAAATATTCTTCCTCTGATGCAAAGGGCGGGTCCATGATAATTGATTCTAAATCAAAATCGCTTGCATCCTCAAATGCATCAGTGTTAGGTTCACATTCTTCTAAAATTGCATCGCCCATGATTGGCTCTATCGTGAAAACTGAGATATCATAGCCATCCTCGTCACAGTGGGGTGTCCATTGTTCTTCATTGATGGCTACGTCCATGGTTGCTAGGATTTCTGCCCAACCATGGGGTTCAAACTCTTCGTCTGGGAATACTACTGGTGCGTAGGCTGGATCTTGAAGGGTTCGTGGATGTTGTTCTGCACCTAAGGTCCTGGCTTCTAACCTTTCTTCCTCTTGTTTGGCTACTTTACACATCCATAAATGAGTATCCTCATGCAACCAAGAAGGATCTGATTCTAATGAGTGCACGGATTCCGTCTCTACTGGTGTCTTATGGATGGTATTCCATTGTATTGGGGGTACATCTCGATGTGAATAGTCTTTAAGATTGACTTTGGTAGTCACCCCTAAATGTTGCAAGTACAAAGAATTAGTTCCCCAATCTTGTACAATTTGCAACTGACGCATGAATGGTCGTCCCAATATCATCTCATAAGCATGGTTTTTTGCAAAGTCACAAATGGCAAAGGTATGCTCAAATTCTACGCCACAAGTGGTGAGAGATATGCCTTCGAGTAAGCCTAATGGTTTTTCGATGTGTCCGTCGGCCATTTGTAGCTTCATCCTGGTAGGTCTCAATGCTGGCTTACCCCAACGTTTCCATAGAGTGGTGGTAGCTATGGCTACTCCGGCCCCTGAATCTAAGATGGCTTTCGTGGTGTAGCCCTGATGGGTTATCGGAAGATAAGTGTTACCTTCCTCTCCTTCGCTTACATCTCCAATCTTTTCTACGGGTATTTCTGGTACCTTCTTATGTGATCCTATTTGTGAGGGAGTAGTAGCAAGCTCGGGGAATTGATTTGCTACATGCTTCCACAATTCTGGTTTTACCTTCAACAACTCCTCTAGAGTGAGATTACATTGCACTTTGGTCTCCTTGATCACTTCCGTGTTTCTAGGGATTACTGATTCTTCATTCCTCACTATTATCGTGGGTGCTCTCATACTAATAGACTTTGCTTCCCAAGGTCCTGTGAACTGAGGTAATTCTTGTAAAGAATTAGATTCAAATCTTGTGTGTTCACTCAGTTGTTCTTCCTCTACATCATCGTAAATAGAGGGAATGTCTTGGGGAAATTGTTCCTGCAAGTCGTCTATTTCTTGAATAGGAGGAAGGGTTCCTTGTTCCTTTCTCCATTTCTCTTCTTGGATCTCTCTCAAAAAATCATGTGAGTACCTATGTATGGAAGACAGGTTGTCTTGACTTTCTGAGTTGGGTACTTGAGACAGGGATGGTGCATTCCTTTCCTGTGCCTCTGGGACAATAGGGTTCCTAGGCTGATCCTTTTTCTCTTTGCTTTCAATCAAATATTCTAGCCTCTCCATTAGTCCTTGAAAGTGTAGTTCCGGTTTTGCCATGTTATTCCAATTAAGATATCTAGAGGCTTCGAACAAAGCTTGTGCTAGTTCTACCATCTTCATGCAAAGTTTAGTTCTCTCAATTTCTAGATCAGCTCGAGGGTAGTCTTTGCTCATTTCAGCTACCTGAGGTCCCTCCTTTAATCTAGCCTGATATGCCCGAAACATCATGTCTAGATTTTCTGGCATGGGTTCCGCTAAAACTGATCCTGATTTTTGAGCTGGATTCTCTTGATTCAATTCTTGTGAAGTCAATTCTTGGATTTTGGCTCTAGATTCCTTTAAACTTCCTTCCAAGTCCGTTATCTTTTTACTCCACTTTCTCTTTATTCTTTCTCTAGAATCTTTCCAAGATTTTGTCTTTTTACAGCTAGATTCTGCAACTTCACCACTTCCGACTACTTTCTCTTGATTAAGCTGTTGGTTCTGTAAGAGCGCCTGGGCTCTTGTTATAGCTTGGATAGGCACGTATGTAGGGTTGGATCCATCTGCGTTATTTACAATACCTATCACGTTGATCGGTGTCACATTCGAAGCATTAACAGGGTTCTTAGGACAATCTTTGATTATGTGCTCTTTGCCACAATCGGCACAAAAGCCTTGGATGTTGTAGTACTGTGATTGTCCTGCTATCAGGGGATGTGGACAATCCTTTATGAAGTGATCTCCTTGGCACCTAAAGCATGGTCCTCTAGGGCCCTGTGGTCTCTGTTGTCTTAATTGGGGCCGTGGATTTGGGTTTGTGTACATCACATTAGCATAGTCGGGCTCCCAACTAGGTTCCACTGGTGGACTATCAGAATGATATGTCTCCACGTGTTCTGGTGACTCTGTGTAATAAGCGGGTGGACTATCTACATGCGTAGAGTCAAAACTATTTGAGTGTGGGTCACTCTCTGTGATCAAAGGTGAAGAAGGCACTAAGGCCCTACTTAGGTTCTCTTCTGCAGCAGCGTATTTGACTGAGATGACATTCGCTGGTGGGGGTAGCTGCTGAGCTAAGACAGGTTGAGGTCTCTATTGAGCCTGGTATGGGTAGTTCTGAGGAGGCCTATAGTAATAAGGCTGAGCATTGTATTGGCCTTGATACCTACCTGGCTGCGGGTATGCTTGCGGGTAGTTCTGTCTCACGGTCTGTTTGTTGTATGGGCAGTCCTGAGCCGTATGATTCGTGTATCTTCTCTAAATTGTACAGTATTGGCCACTAGGGTTGGCTTGAGGTTGTGGTGCATTGGGACACACATTTGCCATATGGTCACCATCACAGGTGTAACAACGCTTGTTTGTTAGCACCCTAGGTTTACTAGAAACTCCTAGTTTTTGGGCCACTTTTTCTGCTAGGTCTTCTATTGAGCTAGACAATTTTGTGGATGCTAGAGATGAACAGTCTGAGTCCTTATAGACCTTTGAGAGTTCCAACTCGTCTCCTAAGTTGTCCTCAATGTCTATACAAATTCTTACACATTGCTCTAGCGTTCTGGGTTCTTTTAGGTACATGTAGGAGCGTAGTTTAGAGCTCAACAAGCCATCTAAAAACAATGACACTTGCTTAGCTTGTGAGGGTAGCTCTTGCATTGGACATCGTTCAACATATTGTCTAAACCTACGTCCTGCCAGTCTGACTGTTTCCTGAGGGGTCTGTTTAAAGCTATGAATCAATGAAGACGTGTCATGTCTAATCCCACTTTTAGAGAATTCGGTGATGAATGACTCTAAAAAGTGATGGATGTCTCTAAATTGCCTCTGTTGCAATGGTTGGAACCAAGTTAAAGCTGTATTCTTTAACGTTAGTCCAAATGCATTGTATTGCGTGAACATGTCTTCAACTTGTTCTGCTCTTAGTACTTGCTTGAATTCTGCAACATGGTCATAGGGATCTCCTGTCCCATCAAAATAATTCTTCATGGATTTTACTAATTGAGTGGGTCTTAGTATTCTTGCGTGTTCGCGTGGTCTAGGTAGAGGAAAATCATCTCTACCACCTAGTACTCCATGATCTCTTTGTCTATCCGCTCTATTAGTGTTCGTGGTTGTTCTATCTCTCCCTATGGGATGAGTGAAGCTTACTTCCGGTCTCTCTTTATTTCCCTCTCTTTGATTTCCATGGGCTGAGGATGTTCCTGCCCCTTGTTGACTTGTATTCATGTTCGTTCTAGATGGAGGGAATACCAATTCACCTCTCCATGTGTATGTGTTTTTAGCGCGGTCAGGCACCACAAAGACTCTTTCTGAAGTCTCATCCAGGTATACAACCTTTCCAGGTGTATCCGGGTCCTTGAACTCGTATATAGTGATGATACCTACCTCACTAAGTATTTCGGTCTTGTATCTCCAAAAGGCTTCATCAGTATCTTTATTTACAAACAACTCTATGCTTCTGTTGTCCTGAGGGATCCAGTCTGGGATTAGTACTCGTGTTAATACAGATTTCCCTCTAGGTGTTCTAGGCTCTTCTAATGGTTCTTTTCCTTGAGATTTTGCTTCCGTCTCTGGTTGAATCACGCCAAACTCGTTGGTATTGTTTGGCTGCGTACTTAAGATGTACATCGTTCCTTCCTTGTCTATGTACGCGTCTCTCTCAAATTTCACCACTGGACGTTCCAATCCAATGGGTTGATCGGGGTTGTGCATTTGCACCACTTGCCTTCGCAAACCATCCTCATAAATGCGAGCACCTAATCGGTTGGTTTGGAGAAACTCTAGTTGCGTTCTATAGGGTCCTTCTGGTTTTTCTAAGTAGGCTACATTCGACCCTCCTTCTGGTCTATCTGTGCTAAATGCCATTTCTGATTCGCTAGTATCTGAGCTCTCGTAGGGGTAATTACTATTCAGTTGCTGAGCCCACGATCGAGCAGTAGTTCTTACACTTGCCTCTGATGATCTAAGGCTTCGCCGGTCTGACTTACCTATATGTTTGCCCGATCTAAGGTTCATTAATTTTCTTCCTTGCACACTCAGTACACGCTCAGATTGTCAATGATTCTTTGTTATTACTTTCTTGATTCCTTTTAGATTTCTTTAGATTCTTGTCTTAATGTATGCGTCAGGAATTCGACTTTCCGTTATAATTTTGAGTTCTCGTTCCGTCAGACTTAGGTTCTTCCCTTTAGGTTTTCGTGTCACACACCTTTATCTTTAGTCTTGGACTTGACAAATTTAATTCTCTTGAACTTGAGGCGTTCCTATCGTCGTTAATCTACAACACTACCGTTTAGCCTAAGCTAAGAATTGACTGAGGGGGTTGAGTAATCTTCCAACCTCAAGTCAGCTTTTCTGGTTGCTCTGATGCCCAAGAAGTCGCGCTTCCCAAGCTTTATGCCCTTCACTGCCTTGCCTTGGTTGCCTTCGATTGCCCTTGCTAGACCTGGAAAAATCCAATATTAGACCAATGCACAGTTGGATGATCAAGCACTTGAGTATATACACCTTTTAAGTCCCTTCCCTTTTTGCCCAACTTTTTAATGCTTGCCCCCTGGCTTTCTAGTCCCAAACTAGGTCAACCTCAAAATAGCTTATCTAAAAATAGACGGACTTCGGATGAAAAAGTTATGACCGTTCAGGCCCTGGGGGGTAAAAACTGACAAACAGGTTTTTCTCCAAATATGAGCTAAGGGGTCTCCTATGAGTCTAATCACCCAAAAATTTCCCAAAAATAGCCCCAAAATTGGCCAAAAAATGAAACCCTAAAATTTGCGATGGGGGTGCACAATCGCGATGGTCTGAGATGATCGCGATGGTCTGGGACCGTCGCGATGGCGTGAGGGTGCACTATCACGATGGCGTGAAATTGCACAATCGCGATGGCGTGAAATTGCACCGTCGCGATGGCGTGAACTTGGACAATCGCGATGGCGTGAAATTGCACAATCGCGATGGCGTGAAAGTGCACCGTCGCGATGGCGTCAGTCAACGGTCAACGTGCACAATCGCGATGGTCCAAAGTGAACCGTCACGATGGCGTGAAAGTGCACAATCGCGATGGTCTGAAGTGCACCGTCGCGATGGTCTGGATTTGCACAATCGCGATGGCGTGAAAGTGCACCGTCGCGATGGCGTCAGTCAACGGTCAACGTGCACAATCGCGATGGCGTGAAAGTGCACCGTCGCGATGGTCTAGATTGCCACGTGGCACCGTCGGCGCGATGGCGTGAGCCAATCGCGATGGCGTGACACAATCGCGATGGTCAGAGACCGTCGCGATGGTCCGGCCAAGCCGTCACGATGGCGTGAGCCAATCGCGATGGTGTGACACAATCGCGATGGTCAGAGACAATCGCGATGGTCCACCAAACTATGAATTTTTGCAATGCAGCTGTAGATTCGTAGAGGCGCTGGTGTCGCCTACACGCTGGTGTGGTCGCTTACCAAAAATGCCGAAGGTTGCAGACCATCACGATGGTCTGACACACTCAGAAATTTCTGACAGAAGATGATTTTCTCACCTTTTTGCAGCCTTCCTGATGCACTGGATCTCTGTACCTGCAAGAAAACTCAAGAAAACAAAAGTACACACAAGCACAAAAGCTCTCTCTCACTCTCTCGCATGCACAAATGAGGGGAAATGAGGAGAATGGGTGGATATGGTGAATTTTCTGATTTTTTTGGAGCTGAAGATGATGATGCGGTGATGAAGATGGAGTGTGGGGGAGGTGAAAAACACTGAAAACTAAGTAAAAACAACAACAAAAACTGAAATTTTTACCTTCCAACGCCACTTCTTGCTATACTCTTACCATCACACATTCGTCCTAGACTCGATCCCCGGCAACGGCGCCAAATTTGGTGTTGCTCTAGCACAATGGTGAGAACCACGTTAAGAAGCTTCACCTCCTTAATGTCAATCCGCGGAAGAGATAGGAGTGATATGAAGATCGTGAATGTGAGATGAAGTGAGAGTGAAGGTGAGAAGCATAGAAATGCACACACACACACACACACTACGAAGAGACAAGCAAGACACAATGGAAGGTGTGAAATTAGCTCTATTACTCAAGAACACTATTACAAGCTCAAAAGAACTCTAACCTCAAACAAGCTAACACCAACTAACCTCAAAAATGAGCTCTCTAGCTCTTTTTATAGTTTCTAGACTAGTTTTGACCGGTTTCACATCTAGTGACCGGCATAGTTAAAAATTAGGTCCTAGATGCTATTTGGAAGGGTAAACGATGTCTAAAAATAACGAAAACTGATACGCTTGTTCTACCTAAGCTCCTCAAGCTCGAGGACTCCTCGGCTTGCACAAAATGGAGCTATGGATTACAAAATGGGGTTTTCTATGTTACATATGTTACAATAGTGATAAAAATCATTGTTGGAGGTTTTTGGAAAGTATTTGAAAACATAATTCTTTGAAAAACGATTCGACTGGCTCCCTGCTTTGTCGTTACATGCTTCCGTGTCGTCTGTGCCTCTGGCTGCTTCCAACACGTAGCCATAGGAAATGCTCATGAATGAATGACTCTCCTCCCAACCATATGCCTCTATATATAGCTCTCTCTAGGGGACTTCCTGCTTGGGCAAGTGGATACTAACCATCCAAGTGTCAGCCATGTAACTACATGTGCACCAAGTGTCCCAGTTAGCTAGAGTTAACTCAAGTGGATGCTTCTAGAAGGTTCTAGAGCTCTTTGGGCAAAACACTCTCCCCATGTATGCCATGGGGGTTGAACCCAAGACCTCCTCCTTCACACCCTTGAGTCTTAACCACTAGGCTAAGTGGATTACTTGGTTACAAGAGTAAATGACCTACTATTAAGTCTAGACTCAAGATCTTTGGCCACACATACGGATGACCAAATAGTGTATGATTTCAGATCTGTCTGAACCATTTGGACCCTTAGATCATAGACTTACTTTCTTACAATATCCAAAGTACTTCACCGATTCAATATGGAGGGTGGAAAGGCATTACGTACACCTTTACCCACATATGTGAAATTGAGCAAGGATGATTGCCCCAAATCAGATGAGGAAAAGGAATTCATGACCAAAATTCCCTATCAGTCTGCTGTTGGTGGTCTCATGTATGCTATGGTAGCTACGAGACCAGACATTGCATTTGCAGTGGGAGTTGTGAGCGGATATATGTCTAATCTTGGAAAGAAACATTGGGAAGCGGTCAAGATGATTTTAAGATATCTGAGTGGCACTAAGGACAAGTGTCTCTGCTTAGGTAGAGGGAAATCATCCATTATTGGGTACACAGATTTTGACTATGCTGGTTGTGTAGACAATCGTAAGTCTACATCAGGGTACATTTTTCATTTTGCTGGAGGTGCTATCTCTTGGAGATCTCATCTTCAAGAATGTACAATTGTTTCCACCACAGAGGCAGAGTATGTTGTAGCAAGTGAGGCATGTAAGGAAGCATTGTGGCTTTCTCTTCTTGCTTGTGATATGGGTTTACCTCAGCATCTACCTCGTTTGCTCAGTGATAGTCAGAGTGACATTGCTTTGGCTAAGAATCCGGTCTATCATGCAAAGACCAGGCACATTGAGGTGACGTATCACTTCATTTGAGATTGCTTAGCCGCTGAGCACATTATTCTTGAGAATGTTCACACTCAAGGTAATGTTGCAGATACTTTGACTAAAGCTCTACCACAGGATAGCTTTCGACATTGTTTTCACTTGATGGGGGTTACTTGATTCCTGATCTTACACAGAGACTTGTATACTATGTAACATGCTCATCAGGTGGGAGGTATAGTTTGTATACTTACACTCAGGTATTCTTTATCATTCTTTATTTTTCTCCCATAGTTACTTTGGCCATATTGGCCTTTAGTGGGAGATTGTTATTGTTAGTGTCCATGTGAAAGGCCAAATGGCCACTAGACACTTCTTTGTATATGTTCTTTAATAAAACATATAGTGGCCTGGTTAGTAACAAACTGTAAGTTTGACTACATTTGTAAGACCTAAGAAGTCTGTCTTTGTGCTCCCTGTGTACTGTGTTTTTTTGTGTATTCTACAGTCCCTGTGCGGAGTACTGTGCGCGGCCTTAGGAGCTCAATTTTCTAATCCGAGGATATCTTCATGGAGCTCTCGAGAAGGAGAGTGCACTGTGGTGCATCCCCGTCGAAATACTTCAATAACCTTAGTTGGCTTGTTTGGGTTAACTGATTATATGCAATGTAGTAAGTGATTCACTATGCAAGTTTACATGTTAGTACTTGTACTTTTATGCATTTTTGACACTGGTCATATGCTAATTTTGCAGAGGAGACTTTGGCAAAATTTTTCAAGATATTTTGTTTTGTCAACTATACAATTGTCAATTTAATCCTTAATACACTTATTGGTATGAGCACATATATTCTCATATAATCATTTTGGTTGGTCATTCTTGCTCACTAATCCATTTTTATAGGGAATTTGTGTTGAATTTTTCACAAAATCTTACATTTGGTCATCCTTTTTTAGCCTTAGTGGTGTTTGGATTGTTCTAGCTCTATTATCATTCTAGTTAGTTCTCTATCATCATGTCATCAGAGATCTTAGGCACGTCTAGTGGTCAGGATCTAGTACCAATGTTCCTAGGAGGAACTATACCTTGTAGGGCAAAGACCATTTTGAGATATAAAATTTTATGGCACAAACTTTGCTCTATGGAAGAATCAGATTAAAGATGTGGTCATGCTCATTCAGACAAAGCAATGGAATCTAGTAAATGGAATCTCAAAGAATCCTGTTGACATGGATGAAGATGACTCAGATGAGTTGGATGAAATGGCTAGTTCTACCATTCAATTGCACCTAGCAGATAAGTTTTACATTATAGTATTGGACTCTAAAGGTGCAGAGGAGCTTTAGAAGAAGTTGTGCAATATGTATGAAAAAGAAAGGTTTTCAAATAAAGTGTACTTGATGAGGAATTTATATAAACTTTGCATGAAGGACACTAATAGTGTTACTTCTCATCTAAATGTATTTGATGCTATATTCTCTTCGTTAAAAGCTTAAAAAATGGAGATGGATAATGAAATGAAAGTAGTCTTGTTGCTATCCACCTTGCCATTCTCATGGGATATGTTTTGCATAGTTATTAGCAATAGTGCACCTATTGGTAAACTGGTCTATGCTCTTGAGTGAGGAGATTTGGAGAAAATCTATGGTTGGTGCTTAAAGTGGAAATGCATATAATGTTTGTGATTCATATGAAGGAAAGAATCAACAACATGGTAGGTGCAAGAACAAGGAAAAGAATGGTGAATGGAATAAGAGTAGAAGTAAATCAAGGAAGAACAATTTGGAATGCCATTATTGTGATAAGAAAGGACACATGAAGGAGGATTGCTATGCATTAAAGAATGCTAAAGGAAAAAGGGCAGAATGTTGATGGGTATGTTAAACAGTTATGTGCACCATCTTCTTTGACTCTGAAGATTTGAGAAAATAATGTTATTTTAGATGATGTTGATGTGTTGAAACTTGATAGTATTGTGCCCACTAAGGCTCTTATGGCTGATTCTCTTTCCCACATGTGGTTGCTAGATTTTGGTGATTCTTTCCATGTGACATGGCATAAAGAATGGTTCTCTACTTATGCAGCAAAGTCTTTTGGTACTGTGAGACTTGGTGACTCTTACTAGTGTGATGTTGTCAGGATTGGAGATCTAACTGTGCACTTCATTGATGGTTAAAAATTCACTAAGCATAATATACACCATGTACCTTAGTTCTCATGTAGTTTGATGCTAGTTGGTCAACTTGATGACCTTGGTTACAAGGTGGTTTTCTATGCTCAGTCCTTTTGCATATCAAAGGTCAATATGGTTATTGCAAAAGGGAGCAAAGTTGGCTCATTTTATCCTTTATTTGTATCACAGAAAGAACACATGTTAGCTGTTATTGAAAAGCCTATGGCTTCTATTTGGCATGGCCATTTTGGCCCCATATTGCATAGTGGAATGGAAAATCTTTCTCGTTCTGGCTACTTGCCTATGTTATCTTTCTCTGATTTTTCATTTTGTGAGGATTGTAAATATGGAAAGAAAACTAGCAATGTGCACAAGATACACATTGATGCCTCGATTCAACCTTCAAATCTCGTTCATACAAATCTGTGTGGTCCTAATTCCACAAGTTCATTAGGTGGTTATCTTCACTTTTTCACTTTCAAAGATGATGCTAGTAGAAAAGTCTACGTATATCCTATCAAATCAGAGGATGAAGTATTTCCCACTTTCACAAATTGGGTTGTTTTAGTTGAGACTAAAAAAGAAACTAAGCTTAAGGCTTTATTTTCAAATAATGGGATGAATATACCTCACATGAATTCAATCTTTTTTGTCAATCTACAGGAATTTGTAGAGAATTTATAGCTCCTTATACTCGAGTACAAAATGGTGTAGCTGAAAGGATGAATAGAACCATTCAAAATAGAGTATTTTCTATGCTACATCATGCAAAACTTTCACAAGGCGTTTGGGCAAAAGCAATATTGATTGCAATTCATGTGATTAACCTTTCACCTAGTACTACCAAAGGTATGAAAGTGGCACAAGAGTTATGGATAGGGAAGCCATGATATTATGATCATTGTTGAGATGTTTTGGGTGTGAAGCATATGTTAATATACCCAAGAATCTTAGAGAAAAGCTAGACCATAAGTCAAAGAAATGTATTTTTCTTGGATATGGTCGAAAAGGCCAATTTTGATATCTCTTATGGGATCTTGAAACATTGTTAGTGATCAAAAGTAATGATGTCATTTTTTATGAGTCTAAGATGCATAGAAAACCCATTAAGGAGGTTGAAGTGAGAAGAGTGGTGTTTGAGGATACTAGACCTCTAGTTAGCATGCAAAAATGTTGCACATATGGATGTTCAAGAGAATTTCAAACTAGATCAGCCTACAAATGTTCCTATTTAGCAACCATTGAGATGATCTGCAGGTGTCACACCTCCACTCGATAGATATGTTCCAGGTTTGGATTTTATTATGCTAACACATGCTGGTGAGTCTTCTTGCTACAAAGAGGCTATGCAAATAGCGAATCATCTCAAGTGGGAGCATCCCATGAAGAGTGAGTTGGATTCTATTCACAAGAATGGTACTTGGGATTTAGTACCTTTGCCAAAGGGTAGGAAAAATTTACCATGTAAATGGGTATATAAGCTGAAATTCATATCAAATAGCACTTCTCAAAAGTATAAATCACGACTTGTTGCAAAGGGTTTTAAGCAACAACATGGTGTTGATTTTGCAAAAATCTTCACTCCAGTGGACAAGATGACTGCCCTATGCATGTTGCTTGGATTTTTTGCAATGGAGGACTTAGAGATAGTCCAAATAAATGTGAAAATTGCTTTCTTGTATGGAGATCTTAGAAATGAGATCTATATGGAACAGCCAGAGGGTTATGTAGTGTTTGGCAAAGAAAGTCTAGTTTGTAAGATGAAGAAGATCTTATGTGGACTTAAATAGTCCCCTAGACGATGGTACCAAAATTTTGATGCTTTTATGAAGTCTCAAGGCTATTCTTGAAGCAATGAGGATTCATTAAATCTACACAAAGAGATGCTCAGATGGCATCTTGATATGCTTAATACTTTATGGTCTATTAATTGTTGGGAAGTCCTCTTATGACTTGTCTAGGACCACTAAGGCACTTTTTTCCCTCGGTAAGAGGTTTTTTCCCCTCGGCTTGTATATACGCCTATAACCCCAATGGGTCACTTATCTTTCTACATTCTAATGCTACTACATTCATTATTGTGTGTTGTGCTCCAAGCTTTTTCTCCTTCCTTGTGCTATTTACGTGCTTTTGTAGACTTCGAACTCCAACAATTGGTATCAGAGCAGGTCGCCATTTCATCTAGGGCATCATCGACACCCCTTCCATCACAATCTCATAATCACAGTCTTTGAACCCACTATCGTAGTGCCTATGTAAGCAATTTCATCTTTTTGTGCCAAAGATATATACAGGTTTCGGTTAGCCAGTATAATCACCTCAAAGTTTGCTACAGGTTTAATATATCTTGACAGGTTAGTTCTCTTCAAATTTTGAGATACAATTAGTTTTTTGCATCAACGTATTTTAGTTAGTGGCCATGGCAGAAAGCAGTAATGTATTTCGTATGCTGGCTATTGAAGATAATTTGGATAGTACCAATTAACCATTATGGGATTATATGATGTCTCATGTGTTCGTTGCAAAAGGGCTATTGCATATACTGTAGGGTGTTGAAAAACATCCTATTACACCTACAAAAATAGTTGCTGAAGGTGATGCAGACGACATTGAAGATGGAAATATTCTTCATGTTCTGTTCTTGTTGTTGTTCTTGCTCCACCTACTGGAGAGAAAATTCATTGGGATGGTAGAGATGCTCAGCCACATGCATTGATAGCCTTGTCTGTCAAATGTGTCATTATTCCTCACACTCGCTCTTGCAAAATAGCTAAGGATGCTTGGGATACACTTACCACCTTGTACTAGGCAAGGAATGAGGCTCGTGTTGTTTACCTCCAAAAACAATTGGGATTGAGCATATGAATGAAGGAGATTCCATGGATAGTTTTTTGACAAAGATCAAAGACTTGAAGGAACAATTGATTTCTACTAATGAAGTCTTGCTTGACAATTCACTTGTGTAGACTGTTCTGAATGGTCTTCTTGATTCATATCAGAGTTTTGCTTTGACTCTTCATTTGATGATGAATGGAAATCCAAATGCCTTAACATTTGAGGATTTAGTCTTTGTTCTATTGCAAGATGATCAATCTAGGCAGAATAGGTCATGCATGTTGCAGATCAAGCTTTCCTAGCTAGTCAGAAGAGAAAAGGTAAATGGAGCTCTTCTACTAGTAAGTAGAAATCTGCTAAATCTACACAATCAAAGAAGGATGACAGAGACGAGAAGAAAACAAAAAAAAAAAACAAAAATTGTTTTGCAAATACTGTAAAGGAAATGATCATGTCATAAAGATTTATCCAAAATTGTCAAATAAAAGAGGCAAGGAAGAAAGAGTTTGGAATGGTTGTTGTAGAGGCCTCTACACCCAAAATAGAGTCTACTAATCTTGTGCAGAATGAAGAATGCGCATTTACCATTGTTTGTAGTTATGAACCATCTTCTCATGAACAGTATATGTCTGCAATAGACTCATATGTTTGGTACTTTGATAGTGGGGCAACCAAACATATTACCTCCCAACGTAGTTTCTTCACTTCACTCGAGCATGCCCTTAGAGGGAATATTGTCCTATGTGCCAGCAACTCCTCTTATCCTATCATGGGACTTGGTAAGATCATTCTAACTACTATTGATGGTAGTTCTTTTACATTGTCAAATGCTTTATTTGTGCCAGGGATCAAGAAGAATATGTTATTAGTTTTAACTTTAGCTAAGATTGGCTTGGTTGTGAAATTTGTTGATGATAGATGTATAGTTCATGATTTGTCAAATGGCGATGTCATTATTGCTTCTGGAATTTTATAGCATGGGTTGTATAAGCTCATAGACTAAGAAAAATCTATGAATGATTTAGAATGTGTAATACATGATTCTCAGGCTTTGTCAAATGCAAAGCTTTGGCATGCATACTTTGGTCATCTAAATTTTTTTAGTTTGCTACACCTGCAGAAATTTGAGATGGTATCCTCTTTGCCCAATTTGAGGCACTTGGTAAACATGTCTACGAATGTTGTATTTTGGGAAAAATACAGCGTTCCTCATTCCCAAAAGATGGTCCAATTTGAGATACTCAGAAATTGCAACTTGTTCATAATGATGTCTATGGTCCTATGCAGAAACTTGATGGCGGAGGATTCTAACACCCAAATGCAAAAATGGAAGATGGCTAGCCTCCACTAGGTCCACAAGCAGTGATATATGATCACTGTTCTGAACTTATCTCTACACCCGTACAGAGACTTAAAATGAAATTTTGTAAACTTCTAGTAGACTATAAGAGCTACCCAAAAAGCTTTAAATCATCCTAAATGGATATTCCAGCTAGGAGAACCACCCTCTGCAAAATAGGCTACCTGTTTGCAACACTCTCTACCTATGTGCAGAGATATACCTTCACAAAGTTGGCAATTTCTCACAACTCACTTAGCCAAATAACTTGAAACTTTGGAAACGTTCAGGGCACAATATGAGAGACCAAATGAAGCTTGAAATCAATGAAAATGAGTACAATGAGAGAGCAAACAATGCTCTGCAATCTGGTACAATCAGATTTGGAAAAGCCTAACTACACCTCTAGATAGAGAGAAGCAAAATCATGAGAAAACGAGGTAAGCAAGCAAGGAGGTTGCTTGCTAGAGTTTATGACCACTAAACTAAGTGGGAAATTTGTAGAATTCATACAACTCAAGAAACAAAGGCGGGATTATGCTTATATAGACTTTTACTTTTCCTATAATCTAGCTAACCACCCACCAATCAGTTTAGGTGCACTTTTCGGTGGCTGATTTGATGAGATTTGAATTTGATTGAGTTTGGTGGAGCTTCTAACTTTATTCCATGACTTTGGGTCCTCCTTTTTTATTGGTCCACTTGCAAAACTAATGGTTGAGCCTTTTTGCATGATTGAGACTTGATTTTCAACACTCCCCCTCAAGTCTCAATGCGTAGGTTCTTCATTCCAATGCATGCCTTAAAGTGTTGTAGCTTTACTCCATCCAATGCTTTGGTAACCATATCTGCATATTGGTCCTTTGTATTGACATGCTCCACCTTGACATCCTTTGACATGATCTTCTCTCGAATAAAGTGGTAATGCACTTCTATATGCTTCGACCTTGCATGGAACACCAGATTTTGAGCCAAGCATATGCTACTTATGTTGTCACAAAAAATAGGTACTTGCTTAACCTACAAATCAAGATATACAAACAACTTCTTGAGCCACATAAGCTCACATGAGACTTGTGCTAAGCCTCTATACTCAGCTTCGATCAATGAAAGAGCCACGGTTGGTTGTTTCTTTGACATCCATGAGATGGTCTTCTTGCCTAGCATGATAACATATCCACTAGTGCTCCTCCTGTCATCTTTGGAACCTGCCCAATCAGCATCACAATAAGCTTGTGCATTTAATCCATCATCAAATGGATAATATAGAACTTCATTCACTGATCCTTTGAGGTACTTAGGTACCCTTTTGGCTGCAACAAGATGAGGTACTCTTGGTGCTTGCAAAAATTGAGATAACACTCCAACTACATGTGCAACATCAGGTCTTGTCATAGTAGCATACAAGAGAGAACCAATTATTGAACTATACATTTTCACATCCTTTACGTCTTCACCTTCATGAACACTTAGTTTAACATTTACTTCTAATGGATTTGAAATGGGCTTGCAATCACACAAGACAAACTTCTTCAAAAGAACAAGAATGTATTTCCTTTGCATCAAGTATATACCTTCCTCTTTATATAGTACTTCAATCCCAAGGAAGTACCTTAAAATCCCTAAATATGAGATTTTAAATTGTTGAGGATCTCACGACTCTGAGACCACTTATTGATGGCCATCGCCGCAAAGGCTTGAACCTTGTCAAGCCTGCGGAAATCGCCGCGCCACCGAAAGGATGCTAAGCTAGAGCGATATTAGAACACCTCCATAAACAACAGTAGCTTAGCAAGGTTACTGCCACTTAAACATATAAGACTGCGTTTTGAATTTACTGAAATTCAACCGGAACTTCACCGGACTGTCACCAGACTGTCACCGTAATTATACCGGAATCTTATCGGAATCAACTCATATTCTGTTTGTAATTTCTTCAAGTGATTATACAAGAAGTAAGGAAGTGATGCGTGAACTTCCTTTACTGAGCGAACACTTTCTGAAGTTTAAGAAAAAACTTCTCCGGTTCAGAATGTCTCTTTTCGGTTAGACTTTGTATTGTTTGTACATATCCATTTCACCGAAATCCTTTACGAACTGATAATAGAGATGTCTAGCTATAAGATAAGCTATCTCTCATACAAAACCTTAATTTATTCTGCGAGCTATACTTCGTTGTTCTATCGAAAAACACGTTTTCTGAGAAAACTGTAACTGACCGAAAATGCGTTTACTGAGATAACTATAAGTGACCGAAACTGCGTTTACTGAGATAATTGTAATTGACCAAAACATTCGTTTACTGAGAGAGTACCGGGGGACACGTTTACTGAACGAATTGTAACTGTTAACGAACTTTCTACCGTAACACGAAAATACTCAGAGTTCTTCACATACAAACAGTGTGCGCAAACTTCCACATGAACATGTGTTTTCTATTAGAGAAGATGTGTACAAATTAGCTTGGCCTCTTCTTGCTCAAGCTATAGAAACTCTCCTACACTGAGTAGTTTTTGTTTACCATCTCTCTCAGATGAATACCTGATGTTTCAGGTTTCTGTTATTCATCTGTACATACACGATCTCTGGCGTCTTCTGAAAAACTTCTCTTCTCTCTCTCTCTCTTCTCCTTTTTCTTGACCTCTATATGCGCTCTATTTAAACTGCACGCTCTTCTCATGCACGTTCTAGCTCGCACTTCTCTCTCTATTATTTCAGATTGCAGATATTCTGACAAAGAGCTTGGATGGAACAAAGATAAGCAGATTCAAAGAAATGGCAGGTATAAAAGAAAGAAAAATATATGAAGACATGAAGAGTCAAATTAGTGATTGAGGGGGAGCTATTGAAGAATCACTCAGGAATTTGATGTACAGACAGACATAAAGAAAAAGAAAGATAAAGAGAAGCGGAATCAAATATTCAGAAAATCAAAAGCCTTAATGAAGGGACAAATTCACGACCGTTATGTACAACGGAGAATCTTGCAGAATCAGAGTTTGATAGAGTTTGTTACACCGAATCAAACTGTATATAAAGAGAGAACGTGCATAAGAATAATAGAGAGAGAAGTGCGAGCTAGACGGTGCGTGAGAAGAGCACGCAGTTTAAATAGAGCACATATAGAGGTCATCGGAGTGTATACTATTTCTATCTCCTTCTCCATTAACTTTTCCCTCAGGAAATGATACTGAATCTCTATGTGCTTTGTTCTTGCATGAAAAATTGGATTTGCTGCAAGATACAGTGAGCTCATATTATCTCCATGTATGATAGGTATACCTTGATCAATACCCATGCTTTTGAACAAGGTCTGCATCCATATCACTTCTTTAGTTGCTTCTACAAGTCCTTTATATTCTACTTCTGTTGATGATAACGCGACTGTGTGTTGTTTCTTCGAACACCAGCTTACTAGCTTATCTCCTAGGTATATCATATACCCATGTGTTGATCTTCTGTCATCTTGACTTCTTGCCCAGTCTGAGTCACTGTATGCTCTCAGCTTTATATCTGACGTAAAAGGATAATATAATCCTTCCTTTATAGTTCTTTTGATATATATAAGAACTCTCTGTCCTGCAACCCAATGTTGATCCTTCAAAAAATGCATAAACTGTGAGAGAACTCCCACTGCATAGCTAAGATCTGGTCGTGTTAGTGTAGCGTAGATTAAGCTTCCCACTAACGACTGATATTTCCTCATATCTTTAAACTCTGCACCACTGTATTTGCTGAGTTTATGATTTGCTTCAAGCGGTGTTGAAGCTTCTCTGCAATTCTCCATATTAAAATTCTTCAGTAAGTTTAGGAGATACCTTTCTTGCGTAACATATACACCATGATCTGTGTATGTGATTTCCATTCCAAGAAAGTATGATAACTTTCCTAGATCACTGATTTGAAACTCCTTTTCAAGTAATCTCTTTAGTTCTTTAATTCCTTCATCGGAAGTACCTGTGATTATGATGTCATCTACATAAATGCAAATGTAGATCATACCTTCTTCTGTTCTCTTGATGAGTAGACTTGCATCTGCTTTCGAACTTTGGTATCCAAGTTCATTGAGATATTTCACAAGTCTGTAATTCCAAGCTCTTGGAGCTTGCTTCAGTCCGTAAAGTGCTTTTCTTAATCTGCAAACAAAATTTGGGTATTTGGAACTTACAAACCCTTCCGATTGTTCCATGTAGACTTCATCTTATATGTATCCATTCAGAAATGCGTTCTTTATATCTAGCTGACTTAGCTTCCATCCTTTTGATGTTGCTATAGCAATCACTATCCTTATGGTTGACATCTTTGCCACCGAACTAAATGTCTCATCATAATCTATGCCATGCGTCTGAGCATAGCCCTTGATAACCAGTCTAGCTTTGTATCTGGCTATCCTTCCATCTACAAGTTTCTTAACTTTGAAAACCCATTTATTTCCGATTACTTTCTTACCATTTGGTTTCGGAACAAGTTCCCATGTCTTGTTCTCTTCTAGTGCACTGAACTCTTCTTCCATTGCTTCTTTCCATTGCTTCTTACCAGCTTCATCATAGTTCTGAGGTTCTTCATCATCTTTGACCATATATGCATAATTTTTCTGAGTTATATACGAAGTATATTAGGAATACCTTTCTGGTTGTCTTCTATTCCTGCTTGACCTTCTTGGTTCAAACTCTTCATGTGTATCTGAATACACATCTTCATCAAATCCCTGTTCATCTCCTTATCCGATCCTGGACGTGCTTGCCTGCATATAGACTTCATCTCTATTCACCTGCACAATTGATTTCCCTTTCTCTTTCCTTCTTACTTCTTCTTCGAATTCTTTCGTTGTATGACTTTGATTTGCATACCAGCTTTTCTGTTCATCAAATGTAACATCTCTGGAAACAGTAAACTGTTTTGTCAGAGGACTCCATAACCTGTAACCCATCTGCTTTTCATCGTATCCGATGAACACATATTTCTCTGCTTTTAGTTCAAGCTTATGTCTGATTTGTGATGGTACATAAGCGTAAGCTACTGATCCAAACACTTTGCAATGATCAAGTGTTGGTTTCTTTCCCCACCAAGCTTCATACGGGGTCATTCCATCTAATGCCATACAAGGTAATATGTTTACCAAGTATGTAGCTGTATTTACAGCTTCAGCCCAAAGATAATTTGGACAATCCTTTTCCTTTAGCATAGCTCGTGCAAACTCAACTAGAGTTCCGTTCCTTCTTTCTGCTACACCATTGTAGGTTATTTCTCTCTTAATACTTGCATTCCAAAGATAATCATTGAATTCTCGGGAGAAGTATTCTCCCCCTCCCTTTTGACCTGTGAGTCTTTCAGCATATGCATGAAAATGCTTGAAGGTTTCAAATACTTCTGATTTTTCCTTCAAAACGTATAACGTTATCCATCTTGTAGCATCATCAATGAATAAAACATAATACCTTAAGCCACTGATTGATCCTTCTTTTGTTGGACCCCATACATCTGTATGAATGAGTTCGAGTACTCCATCATGTTTGAATCCTTTCTTCTGGAAAGGTAACCTGTGGGCTTTTCCCATCTGACATGCTTCGCACTTGTGAATCATGTGTTGGTTCTGTACATTCGGTAATCCCAGTACTGACTGATTTGAAATCATAGCTTTAATTCCTTTTTCATTGAAATGACCTAATCTCTTATGCCAGAGATCAAGTTCTATAATCACCTTTTCACCATGTGTGAGCAACGCTTGGCCGATGTTCTCTTGTACTCTTAAAGTAAAGAGTCTACCTTCTTTCTTACCAGAGACGATCTGATTATATCCATTCTCGGGATCTTCTACAAATACTCCTTCATTTGTAAATCTGACTTGAAAACCTTTCTCAACTATCTGTCCTACGCTAATCAAATTTTTCGGTATTGTTGGAACATACAAAACATTGGTTAGTAAATCTGCTCCACTTTTACATTTCACTTTTCCAATTGAATGTACACTATGTCTCGTATTGTCACCTGTTTGAACAGTATGACTAGAACTACCTTTTTCCAATTCTAACATCAGTTCTATATTTCCTAACAAGTGATTAGAACATCCAGAATCAATGTAAAATACCTTCAGGTCTTCGTTATCTGATGTACTGATTGAGTTCATCATCAATGATGTATGACTTTCATTCTGTGTGTCATTTGTGTAGTTGTTGTAGGTGGTGTTGTAGGATTGATTCTGTCCCCAACTTCTTGCTCCACCTCTACCATAGCTTCCTCTTTGATTTTGTCTTCCTCTTTGAAAGTTATTCTGATATCTTCCGCTTCTACTTCTGCTATTACTGTTCTGATTTTGATTTGATCCTTGTTGATTGTGCCAGCAATCATGAGCCAAATGATTACTTAGTCCACAGATCCAACAAGCCTTCTTATTGTTATTCTGGCTACTTCTTCCTCTTCCAAAACCTCTTGCTCTTCCTCTGCCAGTGCCTTTACCTCTTGCATAATAAGCCTGAGAACTCGACTCTTCTTCATCTTTTGACTTGCCTTTATCTCCTTTCTTCTTGTTCTTCATGTACATTGCAGAACTTTGTCCTTTATCTGCATCTCCTTTCAGGTCTTGCTCATATGTGAGCATCAAACCAAGCAACTGATTTAAATCTGGTACAAAATGATTTAAAGAAAGTTCAGTTGAGAGTACAAAAGGTTTCCACCTTTCTTCTCCTCTCAAATCTGTGAGCACTTGCACTATCAATCTGTGATCTTCGACATCTTCATTTATGGATCCAAGACTATCTACTAGATCCTTCATCTTAGTGACATAGTCACTAATGCTTTGATTCGACTTCTTTTTGAACGTTGTGAATTCGGACCATAAGCTAGCCTTCCTAGCTTTCGTAGTATTTTGGAAATGGTCTTCCAACGCACTCCATATGTCCTCCGCTTTCTCTAGACATCTAATGTGCGGTAGTAGATGGTCTGAAACGGTATTATAAATGTAAGCTCTTGCCGTTGCATCTTTCTTCTGCCATAGCTTCAAGGCTTCTAATTCTTCTTTTTCCGGTTGACTATCATCTTCAAAAATCGGCTTCTTTTCTTCTCCGGTCACATACATAATTAAGTCCTTACTCATAAGTAGGGCTTCCATGCGCATTACCCATGCGGGATAATTATCTCTGTCTAATTTATCAATTTGGACATGATCTGCCATGATCTTCTTGTCTCTGTTACTTCCGGTGACCTTTGAAATCTTTCTGCTCTTCAGAATATTTCTCGTTCTGAAACCACTTGTGTAGTTAACCTGCTCTGATACCAATTGTTGAGGATCTCACGACTCTGAGACCACTTATTGATGGCCGTCGCGGCAAAGGCTTGAACCTTGTCAAACCTGCGGAAATCACCGCGCCACCGAAAGGATGCTAAGCTAGAGCAATATTAGAACACCTCCATAATCAACAGTAGCTTAGCAAGGTTACTGTCACTTAAACATATAAGACTGTGTTTTGAATTTACTGAAATTCAACCGGAACTTCACCGGACTGTCACCAGACTGTCACCGTAATTATACAAGAATCTTACCGGAATCAACTCCTATTCTGTTTGTAATTTCTTCAAGTGATTATACAAGAAGTAAGGAAGTGATGCGTGGACTTCCTTTACTGAGTGAACACTTTCTGAAGTTTAAGAAAAAACTTCTCCGGTTCAAAATGTCTCTTTTCGGTTAGACTTTGTACTGTGTGTACATATCCATTTCACCAAAATCCTTGACGAACTGATAGTAGAGATGTCTAGCTATAAGATAAGCTATCTCTATTACAAAACCTTAATTTATTCTGCGAGATATACTTCGTTGTTCTACCGGAAAACACGTTTTCTGAGAAAACTGTACTGACCGAAAATGCGTTTACTGAGATAACTATAATTGACCGAAACTGGGTTTACTGAGATAACTGTAATTGACCGAAACATTCGTTTACTGAGAGAGTACCGGGGGACACGTTTACTGAACGAACTGTAACTGTTAACGAATTTTCTACCATAACACCAAAATACTCAGAGTTCTTCACATACGAACAGTGCGCGCAACTGAACGAACTGTAACTGTTAACGAACTTTCTACCATAACACCAAAATACTCAGAGTTCTTCACATACGAACACTGCTATTTCGTCCTTTTGTCCCAAAGGTATATACCAGTTTCTGTTCGCCAGTTTAAGCGTCTCGAAGTCTGCTACAGGTCTAGCAGAACTCGTCTGGGCAGTTTTGTTCAACTTTTTGAGATACAGTCAATTTTCTGCATCAAGGTATTTTAGTCACCGGCCATGGCTGAAAGCAGTGATGTATTCCGTATGTTGGCTGTTGAGGATAAGTTGGATGGTACCAACTACCCATTATGGGCTTATATGATGCGACATGTACTGTTTGCAAAAGGATTGTGGAACATTGTGCAGGGTGTTGAAAGACGTCTTGTTACACCTGTAACGACAGGTACTGCAAATACAGGTGTTGGAGCTGATGAAGATGGTGTCGAAGATGATATTCCGCAGATTCTTGTTCGTGCTGCTGTTTCTGTTGCACCTACTGCAGAGCAGATTCGTTGGGATGGCAGAGATGCCCAGGCACATGCATTGATAGCTTTGTCTGTCAAACGTGCCATTATTCCTCACATTCGCTCTTGCAGAACAGCAAAGGATGCTTGGGATACACTTACCACTTTGTACCAGGCTAGGAATGAGGCTCGTGTTGCTTACCTCCGAAAACAGTTGGAGAGTGAGCACATGAATGAAGGTGATTCGATGGACAGTTTTCTTAGAAAGATCAAAGACCTGAAGGAACAATTGATTTCTGCTGATGAGGTTATACCAGATAGCTCACTTGTGTAGACCGTTCTGAATGGCCTTCCTGATTCATATCAGAGTTTTGCCTCTACTCTTCGATTGATGATGAAAGGCAATCCGAATGCCTTGTCATTTGAGGAATTAGTCTCTGTTCTGTTGCAAGAAGATTAGTCCAGGCAGAACAGGTCCATTATGCGTGTTGCAGATCAAGCTTTCCTGGCTAGTCAGAAGGGCAAAGGAAAATGGAGCTCTTCTACTAGTAAGCAGAAATCTGCAAATGTTGCACAATCGAAGAACCAGGATAAAGATGAGAAGAAATCAGAAAAGCAGAAATTGTTCTGCAAGTACTGTAAAGGAAATGATCATATTATAAAGAACTGTCCAAAACTGGCTGCTAAAGAGGCAAAGAAGAAAGAGGCTGGAATGGTTGTTGCAGAGGCCTCTACACCAAAAACAGAGTCTGCAAATCTTGTGCAGGAAGAGAATGGGCGTTTACTACTGTCTGCAGTTTTGACCCATCTTCTCATGATCAGTGCATATCTGCAGTAGACTCAGATGTTTGGTACTTTGACAGTGGGGCAACCAAACATATTACCTCGCAGCGCAGTTTCTTCTCTTCACTCGAGCCTGCCCCTATAGGGAATACTGTCACATGCGCCAATAACTCCTCTTATCCTGTTATGGGAGTTGGCAAGATCATTCTGACTACTGCTAATGGTAGTTCTTTCACTTTGTCAGATGCTTTATTTGTGCCAGGGATCAAAAAGAACCTGTTATCAGTCTCTGCATTAGCCAAGATTGGCTTGGTTGTGAAATTCGTTGATGATAGGTGTACAGTCCATGATCTCTCAAATGGCGATGTGATTCTTGCTTCTGGCATTTTATCTCGTGGGCTGTATAAGCTCATAGACTATGAAAAATCTGTGAATGATTCGGCATGTGCAGTTCATGATTCTCAGGCTATGTCAGATGCAAAGCTTTGGCATGCACGCTTTGGTCATCTGAATTTTGCTAGTTTGTTACGCCTGCAGAAATCTGAAATGGTGTCCTCTTTGCCCAAACTTGAGGCACCTGGAAAACATGTTTGTGAAGGCTGTATTTTGGGCAAAATGCAGCGTTCTTCCTTTCCAAAAGATGGTTCAGTTCGGGCTATGCAGAAATTGCAGCTTGTACATAGTGATGTCTGTGGTCCTATGCAGACACCCTCTTTTGGAAATTACCTTTACTTCGTGACTTTCATTGATGATTTTTCCAGGCATGCATGGGTATATCCACTCAAAGCAAAGTCCGAAGTGTTCATGTGCTTCAAACAGTTTTTGGTTTTGGCTGAAAATCTGTCAGCATGTAAAATGGGCACCCTCCGTTCTGATCGAGGGGGGGAATATATGTCTTCAGATTTTAATGCATTTCTGGCTGAACGTGGGATAAAACACCAGTGTACAGTGCCGTATACACCTCAACAGAATGGAGTTGCTGAACGAAAGAACAGGTCACTCATGGAGATGGCGAGGTGCATGGTCAAAAGTCAGGCTTTATGTAGCTCAGTGATGAGTAGCACCTCCTTTAATGTCAATCCGGGAAGACGTGAGGATGGTATGAAGACCTAAAGCAAGTGGCGGCACAAGTGCGTGAGTGAGAAGCACACAAGCATGCACACACATACACACACACACGCGCACACACGGCAAGACAAAGAGAGAGAATCAATGGAGCTTTTAGATTACTTTCAAAATGCTCTTACAAGTTCGTTTCAATTACAATCCAACCTCAAAAATGAGCTCTCTAGCTCTTTTTATAGTTTTTGACTAGGTTTTGGCCCTGTCCAGACCTAGTGTCCGGCCTAGTTAAAAATTAGGTTCCAGGGCCAATTTGAGGGCTCAAACGGAGTCTAAAAAATACGAAAATTGATATGTAGGTACGTCTAAGGCTCCTCAAGCTCAAGGACTCCTTGGCTTGCACAAAATGGAGCTACAAAAATATGAAATGGTATGTACAATGATTGTTAGTGATAAGAATCACTGTTAAAAGATGTAGATTTGGAAAAAATTGAAGGGCCTATCTGCCAGATTTGCGTCTACTACTTTGTCTACTTACTCCTTCACTTTGTTCTAACTCTCTCCGCTGGCTTCTTTGTCTAGTCAGTCCTTGGGTGCCCATACTGCTCTCAACACCCCCCCCTCTCTCGCGTCTGTCATCCCTGACAGACCCTTGTTGCTGGGAGTGTTGGATGTAATATTCCACAACTTGAGTGGCAAGCTGATGTTCTTGTATGCGTAGTCCTCTGGCCAAATCTGTCATCATACGATCCCAATCGATTGGTCCTGGAATGTCCGGATGTGGCAGACGTAACTGATCTGCATGGATCGCTTGTTCTACTGCGAATAGATGTAGCAAATGTGTGGGTCTGGGAATGAAAATTTCGGAATTGTATTCCCAGAATCCCGTAGAGAACATTTCCTCAAATGTCTGCTTGAAGCATGCGGGCAAGTACTTTATTCGTGCATGCCAAGCAAAGATGATAGCGACCGAGGGGGTTTGGCTCATGTCGTAGACTAAATCCTTGTTGCCTTGAGAGAAGCCAGGGGCAGAGATGTATGGAGCTTGGACATTCCGAAAGGTTTTGAAGACAATGGTCATGAGCTCGAATATCTTCATACACATTTTCGCTGCTATGTCGGGTACATTATTTAGGCGTACGGACCAGTGCCGAATTGTTGATATCATGTAAGCTACGGTTGGGGTCCCTCGAGGTGGAGCAAAATATGGGCAGTTAACCCAAGCCGAGCACTCTTTATTGTTGCGTACCTTGATTGCAAATGCTTGCCAGGATCTGCGACGTACCACTGGACAATAGCATGGATTATACTTGATATATAGTGGCATGGTTGCCCAGGTACTCATCATCTCTGGGTAATCGGTGAGTAAACGTGCACGCCAATTAGGTTGGAAGATCGAACCAGCACGTGCATCTGTCGGTAAATCCCCTATCTCAAATTGAGTGGCGAACGTGGGCTCCTTCCCTGTATGTCTTTTGACTTCTGCATTATAATCATGTAGTAAGACAAAATAAGGCATGTATTGCGATTCTGATGTTGTGATTAACCGTTGATGGGATAAATTTTGAAAGTAGGAAGACCGAAGGACAGTTTCTTCCAGATTTGTGAGAGATTGCATTTGCACGGCCACACGATCTCGTGTGTCTTACCCACTTTCTCGACCCTTCTGACCCAATCTGGAACTTGAATTTCTAACGTGTCTTGTCCTTCTTCTGTAGTTCGACCACCAGGCGTCGGCATAGGCTCGTATGGCTCTTCATAGCTGTCATCGACGGGGATTTCCACTACTGTTTCAGGTTCTGGTTCTTCGATGGGTGAGGGTGGCCGTTCATATGGTAAGAGGCGTGCTTGAAGTTTTGCCACCTGTTTCCGGAGGGTCTCCATTTCTTCTGTAGATTGTTGCAAGATTACCGGCTCCTGTTGAGCAGTGGGTACACTGGCTATCTATTTCTTTAGATCGGCACATTCAGTCTCTAGTTTTTCATATGACTCCAAGAAATTTGCATGCTCCTCAAGTAGGATGCGAATGTCTTCTGATGGAACTGCTCTATATCTGGTAGGGCTAATGGTTGCTCCTATGGTTCCTTCCATAGCCGCTTCAAAGTTGTCTTGGTTTTGTTGTTGAAGGCGTTTGTTCTCTTCTAGTGCTGCGGCCATATGCTTCCTTAATAGCCCAATGTTGCGTCTGAGTGTAGCGTTAGATATCATTTGCGCTTGAAGCACTGATTCTAGTTCTTTGACTGCTTAGTCATCTACAGTTGATGTCTTTGATTCTAATTTGGAGTGAGCCTGCTGTAGTGTGGTATGCTCGGTTAGGAGCGTCTGGTAGTCAGCTTCAAGAGTGGTGACTCTAGCTTGCAGACGTTGAGATTCTGCCTGGAGGGCAGCAGTGCGTTCTTCCAATTGATGGTAATCTTGTTGTAGCTGATGTGCACACTGAAGTAATGTGTTGAACGTGCTATTTACATTATGAGATGCAAGGGGAAAAGTTTGAAATGCAGGGGAGGTGGGATTGGGTAGGGGGGTAGTGAATGCTGTGTGTGCCAATGATGTGAGTGGTGAGGTGGGGGGCAAGGGAGGGGAAGGTGGGGAAATCGTGGGGAGAGATGCTGTGGTTGGTGAAATGTCCATTGGGTCAGACAAGGTGGTGTGTGCAGGGGCTACCATATAGGTGGGTATGGTAGGTGAAGTGAGTGTGGTGTTCGTGTAACTTGATGTTGTTGCGAACGTCGGAAAGATGTGCCTCGGAAACATTGGAGAGCGGATGATCTGCTCCACAAGGGACGGGTATTGGGGTGGCGCGGTCAGGTTGAAAGAGGTGTAGGGGCCAGATGGGAAGTGAGGGTCATGGAATGGAGGTACCCGTATTGGGGGATAGGTCGGGAAACACAGGGTGCCTTCTGTGGGTGCTGGGTTTCCAACTACACTTGTAATTATGGGATGGCCAGTCATGGGTTCAGAGGATAGACGGGACGAAGTGTACAAGGGGTTGGTGACGAAGGAGAAGAGGGTGTCTTGTGAGGTGGGTTCTCGAAATGAGAATGATTTGAATGAGGATGGATTATAAGTGAAGGTAGAGGTGATGACTGTTGTTTCTTCCAAGGTGGGAGGTGGTGGTGGGGGCGGAGAAGGTGGTGATGGAGGATGCTGGGGTGAGATGGGTGATGTCTGAACGAAGGTTTCAGCGGAGAGGTCAGTGGTGGTTATGGGGGTGGCTGTGGCCTCAATGGGTACTTCTGGTTCTGTGACGGGTATCCTGATAGTCTTACCTGCTCGTGGTAACGTGTCCACTCTGCGTTTGTCATACCTTACGGACTGGCGGACTGCGGTGTGGACAGCCTTTGGAAATCCTAAAGAGTCTGACACTAATTTGAGGGTGTCAATGAAGTGTTGGTCCACCCCTTCATCTGATAGCATTTCTTGCATCAAAGCTTGACCTGATACCAGAGAGAGCTGATGCCTTTCTTGTACTGCTTTGATAGTGTCGTATAGCCTTCGTAGTTGAGCTGTATATGCAGGTGCACCTACAAGTTCTGGAACTTCTTGTTGCTCCTCTTGGTGCTCTTGATCATACTCCTCCTCTTCATCCTCCTGTTCTTCATCTCCGTCATCTTCTGCATCCACTTCAACAGGTGTGACAGGTGCTTGGGAGGTTGTGGCCTGCGTTTGTACATTCTCCGCTTGTTGTGCCTCTTTCGCCTCCAGCTCTACATCTTGTAATAGTTGTTCGAAATCTTCATTAGTGAGTTCTTCCAAAGGTGCACCACTAGGAAATTCGAGATCCGTTGGGATGGGAGGGAATATCAAGGTGGAACCATCGGTGCTGCGTCTTGGAAGTCGGAGTGTGAATGGTCGGACTCTTCGGGGTGGCGGGGTGACATCAGGTGTTAGGGTGGCTCCACGTGGTTGAGCACATGGGACTTGGACCGTGCCTCTCATCTTTTTAGAAGGGGGTCCAGTGGATGTCCTGCCTCGAAACTGCTCTACCCGATTCCACATCAGGGCCCGTTGGATCGGAATGTCATAAGCCAAACACCTATAAATGATTCTTGTCAGAGCACAGCAACCATATAAAACCTGTTTCCGCGGCCATCGTTTGTGCGCTAGGTGTATCTGATCAATTATCCAGTGGGGTAGGTTGATGGTGAGGCTCTGTGTCTCTGCCAGATACAAGCTAAACCAAATCTTTTTGGGCGGCATGGTGAATCTATCCTGCGCCGGGAAAGCAAAGTGTTGCATGCACATGCAAAGGTGTATTGCAATATTAGGCGTCATGGATACCATGTCCTTGAGTTTGGTGAGACTTCGATTCTTCATGTAATCCGGTACTAGGGTTTCCTTTTCTGTAGGAATATGCATTCCGCGCATATCTAGAGCTTCTCTCACCAAATTGTTTGATAGCCTAAACCTCTTGAGCTCATTCCCCTTTGTCAGAGATGGAATCACAAATGAGCTTGCACCTTTTGGGTTCTGATTTGGAGTCAAGGTGTTGATGAGATAGTAGCATCGCATGAAGTCAGGTTTTGGGAGTCGGGCACTGAAATAGGCACTCAATCCTGCTTTTTCCCATATCGGACGTAGACCTTCCGCTTTTTGTAACTTCTCAAATTCTCTTGTAAAGCAATGGTATCTGCCTTGCTTTCCATTGAAGTCCAACTCTGATTCCCATAGGTACGTTCCTTCCCCCAAGGGTCCTGCCACCTCGGTAAACCAATGTGAAGTCTTTCCCACGGGCATGGTGTGGCCACGCGGAGGGTCCGCAATAGGTATGATTTTGACAGCCTGCAATTCTTCTGGTCTTTCAATTGTCTCAGGCAAAACGGGTAAACTGTCCAAGTCCACCACTTGCGGGTTTGTTTCTGTGTGAGAGCTAGTTCCTGCTGCCTCCGCCATGTTGAAAATGTTGCAGCTGATTCTGTGAGAATATATGAATAAACGTTAACATTGCAATGGACACAAAAATGACATGGTGTCCCTTGTTACAACATTAACTTAAAGTTCTGGAGTGGTTAGGGGTTAATAAGTGCTCGGTGCTAGTGTGTGTAGTTAGGAGTTATGTAGACCTAAGAGCTAAGCGAAATGATGTGATGTGAGAGTGAAGAGGTTAGTAGGTGGTCATGGATTTACAATCGAGGTCCGGGGGTTTGTTACAAGTCTTGGGCTGCCAAATGCAGTGGATGGGTTTTGCTCGTGGTTCCGTAGAGATTCTTGAGAGCTTTATAGGTGTGTCAGCTTGAACATGAGGCCTTTTAGGTACCCATTTACAACTGATTCTGTTCGTGCTCATGTGCCTTGGTGTTGAAAATGAGTGGATGTAGGCTGTGCGAGTGAATGGATCATGCTGTGTAGGGTGTGTTCTTGGTGTAGCTATTTGAGCCCGCAAACAAGCCTTAGGCACCCAAATTTGTCTTGATTGTGGGCTAGCCTTCATCGACTTTTTGGGCACCCAAATAGATTTCACGTTAGCAGAAGAATTTCCGAAAGACCTCTTATTAGTGACGTGTTGTTGGTTACTAATAAGAGGCTTTGCCCGTGCGGTTGGCGTGGGTGCAACCGAGTGTTCGCCTTTTTGCACCCACACTTGGTTCACTTGTTGAGACATTCTACTGCGCAGGTTCTTTTGATGTCCGGCATAGGTAGTACTCTGCTTCTTCTGCCTTTGCTCCACCTTTGGTCGTTGCCTCCTTCGGGCCTTTGGAAAAGAAGGGAGTTCCTTTGCATCCCTGACTCCTTTTTTGCGAATATCATTCCTCTGCAACACATAGTTTTGGACAAGAACAGCATGGTCAACTTCATGTGCACCCCTGGAGGGACCAGGAGTCTGTGCCTTTTCTAGTTCCTTGAGTGCTCCATTATCCAACTCTATTGTAATTCGACTATGATTGACCCATACCTGAAGAAGTCCACTTCTTAGGTTTAAGTTGACTGCTTGGTCATAGATCCAGTCTTGACCCAAGACAAGAGGTTCAGTGAGATCCTCATCTTGACACACTAGTGCTTTAACTGTCATTGTCTCATCATGAATGTAGAGGGGGAGTTCCACCTCGCCCATACAAGGGGTTTCCACGCCTCCCAATCCTATGAGATATGCTTCCACAGGATTGACAGTTAACTGTAACTCTTGACAGTAAGACACTTTAACAGCACTAGTGGCTGCACCTGAGTCAATCAAGGCTCTTACAGTCCTTGCATTTTTTCCTTGTCCTATATCTAGGGTTACGAAAGGACGTCGATCAGTTATCCTAGGTGAGCTGGTTCCTGCGACTTCACACATTGCCATATGATATCCTTGATCTGCATAGTCATTTGTCCTAGGCTGCTCTCTACCTTGCCTTCGTAATTTCATCCTTCTGATGCGTTCTAAAGCTTCTGCTTGAGCTTCTTCTCTAATTCGCTTCTCTTCCTCTTTGCGTTTCTTAGCAGTGTTGAGTCGGCTGAGCATTTCCTCCGTGAGGGGTTCCTGATACAACTTGACTCTGCATCTGCTAATATAGTTAGGGAGAACATCACCCTCTAATGTGGCTAATTGTACTGCTCCACTCGTGGAGATCCTATTGATAATCATAGGTCCGTAGCCTCTCTTTTCTAGCTTCCTCGCGTGTTGTTTCAGTGTATAGACTAGGACTAGATCTCCGGCTTTCAAGCCTTTATCCTTCACATGGGCATCGAAGTATGCCTTCTGCCTCTTTTTAGCTGCATATATTCCAGCAGCGGCTCTCAGTCTTGTTTCTCCTAATCGTTCAAGGTCAAAGATCCTAGAGGAGAGCTCATGACCTGTCCATTCATGCTCTTGTGCTACTCTCAATGTAGGGATCAAGAAGTCCAAGGGTAACACAACGTTTTGGCCGAATACCATCTGAAAGGGGGTGGCTTGGAGTACCGTTTTGTAGGCAACTCGGTATGCCCAAACAGCATGGTGTAGCTGTTTGTCCCAATCAGAGCGTTTAGTGTTCACTAATTTTGTCAGTACATTGCATAAGATTTTATTAGTGCTCTCAGCTTGCCCATTAGCTTGAGGGTGATAAGGGGCAGACTTCTTGTGTATTACCAAGAATTCTTGGAGCAGATTTTCAATCACTTCATTCAAGAAATGAGTGCCTCTATCACTTACAAGCTCTATAGGTAGCCCGTATCTCGTGAATACATTCTCAAACAAGAATTTGGCAGTTGTTTGAGCATCGTTCTTTGTCGTAGCCTTTACCTCTACCCACTTGGTGAGATAATCTGTCGCAACAATGATGTATTCTGCATGAGAACCCTTAGCTGGGGGATTAATAGGACCTACGAAGTCTATTCCCCACTTAGAGAATGCACGTCCACCCATCATAGGTTTCAGTGGCATCTCATCTTTGCGTATAGGATACTGAGTCCTCTGACATACATCACACCGTTTCACATAGGTATGTGCGTCCATGTGAAGGTAGGCCACCAGAAACCCGCAAATAGGACTGCCTTGATCACCCGATCCGGTCCAAAGTGTCCTCCTGCTACACCTTGGTGAGCAGTTTCCAAGATCTTGAGATATTCACTTTCATGGACACATAACCTCAGGTAACCATCTTTACCGCGCTTATATAGATTATCACCAATGAGTGAGTAATCCAAGGCTTCTTGTTCTAAACTCCTTTTCCTAGCCAGAGTCATGTCTGGAGGGAATGTGTTTGTCCTCAAGAATGATACTAGAGGTTCACTCCAATCTGGCACAATAGATACTTGATAAAGAGTGGCATGTTCCACTGGTGGTTTAGTGCAACAGATTGGGCATTCCTTGCACAACTTTTGGACATCAGCTTCCATAGTTGGCCAATGTACTCCGAGTCTCCTTAGGGTCTGTAACGTTCGTTGCTTTGAATGGTGTTGCTCTAGTGCACCTACATGTGCTAATTGCAACCATTTAGAGTACTCATCCTCTTCTACGCAACAAGCCAAGATCCCTTGATCTGTGTGCTTGTACATGCTTCCTGCCATGATGTGGTACTTTTGGGCTTTTACAACCTCTCTATTCCGTGTGTTTACCACTGGATGGTTAGGCCCGTATGTCAATACTGGTACCAATGGCTTAGCCCACTGCGGCACCACTTCCAAATTAAACAAGTAAGCATCAGGAAGGTCATCTGATACTCCTTGTGGGGCTTCTCCCGATGTAAGCCTAGAAAGATGATCAGCTCTCAAATGTGTCCTCCCTTTTCTTACCACAACCTCAAAATCATATTCCATTAGCAAGAGAAACCATCTTACTAATCTTCCTGTATTGCATGGCTTGTTTACAAGATATAACAATGCCTGATGATCAGTAAAAAATTTAAACTTGTTTGCAAGCAAATAGTGTCTAAATTTCTTAACTGCATATACCATGCCTAATCCTTCTCGCTCTGTAGTGGTGTAATTCCGTTCAGCCGCATTCAATTGTCTACTGGCATAGGCAATTGGAAGATCCATATTACCTTCACCAGTAGGTTGTGCAAGCACACATCCAATAGCATAATTGGATGCATCAACATGAACATGGAATGGCTTATTCCAATCTGGTGTGGTCAAGATTGGTGCTGAACACAATCTTCGTTTAAGCTCCTGGAAGGAATTCTCACATTCATCCGTCCACTCAAAGTTTGTCAGAAGTCCGTACATGGGCTTTGCAATGACAGCATACATGTGTATAAATCGTCGATAATAACCACAATGCCCCATGAAAGCTTGTACTTCCTTGACATTCTTTGGCCTAGGTAGCTCTGCTATGGCTCTCACTTTTTCTTCGTCGGTAGATATGCCATTCTTTGACACTATGTGTCCTAGAATCTTGCCTTGCCTGACCATAAAAACACACTTTTCTGGGTTCAGGCAGACTTGGTATTCTCTACATTTGTCAAAGATTTGTCTGAGTTCAGGAATATGGGTTTGTCTAACATTGGAATGAGCACAAAGATCATCAACATAGACTTCTAAACTCTTCCTCAGGAACTCCTTAAACACATGGCACATCAGCCTCTGGAAGGTAGCTGGTGCATTGGTAAGCCCAAATGGCATTACTCTAAAAGCAAAAATGCCCCATTCTGTGGCAAAGGCTGTCTTATGCTGATCCTCTGGAGCTATGGCTACTTGATTGTAGCCAGAAAATCCATCAAGGAAGCTGTACACTTCCTTGCCTGCCACTCTTTCTAAGAGATGTTCTGTGATAGGAAGCGGATAGTTATCTCGAATTGTGGCTGCATTAACCTTTTTCAAGTTAATGCACACACGCAGCTTGCCATTCTTCTTGGGCACCACCACGATGGGGGATACCCATTCGGTGTGCTCAATTTCATAGATAAATCCAGCTTCAACCAGTCTATCTATCTCTTCTTTGATCTTAGCAGCGTAATTATCGTTATATGTATAAGGCTTTTGCTTAGAGGGTTTGGCGTCTGAAGTCATGGGGATGGTGTGCGAGCATATGTCCGGGTCAACCCCTTTCAAATCCTTGTAACTCCAAGCGAATACATCTCTGTATTCTCTTAGCAAGGCAATCAATTCGTGCTCTTCTTCTTCTGTCAGGTCATGGCCTATATACGTGCATCTCTCCTCTCCTTCTTCTATGGCCACTACTATTTTCTTGGTGGTTTCTTTGTTATCATAGGCCTCTCCTGATTGTGCCTCTCGTTTAGGCATTCTTATCATGACTCTCCTGTCATCTATCTCATACTTCTTAAAATTTTCTGGGACCTCAAACAAAGATTCTTCCTCCTCTGGTGAGACTTCTTTCTTCTTTCGTTTCTTTCCTTCTTCCTTTGGGGTCATATGCGTTGCTAATCTTACATCATTTGTAACCTCTCCATGCCTCTGGGGTTGAAATTCTACTTCATGGAAGTATTCTTCATCTGATGCAAATGGTGGGTCCATAATGATTGACTCTAGATCGGAGTCACTTGCATCCTCAAATGCATCAGGACTAGGTTCGCATTCTTCTAGAACTGCCTCTCCCATGATTGGCTCTATGGAGAAGACTGAAATGTCATAGCCATCCTCATCACAGTGAGGTGTCCATTTTTCTTCATTGCCATGGCTACGTCCATGGTTGCTAAAATTTCTGCCCAGCCATGGGGTTCGAATTCCTCATCTGGAAAGACTATAGGCGCATAGGCTGGGTCTTGAATGGGTCTATGAGTTTCGTTTGCACCTATTTCTCTGGCCTTTTCTCTCTTCTCTTCCTCTACTGCTACTTTGCACATCCATAAGTGGGTGTCTTCATGCATCCATGAGGATCCTGACCCTATGGAATGCACAGATTCCGTATCATCTTTGGTTCTATGGATGGGATTCCATTGGATAGGAGGGACATCTCTATGAGAATAATCCTTGAGATTGACTTTGGTCGTAACACCCAAGTGTTGCAAATACAAGGAGTTGGTCCCCCAATCCTGTACCACTTGCAACTGTCGCATAAAGGGTCTTCCCAAAATCATCTCATAGGCATGATTTTTGCTGAAGTCACATATAGCGAAGCTATGCTCAAACTCAACACCACAAGTGGTGAGAGTTATGCCTTCTAGCAATCCCAAGGGCCTCTCTATATGACCATCGGCCATTTGCAATTTCATTCTCGTTGGCCTGAGTGCCTGCTTGCCCCAACGCTTCCATAGGGAAGTAGTGGCAATTGCAACTCCTGCACCTGAGTCCAAAATTGCCTTGGTGGTGTAGTCCTGGTAGGTGATGGGAAGATAGGTGTTCCCTTCTTCACCTTCACACATATCTCCTATCTTGTCCAAGGGAATTTCTGGCACTGTCCTATGGGATCCTATTCGGGAACGTGGTTCTGCAACTTCAGTCACTTGACTGGCTACACCTTTCCGCGCTTTTGGTCTATTCTTAGGCAGTTCTTCCAAAGTGAGATCGCGCTGCACCTTGGTGTTCTTTACTACCTCCGTGTTCCTTGATATGACTGAGTCGTCGTTCCTTACCATGACTGTGGGTGCTCTCATACACGTGGACTTTGCTTCCCATGGGCCTGTGAAGTGGGGTAGCTCTTGTATGGAATTAGACTCAAAGTCCAATCTCTCGTGAGACTGAGTACTCTCATGTTCCCCGTAAATAGATGGGATGTCTTGTGGGAATTGGTCGTGTGCATCATCCACAAGTTCAAAGGGAGGGGCGACTTCACTTTCGTTATCCCATTTGTCTTCTTGAATCTCTCGTAGGAAGTCTGGTGCAAACCGATTCATAGAAGAAGAAGTGTCTGGCTCCGTAGAATTAGGCACATAAGCAACCTGGGAAGGAGGGCTTATTCTATCGTTGGCTCTCTCCTCGTTCCCACAGATGGCTGGAGCACAAGCTTCTTGGGGAGGATTACTTATTCTATTACTTTTCCGAACAGGCTCATACGCTCTCTGAGAAGGAATGTGGGTCACCTGTGGAGGTACGTAAGCTTTCGGGGGAGGCTCATCTGCCTTTTGGGGAGGAAGATAGGCTTCTTGAGGAGGCGCGTGGGCTTCCTGAAGAGGCTGGCTTATCCGTTCTCTTGCCCTATCCTTTCTTTGAGGGGCAGGTTCCTTCTCGGATTGTGCAATCAGCTTCTCTATTCTTTCCAGCAGTCCATCAAAGTGTAACTGCATCTTAGCTGAACTAGAAATGTTAAATAGGCGGCTGGCCTCAAACATGGTCTGAGCTAATTCCACCATTTTGGCACAAATCTTAGTTCGTTCAAGCTCTAGCTCGGCTCTAGGGTAGCATTTTTCATGATCAGTTATGGTTGGCCCTTCTTGGATCCTGGCCTGATATGCTTTAAGCATCATGTTTAGGTCCTCGGGAGTGGGATCTGCTAGGACTGATCCTACTCTAGGGGGTGGTGGGATTTGATAAGGCGGTGGGGAAGGTGGTGGGTCGGATGGAGATGGGAGTGGTGGAGGCGGGGTAATGTGAGAGTGAGTTTGAGTTGTGAGTTCGGTTATTCTGGCTCTTGTTTCCCTTACGCTTTCTTCGAGTTCACTCATCTTTTTAGCCCATTGTCTTTTCATTCTTTCCCTACTATCTTTCCAAGCTCTAGTCCTTTTCTTGGTTATGCTCTCAGTTTCACTAGCTGTTGAGCTCTTTTCCTGGTTTACCCCTTGGTTTTGCTGCAATGCTTGAGCTCTAGTGACTACCTGTACGGGAGCAGTGGAAGTGACACTTCCTGTGGAATCTACTACTAACCCAATAACGTTGATAGGCGTGATTTTTGGCATATTATTGGGGTTCTTTGGGCAATCTCGTAAGAGATGCTCTTTTCCACAGTCTTGGCAAAAGCCTTGGATCGTCACGGACTGAGTTTGTGTAGGTGGAGGTAAGGGACAATCACGAATGAGGTGATCTCCTTGGCATCTGTAGCATGGTCCTCTTGGGAATGGAGGTCTTACTTGCCTAGGTTGAGGCCTAGGGTTGGGGTTTGCATACATGACGTTCGTATAATCTGACTCCCAACTAGGTTCACTTGGTTCTTCACTATAGTAGGACTCACCATGTTCTGGAGACTGCATGTAGTAAGCCTGGGGACTATCGACATGTGTGGAATCAAAACTATGGTCACTCGAGTCACTTTCTGAGATCAATGGGGTTACTGGTACTATGGCCCTATTCAGGTTTTCTTCTGCAACAGCATACTTTACTGGAATCACGTTAGCGGGGTTTGGAGGCTGTTGAGCTAGCACCGGTTGGGGTCTCTGTTGGGCTTGATATGGTTGCTGATAGGTTTGTTGGGTTCTAGCATATTGTGGTGGTGGATTTTGGTTCTGGTATCGGCCTTGTTGGTAGGGTTGCGGATAGGGTTGCCTAACTGCCTGCTTGTTGTATGGGCAATCTTGTGCGGTGTGATTGGTGTATCTCCGTTCTATGGTGCAGTACTGGCTACTAGGGTTTACTTGGGGTTGAGCCATAATAGGGCAGACATTCGCCATATGGTCACCACCGCATGTATAGCATCTTTTCACAGGCGCAAACCTTGGGATTTGTTTGCTAGTTACACCTAATTTCTGAGCTACTTTTTTGGCAAGTTCCTCAATTGATGTGGACTGCGTGGAAGAGTGACTAGATGCACTATCTGAATCTTTGTAGATTTTGGAAAGCTCTAGTTCTTCCCCTAGGTTATCTTCAATGTCAATGCACATGCGTACACACTCTTCTATAGTCCTAGGGTCCTTCAGATACACATAGGATCTCAATTTCGTACTCAGCAATCCATCAAGGAATAAGGCTACTTGTTTAGCAGATGTGGGTAGTTCCGAAATAGGGCACCTTTCAAGATATTGTCTAAATCTTCTTCCGGCCAATCTGACAGTCTCTTGGGGGGTCTGTTTGAAGCTGTGAATCAATGAGGAGGTATTGTGTCTTATGCCGCTCTTAGAGAACTCTACAATGAATGCCTCTAGGAGTTGGTCTATGCTCCTGAACTGACGCTCATCTAATGGCTGAAACCATGTAAGTGTTGTGTTCCTAAGGGTTAGACCGAAGGCATTGTACTGCGTGAACAGATCTTCCACTTGTTCAGCTCTCAAGACTTGCTTGAACTCTGCCACATGATCATAGGGATCTCCTGTGCCGTCAAAGTAATTCTTCATGGACTTAACTAGCTGGGTGGGTCTCAAAGTTCTTGTGTGCTCTCTAGGCCTCGGCAGAGGGAATCCATCTACATTTCTTTGGTTCCTGTGGGCTCTATGCATCTCAGGTTCTACCCTATTCGTCTCTGTTCTCGTTCTTTCTCTGCCCACTGGGTTGGCAAAACTTACTTCTGGTCTATCTCTACTTCTGTCTCTTTGCGTACCATGAGCTTGGGAAGTTCCAGCCCCAGGGTGACCATAGGATACATTTGATCTTGGTTGAGGGAAAATAAATTCACCCTTCCAAGTGTAAGCATGCCTATCATTTTCTGTCACCACAAAGATCCGTTCTGAAGCATGATCTAAGTAGGTCACTCTGCCTGGGCTATCCGGATCCTTAAACTCATAGATCATGATATTTCCTATGTCTGTTGGCTGATTTGACTTATACCTCCAAAAGGCTTCATCAGTTTCTCGATTGAGGAGCAACTCTATGCTCTTGTTGTCTTGGGGGACCCATTCAGGCGTGATAATCCTAGTGAGAACTGATTTACCTCGAGGGGTTCTACGTTCCGCACCCATGTTCCCTTGTTCCAGGTCACCTAAGTCCGCTTCTGAGATTACATTCCCAAAGTCATCTGTCCTATCAGGGTGACTAGTGACTACATATATAGTTCCTTCTTTGTCCAGGTATGCACCATTTTCAAACTTGACAGCTGGGTGTTCTAGTCCAATGGATTGATCAGGGTTTTTAATCTGGACCACAGATCTTCCTAAGCCGTCCTCATAGATGCTAGCACCTAATCGGTTGGTTCTAAGGTATTCCAGCTGCGTTTTGTAAGGGCCTTCTACCCTGTACAGGTAAGGCACACCTGAACTTCCCGTAGGTCTGTCCATGCCTTGAGACATCTCTGACTCACTGGTCTCAGAGCTAGGGTAGTTCGAGTGGTGGCTCAACTGCTGGGCCCAGGACCTAGTAGTGTGGTTGACACTAGCCTCTGAAGATCTAAGGCTTTGTCTTTCCCTTGCTAAATGTCGTCCTGATCTACGGTTCATATGCCTATCTAAGTCGCCCAATTCTTTGCCCAGAGTACAACCTCGTTGCCGCTCAATTGGTATCAGTCACTTGATTCTTTTTAGTTATTTTATCGCGTTTGAGTTCTTGTCTGATATCACGTCGTCAGGAATGTTTGAATGTTGTTTCGCACTTGCAATTGATCGTTCCACGTTAGATTCTTTTCCTTTATGTTATCGACAGTACAGAGATTAAATTTTTAGCTTGAACTTGAGTTTTTAGGTAGTCTTCAACTTGATAACTGCCTATCGTCGCTCTGACTTACTCCTACCTCTCGTCGTTCTTAGCCTAAGCTATGAATTGACAGAGGGGGTTAAAAGTGTCCAACCTTTTGTTTCCTGCTCGGTTGCCCTTGAGTGCCCAGGAAATGTGTTCCCAAGCTCGCACTTACACTTGCTTAGAACGCCTCTCGATGCTCTGTAAGAGTTTCAAAGTTAGCTTTGAAATTTACATTCCAAAGACAGAACCAATTATTTTCATTCATGTAGCACAAACACAAACTTGCTTAGTGATTTTCAAGAAAACAATCCTAAGGACCCCTGACTTTGATCCCCCTGGTTATGGTCAACTTCAAAATACCCTATCTGAAGATCAATGCATTATCTTTATAAAAAACAGTTGAGGGCGTGTAGTATATGCCACGAGCTTTCCAACAAGCCCTAGAGCTCAAAAATTGGATTTCGTATGAAAAAGTTGTGACCGTCCAGGGTTCTAGGGTTACGACAGGGTTCAAACAGGATCACTGTGCAACAGGTTTTCCCCAAGTTGTTTTCCTAAGGCTTCCTCATGTGCTCAAGAGTATAATATTTGTGCCCAAAATTAGCCCAACTCTTCAATTAACAATCCTTAAAAAATTTGGCTAAAATTGGCTATCAATCGCGATGGACAGGGCTGTCAATCGCGATGGACACTCAGTCAATCGCGATGGACAGAGAGTTCAGTCAATCGCGATGGACACCCAATCAATCGCGATGGACAGAGAGTTCAGTCAATCGCGATGGACACCCAATCAATCGCGATGGACAGGGGGTTCAGTCAATCGCGATGGACAGGCAGTCGGTCGCGATGGACAAGGGGTTCAGTCAATCGCGATGGACAGGCAGTCAATCACGATGGACAGAGACTTCAGTCAATCGCGATGGACCGGGGTTCAGTCAATCGCGATGGACAGGCAGTCGGTCGCGATGGACTGGCAGTCAATCGCGATGGACAGAGCTGTCAATCGCGATGGACAGGGCTGTCAATCGCGATGGACTGAAATTTTGCAAGATTTTCAAAAATTTTAGTGGGAATGTGCTGTGCAGGGTCTCTAGTCCACTGTGGTGCACTCAGATTTACCAACAAGTGAAAATTTCTGTCAATCGCGATGGACAGAAGGCGGCGACTGCGAGACAGTTTCGTCGAGTTCCGTACCTGCGCGGGAAGCTGGAGATGGTGATGTGACCTGTACCTGCAAGATAGCTCAAGAAACATGCAAAAACAGCACACGCAATTTCGCTCTCTCACTCTCTCTCACAAGTGAAATGAGGGAAATGAGGTGAAGATGGGGATATAGTCAAAAAACTGAAATTTTCGCGATGATGGAGATGGAGGTGAAAGATGGTGAGGATGATGATGATGATGATGATGATGGTGAAGAAAGTAAAAGAAAATCGATGAGAGTGAAGAAAATACCTACAACTCCAACGCGTCAACTCTACGTCTTACCATCACACGCTCGTCCTCAAAGCTCGATCCCCGGCAACGGCGCCAAAATTTGGTGTAGCTCAGTGATGAGTAGCACCTCCTTTAATGTCAATCCGGGAAGACGTGAGGATGGTATGAAGACCTCGAGCAAGTGGCGGCACAAGTGCGTGAGTGAGAAGCACACAAGCATGCACACACATACACACACACGCGCACACACGGCAAGACAAAGAGAGAGAATCAATGGATCTTTTAGATTACTTTCAAAATGCTCTTACAAGTTCGTTTCAATTACAATCCAACCTCAAAAATGAGCTCTCTAGCTCTTTTTATAGTTTTTGACTAGGTTTTGGCCCTGTCCAGACCTAGTGTCCGGCCTAGTTAAAAATTAGGTTCCAGGGCCAATTTGAGGGCTCAAACGGAGTCTAAAAAATACGAAAATTGATATGTAGGTACTTCTAAGGCTCCTCAAGCTCAAGGACTCCTTGGCTTGCACAAAATGGAGCTACAAAAATATGAAATGGCATGTACAATGATTGTTAGTGATAAGAATCACTGTTAAAAGATGTAGATTTGGAAAAAATTGAAGGGCCTATCTGCCAGATTTGCGTCTACTACTTTGTCTACTTACTCCTTCACTTTGTTCTGACTCTCTCCGCTGGCTTCTTTGTCTAGTCAGTCCTTGGGTGCCCATACTGCTCTCAACACTTTACCACATAGTTTCTAGCTTGAGGCTGTCATGTGTGCAGCATATGTACTGAACAGGTGTCCCACGAAAGCGTTGTAGTCTATCACTCCATATGAGGCTTGGCATGACCGCAAGCCATCTGTTGCTCATCTGCGTGTTTTTGGTTGTTTGGCATATGCATTAGTGCCTGAACAACATCGTAGAAAATTGGATGATAAGGCAGTAAAATGTATTTTTGTTGGGTACAGTTCTGAAAGTAAAGGCTATCGTCTGTATCATCCACAGACTAAACGCATTCTGGTTAGCCGTGATGTTGTCTTTGTGGAAGATGCTATTCAGCCATTGCTTTCATGTACTAAGGAGACATCTGTTAGCTCCAAAGACATGTATGATACTTTGATGCCTCTTTTTACAGGTGGACAGGCTAGCGCTCGTCCTAATGAGGCAACTTCTCAGCCTTTGCAGGTTTCATATGATGATGCAGATCATTCCATTTCTGATGCAGATTTACATGATGCACTTGTTGATGAGAGAGCTGATATTGAACAGGCAAAAACTATGCCAAAATGGCTGGTGCAGACTTTGCGTGATAGCAAATTAGATGCACCTTTGTCATATCGTACTCGTTCAGGCTCTCATAGTACCTCCTTTGCATCAGATTGCTATGCTATGGCTGCATCTAGTCTCTGTGATGAGAATGAGCCTATTTCTTTTGATAAAGCACAAAATTCAGAAAATTGTATGGCTGCTATGCAATCAGAATATGATGCTATAATGAAGAATGGTACATGGTCTTTATGTGACTTGCCTCCTGGCAAGAAGGCCATTGGCACTAAGTGGGTATACAAGCTGAAGCGTAAACCTGATGGTACAGTTGACAGGTATAAGGCTAGGCTTGTTGCAAAGGGTTATGCGCAGGAAAGAGGCATTGATTTTGATGAGACCTTTGCACCTACATGTCGTATGACTACTGTTCGGAGCATTTGTGCACTTGCAGCCCATCATGGTTGGAATGTACATCAGTTGGACATTAAAACAGCATTTCTGAATGGTGACTTGCATGAAGAAGTGTATGTTTTTCAGCCCCGTGGCTTTGTGCAGAAAGGGCATGAAAACCAGGTGTGCAAGTTAGAGAAGGCGTTATATGGTTTAAAGCAAGCACCACGTGCTTGGTATGAGAAAATACATGCCTATCTGATTGCACATGGTTTTGAGAACAGTCCAACTGAAAGCACCTTATATGTTAAGCGTGCTAATGATGTGCTTTTGATCATTGTTGTCTATGTAGACGACATGCTGCTCACTAGTCCTCTTGAGAAGCATATTGCTGATTTCAAGGCTGATTTGCATGCCTCATTTGAGATGTCTGATTTGGGGCATTTGCATCACTATTTGGGCATTCAGCTTATGCAAGTTGATGGTGGAATGGCTTTGTGTCAAACGAAATATATTGACACATTATTGCAGCGTTTTGGCCTTGAAGACTGTAAGCCTATTGCCACTCCTATGGAGACAGGTTTACGATTGAGTCTTCATGATGCTGGAGATGCATTTGATGATGTTCTCTATCAGCAGGCTGTTGGATGGTTGATTTACTTATGCATTACTCAGCCAGATATTCAGTTTGCTGTCTCACAGATGAGCAGGTTTATGCATTGCCCAGGAGTCACGCATTGGAAAGCGGTTAAGCGCATCTTTCGCTACTTGAGTGGTACTCCGCTACTTGGGTTGTTTTATCCCAAGGGGGGATCACTACCGCCAGATTTGCATGCTTTTTCTGACTCAGATTGGGCTGGTTGCTATGACACTCGTATGTCCACCAGTGGTTTTTGCTTCATGTTTGGTAGCTCATGTATATCTTGGTTGAGCAAGAAGCAGCCTACTGTGGCCACTTCTAGTTGTGAGGCTGAGTATAGGGCAGCTTTCACAGCGACTGTTGAGTGTGTGTGGCTCAGACGCCTTATGGCTGATTTGGGTGTTGGCTAGTCTTCTGCCACCACCATCTTCACTGACAGTCAGAGCGCATTGGCAGTTGCGAGGAACCCTGTGTTCCATGCTCGCACTAAGCACATTGAGGTGCATTATCACTATGTCAGGGAGAGGTTTTCTGCTGGGGAGATCAGCTTGGCATATGTGCCCACGCAGGAGAACATTGCAGACCTTTTCACGAAGGCTCTGCCTAGGGAGAAGTTTGAAGCTTTCCGCAAAGCTTTGGGCTTACTTCCTTTTGTGGAGTGATTTCCACATAGCTCGGCACTTCCTTATACATGAGTGCCAGCTCCTTGTTCACCGCATCACTCGCAGGGGGGATTTGTTGATATATTTAGGTAGTGATGTGTGTGAACACTCTAGGACCGCCGGGGCACTTTTTTCCCTCTTTAGGAGGTTTTTTTCCCCCGGCTTGTATATACGCCTATTGCCCTAATGGGCTACTTATCTTTGTACATTCTCTAGTAATACATTCAGTCTTGTGTGTTGTGCTCCAAGCTTCTTCTTCTTCCTTGTGCTGTTTGCGTGCTTCCGTAGACGTCTAACTCCAACAGTTCTCTCTTTATATACAGTTTGATTCGGTGTAACGAACTCTATCAAACTCTAATTCTGCAAGATTCTGCGCTATACATAATGGCCGTGAATTTGTCCCTTCATTAAGGCTTTTGATTTTCTGAATATTTGATTCCGCTTCTCTTTATCTTTCTATTTCTTTATGTCTATCTGTATGTCAAATTCGTGAGTGATTCTTCAACATAAATCACATCCAAGCTTCCTCTTTATGTCCTTGATGTTGGCTTCATCATCCCCTGTAATGATCAAATCATCAACATATATACAAATGAAAACAATTTTTCTACCTTCCTTCTTCACAAAGAGTGATGGGTCTGCATGACTCTGGTTGTATCCACATTTTACTAAGTAGTCCACAAGACTTTGGTTCCAAGCTCTTGGGGCTTGCTTGAGTCCATAACGAGCCTGCTTTATCTTGCATACATGATGTGGAAACCTCTCATCTTCAAAGCCTTGGGGCTGGTCCATGAAGACTACCTCTTCAAGATCTCCATTTAGGAAAGCATTCTTCACATCCAACTAGTACATCTTTCAACCTTTTGAGGCTGAAATTGCAATCAAACTTTTGATGGTGGACATCTTAGCTACTGGGCTGAATGTTTCCTCAAAGTCTATGCCATAGGTTTGAGCAAAACCTTTGGTAACCAGCCTTGCTTTATACCTAGAGATGCTCCCATTTGCATGCCTCTTTACATTGTACACCCATTTGTTGCGAATGACTTTCATGTCCTTTGAGCTTGGCACCAATGACCAAGTATCATTTTCTTCAAGTGCTTTGACTTCCTCCTCCATGGCTTCAATCCATTCCCTATGCTTATTTGCTTCTTCAAAAAAGTTAGGTTCTTCACAAGCTATAACTTGACTCATGTAGGCATAGTGTCTTGCAATGAATGAATCATAAGTTAATCTTTGAACAGGGTATTTAACCCTATTGGATGACCTTACCTCATCATTAGGTGGTAGGAATGTCCTCCTCCTTGGTTTAGATGCTTTAAATCCGGGAGTTTCTAACTTTTCCATATCTTCATCACTTGTAGATTCCATGTCTACCCATCGATGGTCTTCGTCATTCGTCTTTTCCTTTCCTTTGCTACTTCCTTCACTTGAATGAGCTTCATTCCTTGTCCTTCCATGCAAAGTTGCTGTAGTACTCTCCTCTAATGGTGTGCTTGAATTGGTTGGACCACTTATCTCCATGCTTTGTTGTTGGTCTTTGAACTTCTTCTCGGCTTCATATGCATCATCAACCTGTAATACATCTTTGCTTCCATACCAAGGCAGCAACTCATCAAATATTACATCCCTGGATACCTTAAGCTCTTTGTTGCAAGGGTTATAGCATCTAAAACCCTTTTGCTATGAAGAATATCCAAGAAATATACACCTATGCGCCTTCGAGTCTAACTTGTGTCTCAACTCTTGAGGTATGTGAACATAACAGACACAACCAAATACTTTGAGATGTGAAAGGTTGGGTTTCTTACCACACCAAGGTTCATAAGGTGTAACTCCATGTACTCCTGAGGTTGGACACCTATTCATAATGTATATGGATGCATTTGTTGCATCAGCCCAATAAGAGTTAGGAACATTCATTTCATTTAACAAAGATCTAGCCACTTCTATGGTGTATCTATTCTTCATTTCTGCCACCCCATTTTGTTGAGGGGTATACATGCAAGTGAATTGCCTTTTGATGCCATGGTCATGTAGAAAATCTGAAAATTCATTTGAAAAATACTCTCCCCCTCCATCTGATCTGAGAGTCTTTATATACTTCCTTGTTTCCTTCTCCACTAGGTTTTTGAACCTCTTAAAGTGGTAAAACACCTCTGACTTTGACTTCATGCAATACATCCAAACAAACCTTCAATGATCATCTATAAATGTGACAAAATATCTATTACCTCCAATGGATGGCTCCCTTGTAGGTCCCCATACATCTGTGTGTATGAGATTCCTAATTGACAAGAATGGCACAAATGTTGCATATTTTGAGATGTAAGATCACGTAGACCACTCACCAAGCCCTTCCTTTGCATGTCCATCCTTTGCATGTCCATCCTTTGCATGTCCATCCTTTGCAAGTTTATGTGCCCAATTCTTTTATGCCATAAGTCGATTTCTGCAATTTGTTTATTTCCAATGGACAAGTAGATAGTCTGAGGGGCTGATGGCTTTACCTCCATGGTGAAGAGTCTTCCTTGCTTCTTTCCTTTTGCTATGAGCTTGTAGTCCTGCATGGGGTCTTCAACAAAACATCCTTGCTCATTGAACCTCACCTGATAACCTCTTTCAACCATTTGACCTACCAAAACCAAGTTCTTTGTGATGGTTGGCACATGCAACACATCCTTCAACACCTTGGAGCTTTGAGATCCATTCAATGCAACCTCTCCCACATGTGTAATCTTATGCTCAGTGTCATCCCCTGTCTCTACATGTCCTTGAGTGATGGGTGAATGTAAATTAAAGAAAACATCTTTATTGCAACTCATATGGTTGCTACAACCACTATCAATATACCATGTAAAATCTGAATTGACTCTTTCACTTCAACCATACATCATAATCAAGTTCTCATTTTCTGAATTTGTTTAAGTACTAGCATAATTACCTTGGTTCCTTTTGTATCCTTGATTGCCTCCTCCTTTGGGCCAACAATCTCTTGCATAATGGCCCAGTTTTCCACAATTGTAGCATTCTCCATTGGATGCTTCTCTTCCATGTGATCTTGCTCCTCTTCCTCTTGATCCATAGCTTTGGTTGGAGCCTTCTTGGTTGCTTGAGCTTGAGCTTGACCTTCCTCTCCCTCTGCCTTGGGAGTTTTGTCCACCTCTTTTGCCTTTGCCTCTACCTGCATAGAAAACTTGGGCTTGGCTGCCCTTTGATTGTGAACCTCCTTGGTTCATCTCCTCGGTCACCATCAATGTGACTAATTGATCAAATTCTGGTAGGGAATCCCTCACATAAACTGATGTGGTGAATGCTTTCCACCTTTCATCCTCTCTCAAGCCATTGAGAGTGTGTGCAACAAGATCATCGTCTTCGATTGGGCTCCCAATTGAGGCTAAAGCATCTGCAAGTTCCTTAACCTTCAAAATGTACTCATTTATGTTAGTACTTGGTGATTTCCTAAGATTATTTAGCTCATTCTTGAGCTGAATCTTCCTTGCCTTGGTTGATGAAGAGTACAATCTCTCCAAGGTTTCCCAAACCTTCTTGGATGTGTCCAAGTCTTGTATATGTCATATCATGCTATTGCTTACGTGTTGAGATAGAATGAATATGACTCTCCTATCCCTTTCTATCCATTCAATAAGTGCCTTGAACTGCCCTTGAAGTGGTGGATCATGTACATGAGGCATTGGCTCCGTGCTGCTCACTAATCCCCACAATCCTTTGCCCATAAGGTAGTTGCTAACTATAAATTTCCATGGTTGATAATTGCCTTTCTCTAACTTCTTTATTTGTGCATTATACTCAGCCATACTAAGCTCTAAGATGCTCCTCTAGCTTCTCCTCAAGTTTTTGTATGCTTTAAAAGGTGTCGATATTACCTTTTGATAGCTTCTCCCTTGCCAACCTTCGACTAGTTGAGATCTCGATCGGCGTAGCCCCCTTTTGATGTCTTCTTGCTTTGATGAGTCCTCCTTGTGCTTCCACGAGTTGTCTTGATCACTTCAAGTCTTCAATATGATGTCAGTGATGTCTCCAAGCCTCCAAAATGGCTCTGATACCACTGATGGGGGATGATTCTAGCACCCCAATTCAAAAATGGAAGATGGTTACCCTCCATTAGGTCCACAAGCAATGATATATGTTCACTGTTCTGAGCTTTTCTCTGCACCATTACAGAGACTTAAAATGAAATTTTGGCAAACTTGTATTAGACTATAAGAGCTACTCAACAAGATCTAAATCATCCCAAATGGATATTCCAGCTAGGAGAACCACCCTCTGCAAAATAGGCTACCTGTTTGCAACACTCTCTGCCTATGTGCAGAGATATACCTTCACAAAGTTGGCAATTTCTCACAACTCACTCAGCCAAATAACTTGAAACCTTGGAAAACTTCAGGGCACAATATGGGAGACTAAATGTGTTGGAGCAAGTCTATGACAAGCCTAAGTATTGGCTTGAGTCCCACAAAGTCATAGAAAAAGCCTTAAAATGAAGACTATGTAAAGTTCACTTGTGAACTACCTCTTGTAACTTTTGAAGAGTTTACTTAATGTAAAAGTAAGAGAATCTTAAGTGGTTGAGTCCACATGATCAAGAATGGAAAGAGGAGCCACGAATTCGTGATTTGTGGTAGGTAGAGAATCAAATCAATCATTGATTGATTGGAGAGTGATTGAGGGAAGTTAGCCTCCCAAACTCAACTATAAATAGATGGCAGTTTTAGTCGTGGTTAGAGAGACCTATGTGAAGACCTCCAAGAGCTGAGCTTTATGCCATATCAAGGTTTGATTACAAGGCACACATATGTATCAGTAAGTCATTGTATTGTACAAGCAATATACTTTCATTTTCATGATTATTTGAGTTCATCTTTCCATGTTCTTGTGAAGTGTACTACTCACTGCCATTACTCTCAGTTTTCTCAGTCAGCTTTCAGAGATGTTTTCTCTGAGCTTGGTGCATCATTTTCAGTGATTTAACTTGGTACAGTTAGCTCTATAAGTCTACTATATGCTCATAAATTCTCATGTCATTTGCATGTTGCAATATTCAGTTATGTTCATTTGAAGTCAACAGGGTCTGTTCATCTTCACCTCTCTGTCAGGTACCCGACTTTTTCACTCATCTTGTCAGAGCCATTGCTCAGTGGTTACTTATCCAAATTCAGTGATTTAAATCTGTTTGGATTCAATTTATTGTCTAGTATAACCATACAAATTTTCATAATCATTGGATTCCTACATTTTGAGTTATGTTGATTTTCTGCTCACTGGTCTATTTCTATAGCAGCCCGTGAAAATCGGGATGATGTCATCACTTGTTAAAACTCATTCTCAGTGTGTGGCTCATTATTTTTGATGAGATTACTCTTGAAAGTTAGCTCTTTAAGTTGCCTAGACTTCCCCAAGAGGAATTGAGCTAATTGCTGCTGTGCTCAGAGAATTATGTAAAACACTGGACAGGTGTATGAACCAAGAATAGCAAGTTTTCACCTCTGAGCTAACTCCAACTTATCTGTTTTGATCTATCTTTTTGAGAGTGATCTTCCAAGGTACATAGGGTGTCTATTACATCCATTGGCAAGCTAAAAGGGCCCACCATATACTCCTGGAGTTCATTTGGCTGGTGTAGATCAGGGATTTTGCAACACCTCTTCATCTTCAAGCACATACCTATCCATCTCTTCACAAAATGAACCTTGAAATCAATGAAAATGAGTACAATGAGAGAGCAAACAATGCTCTGCAATCTGAGACAATCAGATTTGGAAAAGCCTAACTACACCTCTAGATAGAGAGGGGAAAAGTCATGAGAAAATGAGGTAAGCAAGCAAGGGGGATGCTTGCTCGAGTTTATGACCACTAAACTAAGTGTTAAACTTGTGGAATGCATACAACTCAAGAAACAAAGGCAGATTGATGCTCATATAGACTTTTACTTTTCCTACAATCTAGCTAATCACCCACCAATCAGTTTAGGTGCACTTTTTGGTGGCTAATTTGATGAGATTTGGATTTGATTGAGTTTGCTGGAGCTTCTAACTTTATTCCACGACTTTGTGTTCTCCTTTTTGATTGGTCCATTTGCAAAACTTGTGGTTGAGCCTTTTTTGCATGATTGAGACTTGATTTTCAACAAAACCCTCTTTTGGAAACTATCTTTACTTTATGACTTTCAATGAGGTTTTTCCAAGCATGCATCGGTATATCCATTGAAAGAAAAGTCCGAAATGTTTATGTGCTTCAAACAATTTTGGTTTTGGCTGAAAATCTATTAGCATTATTGGCACTCAAGGTCAAGCACAAGGTGAAGGAATGCATCAAACAAGTGACACATAGGAAGAAGGAGCATGTAGGGATCTCCAAGAGGCACATGTCAAATTTTTCAAAGAAATCTCTATAAAAACAGTGATTCTTATACCAAAAACCATTGCAAATATCATTTCATAACTTCCAACTCCGTTTTCTTCAAGCCGAGGAGTCCTTGAGCTTGAGAACTATTAGAAGTATTTACTTACCAATTTTCATAATTTTCTGATTTTGTTTGAGCCCTCAAATAATCCTAGAACCTAATTTCTAGCTAGCTCGGACAATAGGTCTAAACAGGGCCAAAACTAATCAAAAAACTATAAAAAGAGCTAGAGAGCTCATTTTTGAGAGTATCTTCTTAGTACCTTGTGAGAGAGTTGGGTTAGTGGAGTTTGAAGCTTTTGTAAGAGAGTTCTTGTGCAATTGAAGCTTTCCATTGTTCCTCTCTTTGATCTTGCCCAGTGTTCATGTGTATGTGTGCATGTATGTGCTTGTCATTCACATTTGCTCACCATGATTGCTCAGGATCTTCATATCCTCCTCACATCTCCACGGATTGATAAGTAAAGGAGGTGGTACTCACACTTGAGCTACACCAAATTTTTGCACTATTGTTGGGGAGCGTTGGTCGAGGACGAGCATTGTGATGGTAAGATTGTAGATTTGCAATGCTGGAAGGTAAAAAACTAGCCTTGTTTTGTTAATTTTTTGATTTTCCATCTTCATCTTCATGATCATCATCATCATCATCATCATCATCACCATCTTCTCCCATCTTCATCTTTGTAGAAAAATTTTGTTTTTGAGCACATAGGCACTAAGTTGTCATCTCGTTTTTTAGTTTTGGTGGTGGGAAAGAAAGAAAGAGAGGTAAAGTGCATGTATTTGTGAGTTTTTGTGCTTTCCATGACCCTCTGCATGATGCACAGGCCTCCATGCTAAATTTCAAAGTTCCCACCAAAATTCTCAAAAAATCGTGACTTTTTGGAAAGTTTAGAAAATTTGAATTTCACGATTCTTTGGTTCCCACCTAAAATTACTCAAAAAAATCACGAAGTTTTGCAAGAGAAATTTTGAGAAAGTCACGATTCTTTGGCTCTGTGGAAAAAAATCATCACTTTTTGGTAAGACAACTTTTCAACAAATCACGACTTTTGGAATCAATCTCTTGAAAAAATCGTGATTTTTCGCATTCAACTTTTTGAGAGATTCGTGAATTCTTGCTTTTCTAATTGTGAGAAAATCATGATTCTTTGGTTTGCTAAGTGTGAAGAAATCACAAAGTGTTGGATTTTTGGCTGTTAGGAAATCACGAATTTTTGGTTCCATAAGTGTGAAATGCAACTTTTTGGCTTTCTAAGTGTGAAAAAATTGTGACTTTTTGGACTTCAATTTTTTGAGAAATTTGCAACTTTTTGGCCTTTGTGCTCTCAAGAAATTGTGACTTTTTGGAATCAACCTCTTGAAAAAATCATGATTTTTTGCATTCAAGTTTTTGAGAGATTCATGAATTTTTGCTTTTCTAATTGTTTTAAAATCGTGATTGGACAACATGGTTGGACAACATGGCAGATGGATTTCCTTCATCAATTGAAAAATTAGACAGAGGTAACTACTCAGCTTGGTCATTAAGAATGGAAGCCTATCTCCAAGGTAGAAGTTTATATGGTTATGTGGCTGGAGATGAAGTTATGCCAAGTTTCAGGAACAAAAGTCAACCAACACAAGAAGAGCAAGAAAGATTGAGCACATGGTGCTCCAAGGATGCACTTGCAAGGTCTTATCTCCTCAACTCTATCTCAGATTTTTTGTTGCCTCACATTAGAAGTTGTAAGACATCTCAGGAAGTGTGGGATGCACTTGAAGCTTTCTTTTCTTCAAGTACCAAAGCTAGGAAGCATCAACTATGGCTAGAGTTCACAACTCTCAAGAAGGCTCCCAAACAAAATGTGACTGATTTTGTCACAAAGCTCAAGGACATAGCGGATCAGTTGGGAAGCATTGGAGAGGTAATAGATGAAGAGAAAATTGTAAGGCAGGTCATCAATGGCTTGAAGGCAGATGATAAGTGGGAAGCATTCACCACAGCTATGGATTTGTACATGGACATGCATGTACCTGATTTCAACACACTCATTGGACAACTACTTACTCAAGAGGCAAAGCTTATCAAAAATGGAGAAAGCTCTAAAGGTAATCAATCTTCAGCTTTATACACGGATAAAAGCAAGTCTAAAGATAACAAAGGAAAGGAAAAGAAAGTGGATGATGAAGTAGGTACACATCAAGCTAACTATGCAGGTAGAGGAAGACATGGCAGAGGTAGAGGAAGAGGAGGTAGACAAGGCAGGGGGAGATCCCAAGACTCCAACTCATGTTCTATTTGTGGATTAACTAATCATACAACTAAAAATTGCTTTAGGAATTCCAGGAATCAAAGAGGCAGAGGATACAATAGAGGAAGTTATGGCTACTCAAGAGGAAGGTTCAACAACTACCATGGCAACTACAACAACTACAATCATTCAAACTATCAAGGAGGCTACAAAGGAAGGAGAGACTACAATAACTACACAGAAGACTCAAACAAAGAGGATTCATTATTGATCATGAACATGGCTATGCCACAAGGTAAATCTGATGAGCATGTTTTCTACATAGATTCAGGTTGTTCAAATCATGTGGCAGGAAATGTGGCACTCCTATCAGATTTAGAAGATCCAAGGAATAAGCATGAGGTACAAACAGGAGATGATACAAAACATCCTGTGGAGAAAATAGGCAATGTCAAAGCACCTGATGGAAACATCAACCTACTCAGTAAGGTACTCTATGTCCCTACCATTACAAAGAATTTGATAAGTGTTGGGCAGATAGTAGAGAAAGGGTTGCAAGTCAGGTTCACAAAAGCAGGAGCATTTGTTGAAGATCCAAGTCAAGGATTCAGAAGAATTGCAAAAGGTGAAAAGACAGGTAGATTGTTCACATTTGAATTACAGGACACTAGAAACATTGCTCTCTTTAATTATGGTAGTCAGACACTCACAGAATTGGAAGTATGGCACAAAAGGTTAGCACATATTGGTGAAAGGTCATTAAAGCAAATCTGCAGGGACCAAAGTGTACTTGGACTTCCTAATTTGTCAAAACAACATATGATTTATAAGTGCAGTGCATGTCAATTTGGAAAGTCTCACAGGTTACCATTCATGAAGAAAGGTTATATGCATGGAGATCTCTTGGAGTTGGTTCATACAGATGTATGGGGACCTAGCAAGGAAGCTTCAATATCTGGATCAAGGTATTATGTTTCCTTTATTGATGATTGCAGCAGATGGACTATCCTATTCTTTATGAAACACAAAGATGAAGTTTTTTCATGTTTCAAAAGATATTTGGCTCTTGTGGAGAATCAAACAGGTAAATCACTAAAAAGGCTAAGGTCAGATGGAGGGGGAGAATACTTCTCCCATGATTTTGATTCTTTTCTTCAAGAAAGAGGAATCAAAAGAGAGGTAACTACAAGGTACACTCCTGAGCAAAATGGAGTGGCATAAAGGAGGAATAGGACAATTGTTGAAGCTGCAAGGTCTATGTTAAATGAAAAGCATTTACCTAATTACTTATGGGCCGAGGCTGTATCTACAGCCACTTACTTGATTAACAGGTTGCCTTCAAAATCCCTTGATGGGATGACTCCATATGAGGCTTGGAATGGAAGAAGACCAAGCTTAGATCATTGTAAAATTTTTGGATGTATTGCTTTTGCTCATGTTCCTTCACAGGTTAGAGGCAAGATGGATCCAAAGGCAGAAAGGTGTGTATTTATTGGATATGACAACAATCAAAAGGGCTACAGGTTATACAACCCTACCAACAAAGGATTCTTGGTAAGCAGAGATGTAGTTTTTGATGAGAACAATTCATGGTATGAAGATTCATGCAGGAAGGTCAATTTACCATATAATCTTGAAGAAGATTTTCCAAAGCTTGGTAGAGAACAACCAAAAATTGAAGAACAAGACACCTCAGAGGATGATGAAGAATCTCACATGGAAAAGGTCAAAGCATGGAAGTCTAAAGGTAAAGAAAAATTACAGGAACTTGGACATGAGGCAGAATCATCACATCATGGCCTAAGAAGATCTATGAGGGAAAAGAAAAAACCAAAAAGGTATGGGTTTGACACCTCATTAGTAACTAAACATTCTATCTACATAGCACAGGACATAAACCAAGAGGAGCCATCATCATTTGAAGAGGCCAAAGCAAAAACAGAATGGAAGCATGCAATGAAGGAAGAGATTGAAGCACTTGAGGAAAACAACACTTGGGATTTGGTGCCCAAGACTTCATCCATGAAGGTAATAGGCTCAAGATGGGTCTATAAACTCAAGAAGAATTCTGATGGTTCAATTAACAGGTATAAGGCAAGGCTTGTGGCAAAAGGCTTTGCACAAACTCAGGGAATTGATTATGAGGAGACTTTCTCTCCTGTGGCAAAGATGCCTACTATTAGGGTTTTGCTTAGTATTGCCTCTTCCAAGAATTGGAAGATACTTCAACTATATGTAAAGAATGCATTCTTGAATGGTTGGATAACAGAAGAGGTATATATGGCACAACCACCTGGTTTTGAGAATCAAGTTTATCCTGATTATGTGTGTAAACTTAACAAAGCATTGTATGGTCTCAAGCAAGCACCAAGAGCTTGGAATTTCAGGCTTGTTTCATTCTTGCAGGACAAAGGCTTTCAACCAAGCAAGGCAGATCCTTCACTCTTTATTAAAAAGAGTAATTCCGAGGTCATCTACCTATGTGTATATGTAGATGATATTATATTGACAGGAGATGATGCAGATGGTATGAAGAAGATCAAAGATCAGATGAGAGAAGAGTTCAAGATAAGTGATTTGGGTTCACTTACCTACTTCCTAGGTTTGGAAGTTGTCTACAAAGATCATGGTTTGTTTCTCACTCAAAGAAAGTACATTAAGGACATGTTGGCAAAATTCAAGATGCAAGATTGTAAGATTGCAGGTACTCCAATGGAGGTCAATCACAAATTGAGCTCACATGAAGGTGAACTCATAGAGGACATCACATCATATCAAAGTCTAGTGGGTAGTCTCAACTATGCCACATTGACAAGAGTAGATATATGTTACAGTGTGAGTGTGCTAAGCCAATTTATGCACACACCAAGGAAACCACATATGGATGCTGCCAAAAGGATTCTCAAGTATCTCAAAGGAACCATAAATGAAGGACTTTATTATCCTTATGTATTTGATTTAGGTTTGAAGCTATTTTCTGATGCAGATTGGGCTGGCTCCAAGGAAGATAGAAGGAGCACTTCAGGTTATCTTACCTTTGCAGGTTCAAAGCTTATTTCATGGTCATCCAAGAAGCAACCCACAGTTGCTCTCTCTTCTACTGAAGCTGAATATAGAGGTCTTGCTATAGCTACACAAGAAGCTATGTGGATGAAGACATTATTCAAAGATCTTGGATTGGAGTTTGGAACTCCAACTATTTTTGGTGACAATATGAGTTCTATTCACTTGGCTGCTAATCCTATTTTTCATGCAAGGACTAAACATATTGAAGTTCATTATCACTATGTACGAGAGAAGGTTCTAAGCAAAGAGATTCAAATATCATATGTGTCCACTCATCAACAATGTGCAGATATTCTAACCAAAGCATTGGATGGTACAAAGCTTTGCAAATTCAAGGCTATGATTGGTTTGCAGGTAATCTTGGAAGATTGAAGACCTCAAGCATACTTGGCTTGAGGGGGAGCTGTTGGCGCAAGTCTATGACAAGCCTAAGTATTGGCTTGAGTCCCACAAAGTCATAGAAAAAGCCTTAAAATGAAGACTATGTAAAGTTCACTTGTGAACTACCTCTTGTAACTTTTGAAGAGTTTACTTAATGTAAAAGTAAGAGAATCTTAAGTGGTTGAGTCCACATGATCAAGAATGGAAAGAGGAGCCATGAATTTGTGATTTGTGGTAGGTAGAGAATCAAATCAATCATTGATTGATTGGAGAGTGATTGAGGGAAGTTAGCCTCCCAAACTCAACTATAAATAGATGGCAGTTTTAGTCGTGGTTAGAGAGACCTATGTGAAGACCTCCAAGAGCTGAGCTTTATGCCATATCAAGGTGTGATTACAAGGCACATATATGTATCAGTAAGTCATTGTATTGTACAAGCAATATACTTTCATTTTCATGATTATTTGAGTTCATCTTTCCATGTTCTTGTGAAGTGTACTACTCACTGCCATTACTCTCAGTTTTCTCAGTCAGCTTTCAGAGATGTTTTCTCTGAGCTTGGTGCATCATTTTCAGTGATTTAACTTGGTAAAGTTAGCTCTATAAGTCTACTATATGCTCATAAATTTTCATGTCATTTAGATGTTGCGATATTCAGTTATGATCATTTGAAGTCAACAGGGTCTATTCATCTTCACCTCTCTGTCAGGTACCCGACTTTTTCACTCATCTTGTCAGAGCCATTTCTCAGTGGTTACTTATCAAACTTCAGTGATTTAAATCTTGTTGGATTCCGCTTATTGTCTAGTATAACCATACAAATTTTCATAATCATTGGATTCCTACATTTTGAGTTATGTTGATTTTTCTGCTCACTGGTCTATTTCTGTAGCAGCCCGTGAAAATCGGGATGATGTCATCACTTGTTAAAACTCATTCTCAGTGTGTGGTTCATTATTTTTGATGAGATTACTCTTGAAAGTTACCTCTTTAAGTTTCCTAGACTTCCCCAAGAGGAATTGAGCTAATTGCTGCTGTGCTCAGAGAATTATGTAAAACACTGGACAGGTGTATGAACCAAGAAATAGCAAGTTTTCACCTCTGAGCTAACTCCAACTTATCTGTTTTGATCTATCTTTTTGAGAGTGATCTTCCAAGGTACATAGGGTGTCTAATACATCCATTGGCAAGCTAAAAAGGCCCACCATATACTCCTGGAGTTCATTTGGCTGGTGTAGATCAAGGATTTTGCAACACCTCTTCATCTTCAAGCACATACCTATCCATCTCTTCACAAAATGAACCTTGAAATCAATGAAAATGAGTACAATGAGAGAGCAAACAATGCTCTGCAATCTGAGACAATCAGATTTGGAAAAGCCTAACTACACCTCTAGATAGAGAGGGGAAAAATCATGAGAAAATGAGGTAAGCAAGCAAGGGGGATGCTTGCTCGAGTTTATGACCACTAAACTAAGTGTTAAACTTGTGGAATGCATACAACTCAAGAAAAAAAGGCGGATTGATGCTCATATAGACTTTTACTTTTCCTACAATCTAGCTAATCACCCACCAATCAGTTTAGGTGCACTTTTTGGTGGCTAATTTGATGAGATTTGGATTTGATTGAGTTTGCTGGAGCTTCTAACTTTATTCCACGACTTTGTGTTCTCCTTTTTGATTGGTCCACTTGCAAAACTTGTGGTTGAGCCTTTTTGCATGATTGAGACTTGATTTTCAACAAAACCCTCTTTTGGAAACTATCTTTACTTTATGACTTTCAATGAGGTTTTTCCAAGCATGCATCGGTATATCCATTGAAAGAAAAGTCCGAAATGTTTATGTGCTGCAAACAATTTTGGTTTTGGCTGAAACTCTATTAGCATTATTGGCACTCAAGGTCAAGCACAAGGTGAAGGAATGCATCAAACAAGTGACACATAGGAAGAAGGAGCATGTAGGGATCTCCAAGAGGCACATGTCAAATTTTTCAAAGAAATCTCTATAAAAACAGTGATTCTTATACCAAAAACCATTGCAAATATCATTTCATAACTTCCAACTCCATTTTCTTCAAGCCAAGGAGTCCTTGAGCTTGAGGATTATTAGAAGTATTTACTTACCAATTTTCATAATTTTCTGATTTTGTTTGAGCCCTCAAATAATCCTAGAACCTAATTTTTAGCTAGCTCGGACAATAGGTCTAAACAGGGCCAAAACTAATCAAAAAACTATAAAAAGAGCTAGAGAGCTCATTTTTGAGAGTATCTTCTTAGTACCTTGTGAGAGAGTTGGGTTAGTGGAGTTTGAAGCTTTTGTAAGAGAGTTCTTGTGCAATTGAAGCTTTCCATTGTTCCTCTCTTTGATCTTGCCCAGTGTTCATGTGTATGTGTGCATGTATGTGCTTGTCATTCACATTTGCTCACCATGATTGCTCAGGATCTTCATATCCTCCTCACATCTCCACGGATTGATAAGTAAAGGAGGTGGTACTCACACTTGAGCTACACCAAATTTTTGCACTATTGTTGGGGAGCGTTGGTCGAGGACGAGCATTGTGATGGTAAGATTGTAGATTTGCAATGCTGGAAGGTAAAAAACTAGCCTTGTTTTGTTAATTTTTTGATTTTCCATCTTCATCTTCATGATCATCATCATCATCATCATCATCATCATCATCACCATCTTCTCCCATCTTCATCTTTGTAGAAAAATTTTGTTTTTGAGCACATAGGCACTAAGTTGTCATCTCGTTTTTTAGTTTTGGTGGTGCGAAAGAAAGAAAGAGAGGTAAAGTGCATGTATTTGTGAGTTTTTGTGCTTTCCATGACCCTCTGCATGATGCACAGGCCTCCATGCTAAATTTCAAAGTTCCCACCAAAATTCTCAAAAAATCGTGACTTTTTGGAAATTTTAGAAAATTTGAATTTCACGATTCTTTGGTTCCCACCTAAAATTACTCAAAAAAATCACGAAGTTTTGCAAGAGAAATTTTGAGAAAGTCACGATTCTTTGGCTCTGTGGAAAAAAATCATCACTTTTTGGTAAGACAACTTTTCAACAAATCACGACTTTTGGAATCAATCTCTTGAAAAAAATCGTGATTTTTCGCGTTCAACTTTTTGAGAGATTCGTGAATTTTTGCTTTTCTAATTGTGAGAAAATCATGATTCTTTGGTTTGCTAAGTGTGAAGAAATCACAAAGTGTTGGATTTTTGGCTGTTAGGAAATCACGAATTTTTGGTTCCATAAGTGTGAAATGCAACTTTTTGGCTTTCTAAGTGTGAAAAAATTGTGACTTTTTGGACTTCAATTTTTTGAGAAATTTGCAACTTTTTGGCCTTTGTGCTCTCAAGAAATTGTGACTTTTTGGAATCAACCTCTTGAAAAAATCATGATTTTTTGCATTCAAGTTTTTGAGAGATTCATGAATTTTTTCTTTTCTAATTGTTTTAAAATCGTGATTCTTTGGTTTGCTAAGTGTGAAGAAATCGTGAATTCTTGGTTTTTTGGCTATGAGGAAATCACGAATTTTTGGTTCCATAATTGTGGAAAATTTGGGACTTTTTGGCTTTCTAAGTGTAAAAAAATTGGGACTTTTTGAACTTCAATTTTTTGAGAAATTTGTGACTTTTTACCCTTAGGGATCTCAAGAAATAGTGAGTTTTCAGAATCAAGCTTTTAAAAAAATCATGACTTTTTGGAAGGTGGTTTTTAAGAAAACCGCAAATATCTGCGATGACATCAACATTTTGAGAAAATCATGACTTTCTGCCATCCATTCTTTGAAGAAATCACAAATTTTTGCAAGGTGACTTTTTGAGAAAATTGTAAATTTTTGGATACTTATTGGGCATAGAATCGCAACTTTTTGGGTTGATTGTCTTCCAAAAATCGTGACTTTTAACAGTCAATTCTTGAGATATTCGTGACAATCTGTGAGGCATTTCCTAAGAAATTCATGACTTTTTGAAAGAAGAAAACAAAATCGTGACTTTTTGGATACTTATTGGCCAAAGAATTGTGACTTTTTGTCTTTTGGTTTTCACAAAATCGTGACTTTCTGAAAGAAGAAAAGGGGAGAAAATCACGATTCTTTGCCACATCTTGTTTGTCCGTTTTGAACCCTAGAAGCTTGTTTTGACATAACTTTTTCATCCAAAATCCATTTTTTGAGCTCTAGAGTGTGTTGGAAAGCTCTACAGTTCTTTTCAGATAAAGTAATTTGAAGTTGACCTTCAGATGGGATTGGGAAGCCAAGGGAGCTCCAAAGGATTTTGAGCAATACAAGGGCAAAAAGAGTCTTTAAAAATACTTGAATCAAATTGTCCGTCAAATAAATTAGAGTTAAAGCTTGATCTAACCTTGGGACATTTATAGGTCTATTGAGAGCCATTCAAGGGTGTCAAAGCAAGGTGGAAGGTGCATTGCAAGTTTCAAAATGTGTATCCAGAGCATTCAAGTGCGATCAAGGGAGAAGCAACTTAAGGTTGGAATCATTCTTATCCCCCTCAGTCAATTCTTAGCAAGTTCAAGCTAAGATTATACGAGAGAAATTTATAAAAGAACAATAAATTGATTCAAAAGAACATTGCAACGTGCTTGTACTTGGGAAAATACAAATTAATAGACAAAGCTTATGAACCTTAGATCAGGTAGACACCTAGGCCGAGATAGACAAAGCATCAAATCATTTGAAAGCATCAGATCATCTGAAACTAGTGTCAATCACACAGCTAGGTCATGGAGACAACAACTTAGTGATTATCCCTACGTGCTAAGATGGGAAACAACTGATTCAAAAATGTCATTTAGGATGGAGAGACCTATAGATAACTCAGGTACAACCTATCTAAAGACACTAGAAGGTCCCGATAAGACACAACTAGAGTATATTAAGAATAACCAATTAGGTGCACGCATCTATGAGGATGGTATGAGGTGATCAGTTGTCCAACTCAAAAATCCAGATCAACCCTTCGCACTCGAACACCCAGTGGTCAAATTCAAAGAGGGCTCATACATTGATAAGCAAGGAACCATGTATGTGGTTATGAGCTTACTAGACATGATAGATGAGTTTGGAAATATCATTCCCAAGAACAAGATAGGAGACCTAGAGCAAGGAGACCTAGGACAAGAACCTAAGACCCCTAGAGGCAAATCAGTCTTAACCAGAATACTCACACCAAAATGGATTGCACAGGATAACAAAAGCATAGAATTGTTCTGGAATAGGGAGACAGATGAAGCTTTTTGTAGGTTTAAGACTGATCAACCTAGTAGAGTAGGAAATGTGACAATATATGAATTTAAAGATCCTGATACCCCTAGAAAAGTGGTTTATTTAGACAACACATCGGAGAGAGTATTCATGGTAACAGAGCATGGCATGCAGGCATACATTTAACTGGGTGAATTGATTTTCCCTCCACCAAGATCTAATGTTTCCAAGTCCTCCAAGGTGTAGAATCATCAAAGGCTCATGAAACCTAGAGGGAAAGAGCTAGAGAGAGACCTGAGGTAAGTTTTGCACACACTATGGGCAGAGACAGATTAGGACTTGAAGGTGAAATACCTGAAAGATAGAGACATAGAGCACATAGGCACCAAAGAAATGAACATGATTTTCCATTGCCTAGACCCCGAGACTACCCAAGAACCCTTAGACCCTCTCAGGTGGTCAAGATGATGAAAAACTACTTTGATGGGTCAGGATATTCTTATGATCATGTGGCTGTGTTCGAACAAGTGTTAAGAGCTAAACAAGTCAAGGACTTGTTCACCTAGTTTGAGGCATTTGGTTTGACCTTCAAGGGTACTGCCTTAGCTTTGTTTCAACCCCTGAACAATCGCAATTATCAATATATAGGTCAACTGCTAGAGGCATTCATCGTAGAATTTTCCAAGAGTGGCATTAGGCATAACACATCATCCTTGATCCGTAGCTTCAAGCAGACACCCCAAGAAACAATTTGACTAGCCGGATGGAGATTTAAACAATACGTGGAAAGATGTCCCACACCTGAATTTCCTACACAAGCAAAACAAGTTTCGTTGTTTTTAGATGGACTTCCAAGTAAGAAACTTAGATCATATGTGTATCTCAAGGAGCCAATCACACTAGATCAATGCTTGAGAATGTGTATCGACATAGAGGACAACTTGGGTGAGGAGCTAGAATTGTCCAAACTCTTTAAGGATTCTGACAGTTCTACGAGTCATACTTCCAGACCATCCATTGAGATAGATGAGATAGGGGAGCAGGTTGCCAAGAAGCTAGGAGTTCAAAATAGACAAACACCTAGGGTCATCTCACTGAAGAGATGTTATAATTGCGGAGGCAACCACATGGCTAATATATGACCATTTCAAAACCACAACATGAGAGAAATGAATGCTCCATATTGCACTATTGAGAGGAAATACACAAACCACGTGGCTCAAGATTGTCCATACAATACGCAAGCTATTAGAAAAACTTATCAACAACATTACCAACAGGGTAGGTATTAGAACCAATGCCAATATCCATATTATAGGCCACAACAACAATATCAACCTCAATACCAACAACAATATCAGGCACCATATAGGCCACAACCTATCCTAGGAAACCAACCCCCACCTCCTTCCAATGTGATCCGAGTCAAGTATGCAATGGTAGAGGAGAACCCTAATAGAGCATTAGTGTTGATGACCCCTTTGGTCTCAAAAAATGACCCTCATGCTCAGATTTGTGACTACACCCATGAAGATAGTCCACAAGCTTATTACACAGAGTCACCTGAGCATAGTGAGACTTATCCATATTGATATGAGGTGCTACCTATGGAACCAAATTGGGAGCCAAAATACTCCAATGTCATGTATACAAATCCTAACCCTAGGCCCTAATTAATTGAGACAAATGATACGACAAGCCCCTAGAGGACCATGTTTTAGATGTCAGGGTGACCATTTCATTCGTAAATGTCCCCACCCACCAGCTCCGGGACAAGGACAGAATATCACAATACAAGGCTTTTGTCATGAGTGCGGTAAAGAACATCTCCTGAGAGATTGTCCAAGGAACCCCTCTAGTGCACCCAAGGTTACACCCATTAATGTGGTAGGCTTAGTGGTCAGTTCAAGTTCAAGTAGTGTTAACGTGTCTCCCATGCAGACAATCAGTAAGGCACAAGCCTTAAAATAGGCCAAACCAACTGAACAATCAGAGTCAAGTGAATCAGGAGAGCCTAGTAAAAAGAAAACAAGAACATGGAAGGATACGAGAGACAAGGCCAATCGTAAGTGGGCTAAGAAGTTACCCGAATTAGAAGAAAGCCTAAAATATGCAAAAACAAAAATAGCAGACATTACATCTCAAAATCCATCACATGTCAAAACTCGATCCACTCCACTTCATCCCACCCCACCAACCATTGTTAATAGCCCACAACAAAGGTCTGTTCTCACAGATACAACCCTAGAAGGCTTGGACGTGATGTTCAAGTCCTATCAGGCTCGACTTCAAGAAGGGCCAATAGCTATAAACCTAGACAAGTGTTACCCTAGCGCAGATTTAGAGACTGAACAAACAAAATTTTGCATGAAAATGGTAGAACTAGCTCAAGCTATGCTCAAAGCCAATCAATTGTTCAATCAGAAAAATTCTATCAAACCGGATTTGCATTTCGAGTGCTTATTAGAAAGGTTAGAGCAGTTGGTAAACAAATCGCATGTTTCTTTACCTCCACAAGCTCAACCAGTTGTTGAAAGAGAATGATTATCACCAATGAAAGTTTATGTTCCTGATTCCATAGATTATGGACCACCTCTTTCAATGGAACTGTTGTAAAATAAACATATCCTACGACATGAAGGCCACACTCCTAAGAGAGAGCATGTCTCCACCCATCCAACTCCACCCATATAAATACCTCTAGCCCAAGGGGGTGCATGTCCTTGAGATTGGCCAAGTGTCCAGCCAAGTGTCCCTCATGTGAACACTTTCCCAAGGGTGATCACATGCCTTCTAATTTCCCAAGGTCTATCACATGCCTTCTAAATCAAATGAGGATTCTTTTCTCACGTACACCCAAGGTGGCTCCTAGAGAAGCTTCTCCCAAGACTAAGGTTTCCACACCTTAGGATAAATCAAGCCTAAGGTTCTAAACATTCAATTAAGAGCTCATATAAATAAATACCTCAAGGGTTAAAACCAAGGGTTTCACCCAAAGGTTCAAGGCATGTTCCAAGGGTAATTCAAGGGCTAGGCCAAAGCAAACATACATCATATTCTAACCTTTAGAATCCATATGTTTAACCTTCTTAACCCATGAATTATACAACATTCTTCCCCCCTTTAACATTTTCGTCCTCAAAAATGTGTGTAGGTATAATATGTGAAGTATTCCCTCATGCACCATGATCTATACTCTGAGCATGGTCATCTCTCTCTTTAGATTCATTTCCAGTAATCAGATAAGGGCTAATCCCTACCTTAATCTGAAAGGAAAGGAATCAAAATCCCTGCCCAAATCACTTTCTCTTAGTCCACCTGAATGTACATGCATGCTTGGTACCTATGGACTAGTGAAATGGGTGGACTTCTTTGGTGGTCTTTTTCTTTTGGCACTTTCACAAACCTGGAGCTCCATAAAAATAATACATTTCAGTACACTTTGTACTTCCCTAGAAATTTATAATTTTTAGGAGTCTATGATAGAGATCCTATCTCTATCTTGAAAGAACCAGAAACTAGATTCATCTTCCACTTTCAACAGAAAGGAGAGGAATCTTTAGATGTTCTAAACTTAACTTTATTCTTTTATAGTCCTTTTCAAATACAAACATACTTTATTTGTATTTGATAGGACTTAGCTAAAGATAAGAACTTCGCAAAGTGAGTCTAGTGAGTCTAGAAGTTCATGTCTACAAATGGATCACTATCTTGATCATCTTAGATTAATTCTCAGAATAGAATTTAATCCTTTTGACACTCAAGACTTAGATCCAAAGATGACTTTAGAACTTTGGAATTACTAGGTAAACCATTCTCTTGGTTCTCTACCTTGTTCTTTGTTAGCCAGTTCTTTCCAATGAGAATCAGTACTAACTATCTTGAACCGACTCTGGTTCATAGTTATGTATACTGAACTCGAAGATCACCAAAGCTTTGCAAAGAGTTTACTGAACCAATTCCTTCAAATCCTCAAAAGTAATTGAGGAATAATGCTTCATCAAGATACCTTCTAGATTTCTATAGGATGGAGTTGAGATGATTCAAGTTTTGTAGCTTTAGTGCCAAGGACTTGCAAGAAAGATACCTGTTTCTAGGCATCATATCCCAAATCTTGCTAGGAACATTCCTGAATCTCTTTACTCACCAAAGATTCAAAAGAAGATCTTTTATAGATCATTCTTTCATTCAAGTTTATTATACTTGAATAGAATTGAATGTTGATATATTTAGGTAGTGATGTGCGTGAACACACTAGGATCGCCGGGGCAATTTTTTCCCTCTTTAGGAGGTTTTTTTTCCCCTGCTTGTATATACGCCTATTGCCCTAATGGGATACTTATCTTTGTACATTCTCTAGTAATACATTCAGTATTGTGTGTTTGTGCTCCAAGCTTCTTCTTCTTCCTTGTGCTGTTCGCGTGCTTCCGCAGACGTCTAACTCCAACAATTGGTATCATAGCAGGCCGTCGCTTCATCTAGGGCGTCGTCGACACTCCTCCGTTTGCAATCAGATTCGCATGAAATTTGGTGAGCATACTTAGGGTGTTTCAGAGATCAAAACAGCTTTGCTTTGTGGTGCCGAAATCGCGATTGGAGCTTGTTTCGGCCTCCGAACGCACTATCGAAGCACTTGTGGAGGCTATTTTGTCTTTTTGTGCCAAAGGTATATACCTATTTCTGTTCATCAATATAATCGTCTCAAAGTCTGCTACAGGTTTAGCAGAACTCGTCTGGGCAGTTCCATTCAACTTTTTGAGATACAGTCAATTTTCTGCATCAAGGTATTTTAGTCACCGGCCATGGCTGAAAGTAGTGATGTATTCCGTATGTTGGCTGTTGAGGATAAGTTGGATGGTACCAACTACCCATTATGGGCTTATATGATGCGACATGTATTGGTTGCAAAAGGATTGTGAACATTGTGCAGGGTGTTGAAAGACGTCCTGTTACACTTGTAACAACAGGTACTGCGAATAAAGGTCCTAGAGCTGATGAAGATCGCGTCGAAGATGTTTTTGTGCAGATTCCTCTTTGTGCTGTTGTTTCTGCTGCACCTACTGTAGAGCAGATTCATTGGGATGGCAGAGATGCCCAGGCACATGCATTGATAGCTTTGTCTGTTAAACATGCCATTATTCCTCATATTCGCTCTTGCAGAACAGCTAAGGATGCTTGGGATACACTTACCACATTGTACCAAGCTAGGAATGAGGCTCGTGTTTCTTACCTCCGAAAACAGTTGGAGAGTGAGCACATGAATCAAGGTGATTCTATGGACAATTTCCTAACCAAGATCAAAGACTTGAAGGAACAGTTGATTTCTGCTGATGAGGTTATATGAGATAGCTCACTTGTGCAGACCGTTCTGAATGGTCTTCCTGATTCATATCAGAGTTTTTCTTCTACTCTTCGGTTGATGATGAAAGGCAATCCAAATGCCTTATCATTTGAGGAGTTAGTCTCTGTTCTATTGCAGGAAGATCAGCCCAGGCAAAACAGGTCCATTATGTGAGTTGCAGATCAAGCTTCACTTGAGCCTGCCCCTACAGGGAATACTGTTACATGCGCCAACAACTCCTCTTATCATGTTATGGGAGTTGGTAAGATCATTTTGACTACTGATGATGGTAGTTCTTTCACTTTGTCAGATGCTTTATTTGTGCCAAGGATAAAAAAGAACCTGTTATCAGTTTGTGCATTAGCCAAGATTGGCTTGGTTGTGAAATTTATTGATGACAGGTGTACAGTTCATGATCTGTCAAATGGCGATGTGATTATTGCTTCTGGCATTTTATGTCGTGGGTTGTATAAGCTCATAGACTATGAAAGATCTGAAAATGATTTGGCATGTGAAGTAAATGATTCCCAGGCTATGTCAGATGCAAAGCTTTGGCATGCACACTTTGGTCATCTGAATTTTGCTAGTTTGCTACGCCTGCAGAAATCTGAAATGATGTCCTCTTTGCCCAAACTTGAGGCACCTGGAAAACATGTTTGTGAAGGCTGTATTTTGGGCAAAATGCAGCGTTCCTCCTTTCCAAAAGATGGTTCAGTTCGGGCTACACAGAAATTGCAGCTTGTACATAGTGATGTCTGTGGTCCTATGCAGACACCCTCTTTTGGAAATTACCTTTACTTCGTGACTTTCATTGATGATTTTTCTAGGCATGCATGGGTATATCCACTCAAAGCAAAGTCCAAAGTGCTCATGTGCTTCAAACAGTTTTTGGTTTTGGCAGAAAATCTATCAGCATGTAAAATGGGCACCCTCCGTTCTGATCGAGGGGGGGAATATATGTCTTCTGATTTTAATGCATTTTTGGTTGAACGTGGGATAAAACACCAGTGTACAGTGCCGTATACACCTCAACAGATGGGAGTTGCTGAACGGAAGAACAGGTCTCTCATGGAGATGGCGAGGTGTATGGTCAAGAGTCAGGCTTTACCTCATAGTTTCTGGCTTGAGGCTGTCATGTGTGCAGCATATGTACTGAACAGGTGTCCCACTAAAGCGCTGTAGTCTATCACTCCATATGAGGCTTGGCATGACCGCAATCCATCTGTTGCTCATCTGCGTGTTTTTGGTTGTTTGGCATATGCACTAGTGCTTAAACAACATCGCAGAAAATTGGATGATAAGGCAATAAAATGTATTTTTGTTGGGTACAGTTCTGAAAGTAAAGGCTATCGTCTGTATCATCCACAGACTAAACGCATTCTGGTTAGCCGTGATGTTGTCTTTGTGGAAGATGCTATTCAGCCATTGATTTCATGTACCAAGGAGACATCTGTTAGCTCCAAAGACATGTATGATACTTTGATGCCTCTTTTTACAGGTGGACAGTCTAGTGCTGGTCCTAATGAGGCAACTTCTCAGCCCTTGCAAGTTTCATATGATGATGCAGATCATTCCATTTTTTATGCAGATTTACATGATGCACTTGTTGATGAGAGAGCTGATATTGAGCAGGCAAAAACTATGCCAAAATGGCTGGTGTAGACTTTGCGTGACAGCAAATTAGATGCACCTTTGTCATATCGTACTCGTTCAAGCTCTCATAGTGCCTCCTTTGCATCAGATTGCTATGCTATGGCTGCGTCTAGTCTCTGTGATGAGAATGAGCCTGTTTCTTTTGATGAAGCACAGAATTCAGAAAATTGGATGGCTGCTATGCAATCTGAATATGATGATATAATGAAGAATGGTACATGGTCTTTATGTGACTTGCCTCCTGGCAAGAAGGCCATTGGCATTAAGTGGGTATACAAGCTAAAGCGTAGACCTGATGGTACAGTTGACAGGTATAAGGCTAGGCTTGTTGCAAAGGGTTATGCGTAGTGATTTTGATGAGACCTTTGCACCTACATGCCGTATGACTACTGTTCGGAGCATTTGTGCACTTGCAGCCCATCATTGTTGGAATGTACATCAGTTGGACATTAAAACAGCATTTCTGAATGGTGACTTGCATGAAGAAGTGTATGTTTTTCAGCCCCGTGGCTTTGTGCAGAAACGGCATGTTAGCAGTAGTCAAGGAACTGAAGGACTAACAAGACAAGGAAGCCAACGAAGGGAGTCGGAGCGAAGAGAAGGTACAAGCAGACAGAGTAGTCAAAGAAGATCGGGCAAGTAGGCCATTATTTTTTCAGGAAGCTAAAGCATATCAAAGAGGTGGACACATAAGGAGAAGGAGCAAGTAGGAAGCTCGAAGATGTGTATGTCAAATCGTTAGAGGAAATCCCTACAAAAATAGTGATTTTCATCACTAAAAGCCATTGTAAATACCATTTCAGATTTTTGTAGCTCCATTTTGTGCAAGCCAAGGAGTCCTTGAGCTTGAGGAGCATTAGAAGTAGCTACCTACCACTTTTCATAATTTTAAGACTCCATTTGAGCCTTCAAATGGGGCCTAGAACCTAATTTTTAACTAGGCCGGACACTAGGTCTGGACACGACCAAAACCTAGTCAAAAACTATAAATAGAGCTAGAGAGCTCATTTTTGAGGTTAGCTTGTAATTGATTTGAACTTGTATGATCATTTTGGAAGTAATCTAAAGAACTCCATTGCTTCTCTCTCTTTGTCTTACCTTGTGTGCGTGTGTGTGTATGTGTGTGCATGTTTGTGTGCTTCTCACTCACGCACTTGTGCCTTCACTTGCTCAAGGTCATCATACCATCCTCACGTCTTCCCGGATTGACATTAAAGGAGGTGCTACTCATCACTGAGCTACACCAAATTTTGGCACCGTTGCCCGGGATCGAACTTTGAGGACGAGCGTGTGATGGTAAGACGTAGATTGGAGACGTTGGCGTTGTAGGTAGTTTCTTTACTCTTCTTTATTTTTTATCTTTCTTACTTCATCATCATCATCACCATCATCATCCTCACCACCTCCCACCTCCATCTCCACCATCACGAAAAATTTCAGTTTTTGATCATATCACCTCCTTCCTTCCATGTCCCTCATTTCACTTGTGAGAGAGAGCGAGAGAGCGAATTGTGTGCATTGCTTTTTGCCTGTTTTCTGAGTGATCTTGCAGGTACAGCTGTATCATCCCCTCCAGCACGCTGCACAGGTACGAACGAACTCGGAACTGTCTTTGTGTCGCAGACCTCTATCAATTGCGATCGACAGAAAGTTTCACCTTTTGGTAAAACAAAGTGCACCACCATGATATGCACAAGGAGCACATTCCAAATCACTAGAAAGAACTAAAAAATTCTGTGTTTTTCTATCAATTGCGATTGACACCGTCGATCGCGACCGACAGCCACGATCGACAGATTCTATCGATCGCGACCGATAGAGACGACCGATTGACCCTGTCAGTCGCGATTGACACCGTCGATCGCGACCGATAGCCACGACCGACACCTCTGTCGATTGCGATTGACACCGTTGATCGCGACCGACTAAATTTTGACGATTGACTGAATTTCTCCTGTTGCCACGTGTCCATCGTGACGGACACATCCCCGATCAACTGAAATTATGGCGAAAATCCCAGAAAACTTCTCGATCGCGATTGACACCATCGATCGCGATTGACAGGACCCACGACCGACTCTGTCGATCGCGATTGATAGTGTCAATCATGACTAACGTGTCGATCGCGACCGACAGGCCTCAACGGACACCTCTGTTAATCGCGATTGACAGACCTGTCGATCGCGATTGACAGGCTTTTTTGGCCAAGTTTTTAGGGTTTTTTATACCAAATTTTGGGGTAATTTTTGGGCATACATGTCAAGCCATTAGTAATTTGTGAAGTCCCTACACTTGTGTTTCAAAAAAATCCTGTGAACTGTTAGCCTGTTTGAGCCCTGTTTTAAACCGAGAACCTGACCAGTCATAACTTTCTCATACAAAATCCATTTGGGGTGATCTTGGGCTTGTTGGAAAGCTCGTGGGGAGTACAACCAAAACTTCCACTAGTTATGATGAAATTAATATCAGGATTATTAGATATAATATTTTGAAATTGACCATATCCAGGGGGCACAAAACCAAGGGAGCTCTATAAGTGTTTTCCATAAAGACAAAAGGCTAATTAATGTCTAAGTTACATAAATGAAAGTGCTCGGTTCTGTCCTTTGAATTTAAGTCTTGAGCTAATTCTGGGACTCTTACAGGTTCAGTGAGAGCATCAAAGGGCGATCGGAGCAAGAGTAAGTGCAAGCTTGGGAACACACTTCCTGAGCACACAAGGGCAACCAAGGGAGAAACTCAAGGTTGGAAGATTCTCAACTCACTCTATCAATCCCTAGCTTAGGCTAAGTGCAAGTAGTTCTAGAAGTAAGTCAGGGCAACGATAGGCATGAGACAAGTCAAGACTATCTAAGAAATCAAGTTCAAGTCAAGAGATAACCTGTGTGTGACCGACAACTTTAAAGGAGAAGAACCTAATGTGAGACGATCAACATTCAAGTGCCGAAATTAACTCAAGTGTTCCTGACGACCTAATATCAGACAAGATCATAAACATGATAATCAACTAAAAAGAATCAAGTGACTGATACAAAAGAACTCAGCAACAAGGTTGTACCTTGGGTAAAATTGGGATTGCTCAGCTAAGCATATGAACCTTAGATCAGGACGACACCTAGGGAGAGATAGACAAAGTCTTAGGTCTTCAGAGGCTAGTGTTAATCATACTGCTAGGTCTTGGGCCTAGCAGTTGAGCCATCACTCATACTACCCTAGCTCTGAAACTAGCGAGTCTGAGATGTCCCACGGTAGGGAAAGACCTACAGGTAGTTCAGGTGTGCCATATTTGCATAGGGTGGAAGGCCCTTACAAGACGCAACTCGAATACCTTAGAGCCAACCGATTAGGTGCTAGCATCTATGAGGACGGTCTAGGAAGATATGTGGTGCAGATTAAAAACCCTGACCAATCCATTGGACTAGAACATCCAGCGGTCAAGTTCGAAAATGGAGCATACTTGGACAAAGAAGGAACAATATACGTAGTCACCAGTCACCCAGATAGGACAGACGAGTTCGAAAATGTGATCCCTGAGATGGACATAGGTGACCTAGAGCAAGGAAACATGGGTGTAGAGCCTAGAACCCCCTGAGGCAAATCTATTCTCACTAGGATTATCACACCGGAGTGGATTTCCCAAGACAATAAGAGCATAGATCTACTCCTAAATCGAGAGACTGATGAAACCTTTTGGAGATATAGATCTGATCAACTGAATGAGGTAGGATCAATCATGATATGAGTTTAAAGATCCTGATATCCCACGTAGAGTGACCTACTTAGATCATGCTTCAAAGAGGATCTTTGTGGTTACAGAAAATGATAGGCATGCTTACACTTGGAAAGGTGAATTTATTTTCCCCCAACCAAGATCGAATGTGTCCTTTGGTCACCTTGGAGCTGGAACATCCCAAGCTCATGGAGCTCAAAGAGATAGACATAGAGATAGACCTGAGGTAAGCTTTGCCAACCCAGTGGGCAGAGAAAGAACGAGAACGGAAACAAATAGAGCGGAACCTGAGGGACTTAGAGCCCCAAGGAACCAAAGGAATTTTGATGATTTCCCTCTGCCAAGGCCTAGGGAACACACTAGAACATTGAGACCTACACAGCTGGTTAAGTGCATGAAGAACTACTTCGATGGCACAAGAGACCCATATGATCATGTGGCTAAGTTTAGGCAAGTCTTGAGAGCTGAACAAGTTGAAGACCTATTCACGCAGTATAATGCCTTTGGTCTAACCCTTAGGAACACAGCCCTTACATGGTTTCAACCATTGAATGAGAGACAGTTCAAGAGCATAGACCAACTCTTAGAGGCTTTCATCACTGAATTCTCTAAAAGTGGCATAAGGCATAATACTTCCTCATTGATACATAGCTTCAAGCAGACCCCTCAAGAGACCGTGAGACTTGCAGGAAGAAGATTTAGGCAATATCTTGAGAGATGCCCTGTTCCTGAGTTACCCACACCAGCCAAACAAGTGGCATTATTCTTGGATGGATTGCTAAGTACCAAATTGAGGTCATATGTGTACTTGAAGGACACTAGGACCATTGAAGAGTGCGTACGCATGTGCATCGACATTGAGGATAACCTAGGGGAAGAGTTAGAGCTTTCCAAACTCTATAAAGATTCAGATAGTGCCTCTAGCTTTTCTTCCACACAATCTACATCTATTGAGGAACTCGTAGAAAAGGTAGCTCAAAAACTAGGTGTCTCTAGCAAACAAACTCCAAGATTTGCCCCAGTAAAGAGATGTTATACTTGCGGTGGTGACCACATGGTGAATATATGTCCCATTATGGCTCGACCCCAAGTAAATCCTAGTAGCCAGTACTGCACCATAGACCGGAGGTACACCAATCACACCGCGCAAGATTGCCCCTACAATAAGCAAGCAGCTAGGCAGACGTACCCACAACCATACCCTCAACAAGGAAGATACCAGAACCAGTACCCACCGCAACAGTATGCTAGGCCTCAACAAACCTACCAACCACAATACCAAAACCAACAAAGGCCTTAGCCTGTGTTAGCACAACAACCCCCTGCCCCATCTAATGTAATTCCGGTAAAGTATGCAGCTGCAGAAGAGAATTTGAATAGAGCTATAGTGCCAGTAACACCATTGCTTTCAGAAAGTGATCCTAGTGACCATAGCTTTGATTCTACACATATTGATAGTCCCCAAGCTTACTACATGCAATCTCCTGAACATGGTGAGTCCTACTACAGTGAGGAACCAAGTGAACCTAGTTGGGAGCCAGAGTACACAAATGTAATGTACACAAACCCTAACTCTAGACCCCAACCTAGGCAGGTAAGACCCCCATTCCCTAGAGGACCATGCTATAGATGTCAGGGAGATCACCTCATTCGTGATTGCCCCTTACCTCCACCTACACAACCCCAGTCAGTGACAATTCAAGGCTTTTGCCAAGATTGTGGAAAGGAGCATCTCTTATGAGATTGCCCAAAGAACCCCAATAATATGCCAAAAATTACTCCTATCAATGTTATTGGGTTAGTAGTGGACTCTACAGGAAGTGTGACGTCCACTGCACCAGTACAGGTAGTCACTAGAGCTTAGGCATTGCAGCAAAACCAAGGGGTAGGCCAAGAAAAGAGGCTAGTGAAACTGAGAGCATAACTAAGAAGAGAACTAGAGCCTGGAGAGATAGTAGAGAAAGAATGAAGAGGCAATGGGCTAAGAAGATGAGTGAACTCGAGGAAAGCCTAAGAACAATGGACACCACACTGTGATGAGGATGGCTATGACATATCAGTTTTCTCCATAGAGCCAATCATGGGAGATGCAGTTTTAGAAGAGTGCGAACCTAGCCCTGATGCATTTGAGGATGCAAGTGACTCCGATCTAGACTCAATCATTATGGACCCACCTTTTGCATCAGATGAAGAATACTTCTATGAAGTAGAATTTCAGCCCCAGAGACATGGAGAGCTTACAAATGATGTGAGATTAGCCACACAAGTGACCCCTAAGGATCAGGGAAAGAAAAGAAAGAAGAGAGAAGTCACACTAGAAGAGGAAGAATCTTTGTTTGAGGTCCCAGAAAATTTTAAAAAGTATGAGATAGATGACAGGAGAGTCATGATCAGAATACCTAAACGAGAGGCACAATCAAGAGAGGCCTATGATAACAAAGAAACCACCAAGAAAATAGTGGTAGCTCTAGAAGAAGGAGAGGAGAGATGCACTTACATAGGACATGACCTGACGGAAGAAGAAGAGCACGAATTGATAGCCTTGCTAAGAGAATACAGAGATGTATTTGCTTGGAGCTACAAGGACCTGAAAGGTGTAAACCCTGACATATGCTCACACACCATTCCCATGACCGCAGATGCCAAACCATCCAAGCAGAAGCCATACACTTATAACGATAACTACGCTGCTAAGATCAAAGAGGAGATAGATAGACTGGTAGAAGCTGGATTCATCTATGAAATTGAGCACACTGAGTGGGTATCCCCCATCGTAGTGGTGCCCAAGAAAAATGGAAAGTTACGTGTGTGCATTAACTTGAAAAAGGTTAATGCTGCCACTATTCGAGATAACTATCCGCTTCCTATCACTGAACACCTCTTAGAAAGAGTAGCAGGCAAGGAAGTGTACAGCTTCCTTGATGGATTTTCGGGCTACAATCAGTTAGCCATAGCCCCAGAAGATCAGCATAAAACGGCTTTTGCCATAGAGTGGGGTATATTTGCCTTTCGAGTAATGCCATTTGGGCTTACCAATGCTCCTACAACCTTTCAGAGACTGATGTGCCACGTGTTTAAAGAGTTCTTGAGGAAGAATTTGGAAGTCTATGTTGATGACCTCTGTGCTCATTCCAACATTAGACAAACCCATATCCCTGAACTCAGACAAATCTTTGGCAAATGTCGAGAGTATCAAGTCTGCTTGAACCCAGAAAAGTGTGTTTCATGGTCAGGCAAGGCAAGATTCTAGGACACATAGTGTCAAAGAATGGCATATCCACCGATGAAGAGAAAGTAAGAGCCATCGCCGAGCTACCTAAGCCAAAGAATGTCAAGGAAGTACAAGCTTTCATGGGGCATTGTGGTTATTACCGACGGTTTATACACATGTATGCCATTATAGCAAAGCCTTTGTACGGACTTTTGACCAACTTTGAGTGGACTGATGAATGTGAGAATTCCTTCAATGAGCTTAAACGGCGATTATGTTCAGCACCAATCTTGACCACACTAGATTGGAATAAGCCTTTTCATGTTCATGTAGATGCATCCAATTATGCTATTGGGTGTGTACTCGCACAACCTACGGGCGAAGGTAATATGGATCTTCCAATTGCCTATGCTAGTAGACAGTTGAATGCAGCTGAACGGAACTATACCACCACCGAACGAGAAGGATTAGGCATGGTATATGCAGTTAAAAAGTTTAGATACTATTTGCTTGCAAATAAGTTTAAATTTTTTACCGATCATCAGGCATTATTGTACTTGGTAAACAAACCATGCAATACAAGCCGATTAGTAAGATGGTTTTTCCTACTAATGGAATATGATTTTGAAGTTGTGGTAAGGAAAGGGAGGACTCACTTGAGAGCAGACCATCTCTCTAGGCTCACATCTGGAGAAGCCCCACAAGGAGTGTCAGATGACCTTCCTGATGCTTACTTGTTTAATTTGGAAGTTGTACCTCAGTGGGCTAAGCCATTAGTGCCAGTATTGACATACGGGCCCAATCACCCAGTCATAAACACTCAAGATAGGGAGATAATAAAAGCCCAAAAATACCAGATCATGGCAAGAAGTATGTACAAGCACACAGATCAAGGGATCCTAGCTTGTTGTGTGGAAGAGGATGAGTACGCTAAATGGTTGCAATTGGCACATGTAGGTGCATTAGAGCAACACTACTCAAAGCAATGAACCCTATAGACTCTAAGGAGACTCGGAGTGCATTGGCCGACTATGGAGGCTGAGGTCCACAAGTTGTGCAAGGAATGCCCAATCTGTTGCACAAAACCACCTGTGGAGCATGCCACTCTTTATCAAGTGTCCATAGTGCCAGATTGGAGTGAACCATTAGTAGATTTCCTGAGGACGAGAACATTCCCTCAAGATATGACACTGGCCAGACAAAGAAGTCTAGAACAAGAAGCCCTAGATTACTCACTCATTGGTGATAATCTATACAAGCATGGTAAAGATGGTTACCTGAGACTATGTGTCCACGAGAGCGAACATCTCAAGATCTTGGAAGCAGCTCACCAAGGTGTAGCAGGAGGACATTTTGGACCAGATCGGGTGATCAAGGCAATACTATTTGCGGGCTTCTGGTGGCCGACCCCTCACATGGATGCACATACCTATGTGAAACGGTGTGATGTCTGTCAGAGAACTCAGTACCCTATACGCAAGGATGAGATGCCACTAAAACCTATGATGGGTGGACGTGCATTCTCTAAGTGGGGAATAGACTTCATAGGTCCTATTAATCCCCCAGCTAAGGGTTCACATGCTAAATACATCATTGTTGCCACAAACTATCTAACAAAGTGGGTAGAGGTAAAAGCTACGACAAAGAATGATGCTCAGACAACTGCTAAGTTCCTATTTGAGAATGTGTTCATAAGATACAGGCTACCTATAGAGCTGGTAAGTGATAGAGGCACTCACTTCTTGAATGAAGTTATTGAAAATCTGCTCTAAGAGTTCTTGGTTGTCCACAAGAAGTCTGCCCCCTATCACCCACAAGCTAATGGACAAGCCGAAAGCACAAACAAGATCCTGTGCAATGTGTTGACCAAACTAGTGAATAATAAACGCTCTGATTGGGACAAACAGCTACACCATGCTATTTGGGCATACCGAGTTGCCTATAAAATGGTACTCCAAGCCACCCCCTTTCAGATGGTATTTGGCCAAAATGCAGTGCTACCATTGGACTTCTTGATACCTACATTAAAAGAAGCACAAGAGCATGAATGGACGGGTCATGAACTCTCCTCTAGACTCTTTGACCTTGAACGGTTAGGAGAAACAAGACTGAGGGCGGCTGCGGGGATATATGCAGCTAAGAAACGACAAAAGGCATACTTTGATGCCCATGTTAAGGATAAAGGCTTGAAGGCCGGAGACTTAGTGTTGGTGTATACCCTAAAACAACATGCAAGAAAGCTCGAAAAGAGAGGTTATGGACCTATGATCATAAATAGGATCTCAACCAGTGGAGCAGTTCAACTCGCTACACTGGAAGGTGATGTTCTCCCTAGCTAAATAAGCGGATGTAGAGTCAAGTTATTTCAAGAACCCCTGACAGAGGAGATGCTAAATCGACTCAACACTGCCAAAAAACGCAAGGAAGAAGAAAAACGAGTTCGAGAAGAGGCACAGGCGGAAGCATTGGAACGCATCCAAAGGATGAGGTTGCAAAGACTGGGTAGAGATCAGGCCAGGGTAGATGACTATGCGGACCCAGGTTATCATATGGCAATGTGTGAAGTCAGGAATAAGTTCTGATAGAATAATTGATAGACGACCTTTTGTAACCTTAGAGATAGGACAAGGAAAGGGTGCAAGGACTGTAAGAGCCTTGATTGACTCAGGTGCAGCCACTAGTGCTGTTAAATTTTCTTACTGTCAAAAGTTGAAATTAACTGTCAATCCTATAGAAGCATATCTCATAGGATTGGGAGGTGTGGAAACCCCTTGCATGGGCGAGGTGGAACTTCCCCTCTACATTCAAGACGAAGTAATGACAGTTAAAGTGCTAGTGTGTCAAGATGAGGACCTCACGGAGCCTCTTGTCTTGGGTCAAGACTGGATCTATGATCATGCAGTCAACCTAAACCTAAGAAGTGGACTCCTTCAGGTCTCGGTAAATCAGAATCGCGTTACAATTGAGTTAGAAAATGAAGCACTCAAGGAATTAGACAAGGCACATACTCCTGGTCCTTCCAGGGGTACACATGAAGATGACCATGTTGTTCTTGTCCAAAACTGTGTGATGCAGAGGAATGATGATTTCAATCAAGAAGTCACGGGCACAACGGAACTCCCTTCTTTTCCAGAGACCAGAGGGATGCAGCAACCAAAGGCAGATCAAATACAGATGGAGCAGAGTAATACCTATGCTGGAGGTCAAAAGAACATGCGAAGCAGAATGTCTCAGCCATTGAAACAAGTGTGGGTGCGGAAAGGCGAACACCTTGTTGCGATCAAGCCAACCACACGGGCCAAACTTCGTATTAATAATCAACAACATGAAACTAATAAGAAGTTTTTCAGAAATTCTTCTGCGAAAGTAAAGTCTATTTGGGTACCCAAGAAGTCGATGAAGGCCATCCCACAATCACGACAAGTTTGGGTGCCTAAGGCTTGCTTGCGGGCTCAAATAGTTACACCGAGGCCACACCCTGTACAACATGGTTCACTCACTCAAACATCTGATACCCTTTCTTATACAACACGCACGGACACACATTGGTCCATGAGCACAAGCAGAATCACTTGTAAATGGGTCCTTAAAAAGCCTCATTTCTAAGTAGACACTCCTGAAAAGCCCTCCAGAGTCTCCACAAAATCAAGACCAACAGCAAATCAGTTTGTTTGGAAGCCCAAAACGTGTACTAAACCCCCCAACCCTCATTTGTAAATTCATATCCACTTACTCACTATATTACTCATACACCGCATCTTTCCATTTAGCTCTTAGGAATATCCATTCACTAACTACACTCACGATCCCCAAGCACTTATTGACCTACTAACCTCTCACTAAAATCATGTTAATGTTGTAATGGGGACGCATGAACGCTTGGTGTCCATTTGCAATGTTAACATTCATTTGTCTATTCTCACAAAACCGGTGACCAGTCTCTTCACCATGGCCAAGGCAAGAACTAGTTCCCAGGCAGGCACCAGCCCCCAAATTGTGGACATTGAAAGTCTTCCCATTGAAGAGGAATTGAAGGAACGCCCAGTGGCATTGAGGGCGTTACACGCCATACCGATTCAGAATCCTCCACAGGGGCACACAATGCCGGTCAGCAAAAACTCACATTGGTTCAGTGATGTGGCCGGATCTCTGGGTGAAGGCACTTACATGTGGGAGGCCGAGATAGAGTTTAACCGGCGATGGGGAGATATCATTTTTTCACCAGGGAATTTGAGAGGCTTCAAAATGATGAAGGTCTGAAACCCATCTGGAAGAAGGCTGGACTCTACGACTATTTCAAGGCTCAGTTATCCAAGCCAGATTTTCTACGGTGTTCCTACTTAATTAGCACTCTGACCCCTAGTAAAGAGAAAAAGGGATATAGTACCTTCGTTCTACCATCACTTACCAGAGGTAATGAATTAAAGCATTTCAAACTGACAAACAATTTGGTGAGGGAAGCGCTTGAAATGAAAGGCATGCATATCCCCACCGAAAAAGAGACAATGGTCCCGGATAACATGAAGAACAGGAACCTGACTAAGCTCAAAGACATGGTGGCAATGACACCCACAATCGCCATTCACTTACAAATGGTCATGCAACATTTCGCGTTCCCAGCTCAAGAGCGGTTCACAATGCCACCAAGAAAATATGGTTCAGTCTATATTTAGCAGATGCCTTCAATTTGACAATCAACATGCCGCATTGGATTATCGACCAAATCCACTTGGCACATCAACGGTAGTATAAAAAGCAAAAATCGGTACTGTATGGATGTTGTGCCCTCACCAGGATTGTGTATAGATGTTTGGCTTATGATGTGCCAGTTCAAAGGGCATTAATTTGGACCAGGGTACAGGAATTTCAACGTAGACTATCAACTGCAGGGCCTCCATCAAAGAAAAGAAGGACTAACAAGACAAGGAAGCCAACAAAAGGAGTCGGAGCGAAGAGAAGGTACAAGCAGACAGAGTAGTCAAAGAAGATCGGGCAAGTAGGCCATTATTTTTTCAGGAAGCTAAAGCATATCAAAGAGGTGGACACATAAGGAGAAGGAGCAAGTAGGAAGCTCGAAGATGTGTATGTCAAATCGTTAGAGGAAATCCCTACAAAAATAGTGATTTTCATCACTAAAAGCCATTGTAAATACCATTTCATATTTTTGTAGCTCCATTTTGTGCAAGCCATGGAGTCCTTGAGCTTGAGGATCATTAGAAGTAGCTACCTGCCAGTTTTCATAATTTTTAGACTCCATTTGAGCCTTCAAATGGGGCCTAGAACCTAATTTTTAACTAGGCCGGACACTAGGTATGGACACGGCCAAAACCTAGTCAAAAACTATAAATAGAGCTAGAGAGCTCATTTTTGAGGTTAGCTTGTAATTGATTTGAACTTGTATGAGCATTTTGGAAGTAATCTAAAGAACTCCATTGCTTCTCTCTCTTTGTCTTACCTTCTGTGCGCGTGTGTGTGTATGTGTGTGCATGTTTGTGTGCTTCTCACTCACGCACTTGTGCCTTCACTTGCTCGAGGTCATCATACCATCCATCACGTCTTCCCGGATTGACATTAAAGGAGGTGCTACTCATCACTGAGCTACAGGGCATGAAAACCAGGTGTGCAGGTTAAAGAAGGCATTATATGTTTTAAAGCAAGCACCACGTGCTTGGTATGAGAAGATACATGCCTATCTGGTTGCACATGGTTTTGAGAACAGTCCAACTGAAAGCACCTTATATGTTAAGCGTCCTAATGATGTGCTTCTCATCATTGTAGTCTATGTTGACGACATGCTGCTCACTGGTCCTCTTGAGAAGCATATTGCTGATTTCAAGGCTGATTTGCATGCCTCATTTGAGATGTCTGATTTGGGCCATTTGCATCACTATTTGGGCATTCAGTTTATGGAAGTTGATGGTGGAATGGCTTTGTGTCAAACGAAATATATTGACACATTATTGCAGCATTTTGGCCTTGAAGACTGTAAGCCTATTGCCACTCCTATGGAGGCAGGTTTACGATTGAGTCTTCATGATGCTGGAGATGCATTTGATGCTGTTCTCTATCAGCAGGCTGTTGGATGCTTGATTTACTTATGCATTACTCGGCCAGATATTCAGTTTGTTGTCTCACAGATGAGCAGGTTTATGCATTGCCCAGGTCACGCATTGGAAGGCAGTTAAGCGCATCTTTCGCTACTTGAGTGGTACTCGGCTACTTGGGTTGTTTTATCCCAAGGGGGGATCACTACCGCCAGATTTGCATGCTTTTTTCTGACTCAGATTGGGCTAGTTGCTATGACACTCGTGTGTCCACCAGTGGTTTTTGCTTCATGCTTGGTAGCTCATGTATATCTTGGTTGAGCAAGAAGCAGCCTACTATGGCCACTTCCAGTTGTGAGGCTGAGTATAGGGCAGCTTTCACAGCGACTGTTGAGTGTGTGTGGCTCAGACGCCTTATGGTTGATTTGGGTGTTGGGTAGTCTTCTGCCACCACCATCTTCACTGACAGTCAGAGCGCATTGGCAGTTGCGAGGATCCCTGTGTTCCATGCTCGCACTAAGCACATTGAGGTGCATTATCACTATGTCAGGGAGAGGTTCTCTGCTGGGGAGATCAGCTTGGCATATGTGCCTACGCAGGAGAACATAGCAAACCTTTTCACAAAGGCTCTGCCTAGGGAGAAGTTTGAAGCTTTCCGCAAAACTTTGGGCTTACTTCCTTTTGTGGAGTGATTGCCACATAGCTTGGCACTTCCTTATACATGAGTGCCAGCTCCTTGTTCACCGCATCACTCCCAGGGGGGATTTGTTGATATATTTAGGTAGTGATGTGTGTGAACACACTAGGACCGCCGGGGCACTTTTTTCCCTCTTTAGGAGGTTTTTTTCCCCGGCTTGTATATATGCCTATTGCCCTAATGGGCTACTTATCTTTGTACATTCTCTAGTAATACATTTTGCTTCCGCAGACGTCTAACTCCAACATTGAATTTACTTTTGGAGTTTATCTTGGTAAACTCCCAAAATGCTTTACCCTCTTACTTATCCATATTTATTGTACCATATAAAATTTGGTTATGCATTCTACTAAAAAAAATGCATCTGCTTAAGAGGATAAAAGATAGCCTTTTTCTAGGGTAAATGTCATGTTCATTCTATTTACCCTTTGGTTCATACAACTAGGTGTATTATATTGGTTCACGGAGGTACATTTCTACAACTCATAATGAACCTAAGACCTTAATCGAAATGGTCTTATCTTTAAGGCTTATCCTAATGTTTCCTATCGGATCTTGAGACTATTTTCTCTCTGGCCATCAGAGAAAATTCTCAACGGGAGTTAGTTCTCACTATCCCATACCAGTGAGTTCTTTCTCCAATCCGTAGAATGACATCCTTAACCTTTCCATATTCTTTGCCCTTATCTTTTCAATGCTCTCTGATCATTTACCATGATCATGAATTCCATCTTGGAACTCCTTGGCATCATAATCTCGAGAGCAAAAACTAAGTGTTGGAAGCAGCCAGAGGCACAGACGCCACGGAAGCATGTAAAGAAGGAGTAGGAAGCCAGGCGGATCAACCAGGCGGATCAATTTTTCAAACAAATATATTTCTTATTAATTCTCCAAACATTCAACAGTGATTGTTATCACTAATTGTAACATATGTATCATAGAAAACCCCATTTTGTAATCCATAGCTCCATTTTGTGCAAGCCGAGGAGTCCTCGAGCTTGAGGAGCTTAGGTAGAATACACGTAGCAATTTTCGTTATTTTTAGACATCGTTTACCCTTCCAAATAGCATCTAGGACCTATTTTTTAACTAGGCTGGTCACTAGATGTGAAACCGGTCAAAACTAGTCTAGAAACTATAAAAAGAGCTAGAGAGCTCATTTTTGAGGTTGGTTCATTTTGGTTAGTGTGAGCATAGAGCTAGTTTGAGCTTGTAAGAGTATTCTTGAGTAATAGAGCTAATTTCCACCTTCCATTGTGTCTTGCTTGTCTCTTCATTGTGTGTGTGTATGCGTGTGTGCATCTTTGTGCTTCTCACCTTCACTCTCACATCATCTCACGTTCACGATCTTCATATCACTCCTACCTCTCCCACGGATTGACATTAAGGAGGTGAAGCTTCTTAACGTGGTACTTACCATTGTGCTAGAGCAACACCAAATTTGGTGCCGTTGCCGGGGATCGAGTCTAGGACGAATGTGTGATGGTAAGAGTATAGCAAGAAGAGGCGTTGGAAGGTAAAAATTTCAGTTTTTGTTGTTGTTTTTGCTTAGTTTGTAGTGTTTTTCACCTTCCCCACACTCCATCTTCATCATTGCATCATCATCTCCATTTCCAAAAAAATCAGAAAATTCACCATATCCACCCATTCACCTCATTTCCCCTCATTTGTGCATGCGAGAGAGCGAGAGAGAGTTTTTGCGATTGTATGTGCTTGCTTTTTCTTGAGTTTTCTTGCAGGTACAGAGCTTCAGAGCATCAGGAAAGCTTCCAACAGGTAAAAAATGTACTTTCTGTCAGAGATTTCCGAGTGTGGCGGACCATCGCGATGGTCTGCAACTTTTGGATTTTGAGGTAGGCGACCACACCACGAGGTAGGCGATCCCTGCGCATACACGGAACCATTTTTGCATTTCAAAAATTCGTTGTTTGGTGGACCATCGCGATTGGCTCGGACCATCGCGATTGTGTCGCACCATCGCGATAGGCTCACGCCATCGCGACGGCTCGGCCGGACCATCGCGACGGTTCGCTTTTTCGGACCATCGCGACGGTTCACTTGAGCCATCGCGACGGTCCACTTGGACCATCGCGATTGTTCAGCTGACCCCGCACCATCGCGATTGGCTCATGCCATCGCCACGACAGTGCCACGTGTCACGATAGACCATCGCGACGGTTCGTTTTTTTCGGACCATCGCGACAGCCCAAAATCGGACCATCGCGATTGGCTCAAGCCATCGCATCGTGGACCATCGCGACGGTTCACTTCGGACCATCGCGATTGTCCACCGTTGACCGTTGACCGCGCCATCGCGATTGTCCGCCTGATCACGCCATCGCGACGGTTCATTTTTTGCGCCATCGCGATTGTTCAACTTTGACCGTTGACCCGCGCCATCGCGATTGTTCGCCTTTTCGGGCCATCGCGATTGTCCAAATCCCACGCCATCGCGACGGTTCGCCTTTTCGGACCATCGCGACGGTCCCAGACCATCGCGATTGTCCACCCCCATCGCAATTTTTGGGCTCCAATTTTTGACCAAATTTGAGGGTATTTTTGAGAAATTTTTGGACCACTAGACTCATAAGGGACCCCTTAGCCTATATTTGAGGGAAAATTGGATTGTCAATTTTTACCCCCCAGGGCCTGAACGCTCATAACTTTTTCATCCGAAGTCCGTTTTTTGAGCTTAATAGCTCGTTAGAAAGCTCGCGACGAGTACTACGTGACCTCAACTGTTTTTTTCATAAAGGATACGTCTATTTTTGGATAAGCTATTTTGAGGTTCACCTAGTTTGGGACTAGGAAGCCAGGGGGCAAGTATTGAAATTTTGGGCAAAAGGGGAGGGACTTAAAAGGTGTATATACTCAAGTGTTTGGTCATCTTGTGAATTGGTCTAATATTGGAATTTTCCAGGTCTAGCAAAGGCAATCAAAGGCAAGCAAGCAAGGCAGTGAAGACAGCAGAGCTTGGGAAGCACGGCTTCTTGGGCAACAGGGCATCAGAGCAACCAGAAAGGCCGACTCGAGGTTGGAAGATTACTCAACCCCCTCAGTCAATTCTTAGCTTAGGCTAAACGGTAGTTGTGGATTAACAACGATAGGAACGCCTCAAGTTCAAGCTACATAATTCTTTCAAGTTTAAGACTACAAGTAAAGGTGTGTGTGACGCGAAAACCTAAAGAAAAGAACATAAGTCTGACGGAACGATAACTCAAAATCATAACGAAAGTCGAATTCCTGACGTATAAATTAAGACAAGAATCCAAAGAAAATCAAAAATAATCAAGACAGTAATAACAAAGGACCATTGACGATCTAAGTGTGTAATTGAGTGAGCAAGGAAGGAAATTAATGAACCTTAGATCGGGCAAACATATAGGTAAATCGGACCGAAGAAGCCTTAGATCATCAGAGGCTAGTGTAAGAACCACCGCTCGATCTTGGGCTCAGCAATTGAATAGCAATTATCCCTACGAGAGCTCTGAGACTAGTGAATCTGAAATGGCATTTAGTGCAGACAGACCAGAAGGAGGGTCTCATGTAGCATACCTAGAAAAACCTGAAGGACCCTATAGAACGCAACTAGAGTTTCTCCGAACCAACCGATTAGGTGCTCGCATCTATGAGGATGGTTTGCAAAGGCAAGTAGTGCAACTGCACAACCCTGATCAACCCATTGGATTGGAAAGACCAGTGGTGAAATTTGAGAGAGACGCTTACATAGACAAAGAAGGAACCATGTACGTTCTAAGTACGCAACCAAACGATACTAATGAGTTTGGCACAATTCAATTAGAGAAGGAAGCGAAATTTCAAGGAAAAGAACCGTTAGAAGAACCTAGAACACCTAGAGGGAAATCTGTATTAACAAGAGTACTCATCCCAGAGTGGATCCCTCAAGATAACAGGAGCACCGAGTTGTTCGTAAATAAAGAGACGGATGAAGCCTTTTGGAGGTACAGAAAGGAACACCCTGGTGAGATAGGCATCATTACAATCTATGAATTCAAGGACCCAGATACGCCTGGAAAGGTTGTATACCTGGATGAGACTTCAGAAAGAGTCTTTGTGGTGCCTGAACGCGCTAAAAACACCTACACTTGGAGAGGTGAATTGATATTCCCTCCATCCAGAACGAACATAAATACAAGTCAACAAGGGGCAGGAACCTCCTCAGCCCATGGACATCAAAGAGAAGGAAATAAAGAGAGACCGGAGGTAAGCTTTAATCACCCCATAGGGAGAGATAGAACAACCACGGACACTAATAGAGCGGATAGACAAAGAAATCATGGAATACCAGGTGGTAGAGATGATTTTCCTCTACCTAGACCACGTGAACACACAAGAGTATTGAGACCCACTCAATTAGTGAAATCCATGAAAAATTATTTCGATGGGACAGGAGATCCCTATGACCATGTTGCAGAATTCAAGCAAGTATTGAGGGCAGAACAAGTCGAGGACATGTTCACGCAATACAACGCATTTGGACTAACGTTAAAGAATACCGCTTTAACTTGGTTCCAACCTTTGCAACAAAGGCAATTTAGAGACATCCATCACTTTTTAGAGTCATTCATCACTGAATTCTCTAAAAGTGGGATTAGACATGACACGTCTTCGTTGATTCATAGCTTTAAACAGACCCCTCAGGAAACAGTAAGATTGGCAGGCGTAGATTTAGACAATATGTCGAACGATGTCCAATGCAAGAGCTACCCTCACAAGCCAAACAAGTATCACTGTTTTTAGATGGCTTGTTGAGCGCTAAACTACGTTCTTATGTGTACCTAAAAGAGCCCAGAACGCTAGAGGAGTGTGTAAGAATATGTATAGACATTGAGGATAACCTAGGAGATGAATTAGAACTCTCAAAGGTCTATAAGGACTCAGATTGTTCTTCTCTGGCATCCACAAAATTGTCTAATTCGATAGAAGACCTAGCAGAAAAAGTGGCCCAAAAACTAGGAGTTTCTAGTAAACAGGTGCCCAAGCTGCTAACCAATGTACGTTGTTACACTTGTGGTGGAAATCATTTGGCAAACATGTGTCCCAATGCACCTCAACCTCAAGCCAACCCTAGTGGCCAATATTGTACAATTGAGAGAAGATACACGAATCATACGGCTCAGGACTGCCCATACAACAAACAAACCGTGAGACAAAACTACCCACAAACATACCAGCAGCCAGGTAGGTATCAAGGCCAATACAATGCTCAGCCTTATTACTATAGGCCTCCTCAGAACTACCCATACCAGGCTCAACAGAGACCTCAACCCGTCTTAGCTCAGCAGCCACCCCCACCAGCGAATGTCATCTCAGTCAAATACGCGGCTGCAGAAGAGAACCTAAGTAGGGCCTTAGTGCCTTCTTCACCCCTGATCACAGAAAGTGACCCGAACTCAAACAGTTTTGACTCTACTCATGTAATTAGTCCACCCGCTTATTACACGGAGTCACCAGAGCATGTGGAGACATATCATTATGATAGTCCACCAATGGAACCTAGTTGGGAGCCAGATTATACTAATGTGATGTACGCAAACCCAAACCCACGGCCCCAATTGAGACAACAGAGACCACAGGGCCCTAGAGGACCATGCTTTAGGTGCCAAGGAGATCACTTCATTAAGGATTGTCCACATCCCCCAATAGCAAGGCAATCACAGTACTATAGCATACAAGGCTTTTGTGTCGATTGTGGCAAAGAGCACGTAATCAAAGATTGTCCTAAGAACCCAGTCAACGCTTCGAATGTGACACCGATCAACGTGATAGGTATTGTAAACAACGCAGATGGATCCAACCCTACATACGTGCCTATCCAAGCTATAACCAGAGCCCAGGCGCTCTTACAAAACCAACAGCTTAATCAAGAGAGAGTAGCAGGAACTAGTGAAGTTGCAGAATCTAGCAGTAAAAAGACAAAATCTTGGAAAGATTCTAGAGAAAGAATCAAGAGAAAGTGGAGTAAAAAGATAAGTGAGTTGGAAGGAAGTCTAAGGGAATCTAGAGCCAAAATACAAGAATTGACTTCACAAGAATTAAACCAAGGAAATCCAGCTCAAGAATCAGGATCAGTTTTAGCGGAACCCATACCGGAAGATCTAGACATGATGCTTCGTGCATATCAGGCTAGAATAAAAGAGGGACCTCAGGTCACGGAAATGAGTAAAAACTACCCTCAAGCTGATCTAGAAATAGAAAGAACTAAACTATGCATGAAGATGGTAGAATTAGCACAAGCCTTGTTCGAAGCCTCTAGATATCTTAATTGGAATAACATGGCAAAACCGGAACTGCACTTTCAAGGACTAATGGAGAGGCTAGAATACTTGATAGAAAGCAAAGAGAAAAAGGATCAGCATAGGAACCCTATTGCCCCAGAGACTCAGGAAAGGATAGCACCATCCCTGTCTCAAGTGCCCAATACAGAAAGTCAAGATAACCTATCCTCCATACATAGGTACTCACATGAATTTCTGAGGGAAATCCAAGAAGAGAAATGGAGAAAAGAACAAGGAACCCATCCTCCTATTCAAGAAATAGACGACTTGCAGGAACAATTTCCCCAAGACATCCCCTCTATATATAATGATGTAGAGGTGGAACGACTGAGTGAACCCACAGGATTTGAATCTAATTCTTTACAAGAATTACCTCAATTCACGGGACCTTGGGAAGCTAAGTCTATTAGTATGAGAGCACCCACGATAATAGTGAGGAATGAAGAATCAGTGATCCCTAGGAACACGGAAGTGATCAAGAACACGAAAGTACAGTGTAATCTCACTCTAGAGGAATTGTTAAAGGTGAAACCAGAATTGTGGAAGCACGTGGCAAATCAATTCCCGGAGCTAGCCACCACACCCTCTCAAATAGGATCACATAAGAAGGTACCAGAGATACCCGTGGAAAAGATTGGAGACGTAAGCGAAGGAGAGGAAGGTAACACATATCTTCCAATAACCCATCAGGGCTACACCACGAAAGCCATCTTAGATTCAGGAGCCGGAGTAGCCATCGCTACCACCGCTTTGTGGAAACGTTGGGGTAAGCCAGCCCTCAGACCCACCAGGATGAAGCTACAAATGGCCGATGGACACATAGAAAAACCATTAGGCTTACTAGAAGGCATATCTCTCACCACTTGTGGTGTAGAATTTGAGCATACCTTTGCCATTTGTGACTTTGCGAAAAACCGTGCGTATGAGATGATATTGGGACGACCATTCGTGCGTCAGTTGCAAATTGTACAAGATTGGGGAACTAATTCTTTGTACTTGCAACACTTAGGAGTGACTACCAAAGTCAATCTTAAAGACTATTCACACAGAGATGTGCCCCCAATACAATGGAATACCATCCATAAAACACCAGTAGAGACTGAATCCGTGCACTCATTAGAATCAGATCCTTCTTGGTTGCATGAGGATACCCATTTATGGATGTGTAAAGTAGCCAAACAAGAGGAAGAGCGGTTAGAAGCCAGGACCTTAGGTGCAGAACAACATCCACGAACCCTTCAAGATCTAGCATATGCACCCGTAGTATTTCCAGACGAAGAGTTTGAACCCCATGGTTGGGCAGAAATTCTAGCAACCATGGATGTAGCCATCAATGAAGAACAATGGACACCCCACTGTGACGAGAATGGCTATGACATTTCAGTTTTCACGATAGAGCCAATCATGTGCGATGCAATTTTAGAAGAGTGTGAACCGGACACTGATGCATTTGAGGATGCAAGCGATTTTGACTTAGAATCAATTATCATGGACCCACCCTTTGCATCAGAGGAAGAATATTTCTACGAAGTAGAGACTCACACTCAGAAACACGAAGAAATTACGAATGAAGTGAGATTAGCCACGGAAGTGACTGCTAAGAGTGAAGGCAAGAAAAGGAAGAAGAAAGAAACCATGACAGAAAAAGAAGAATCTTTGTTTGAAGTACCCGAGAATTTCAAGAAATATGAAATCGAAGATAGAAGAATCATGGTACGAATGCCCAATAGAAAGGCAAATGACGGACAAGTATATGATAACCGAGAGAAAACCAAGAAAGTAATAGTTGCCATAGAAGGAGAAGAAGAAAAATGCACATATATAGGGCATGATTTGACGGCTGAAGAAGAAGAAGAGTTAGTTGCCCTATTGCGCGAATATAGAGATGTTTTTGCTTGGAGTTACAAAGATTTGAAGGGAGTAGACCCAGATATATGTTCTCATAGAATCCCTATGACTCCAGATGCAAAACCGACAAAACAGAAACCGTACACGTATAATGATAACTACGCTGCGAAGATTAAAGAGGAGATAGATCGCTTGATAGAAGCAGGATTCATTTACGAAATTGAGCATACCGAATGGGTATCCCCCATTGTGGTTGTGCCCAAGAAGAATGGAAAATTGCGTGTGTGTATTAACCTTAAAAAAGTTAATGCCGCCACGATTAGAGATAGCTATCCTCTTCCTATCACGGAACATCTATTGGAAAGAGTTGCGGGCAAGGAAGTGTACAGCTTTCTTGATGGATTCTCAGGCTATAACCAAGTAGCCATTGCTCCAGAGGACCAACACAAGACGGCTTTTGCCATAGAATGGGGCATATTTGCATTTCGTGTGATGCCATTTGGTTTAACAAATGCACCCGCCACTTTCCAGCGACTCATGTGTCATGTTTTTAAGGAATTCTTACGCAAGAGCTTGGAAGTTTATGTCGATGACTTATGTGCTCATTCAAATGTAAGACAGACACATATCCCGGAGTTAAGACAAATATTTGATAAATGTCGAGAATATCAGGTTTGTTTGAACCCAGAAAAATGCGTTTTCATGGTCAGACAAGGCAAAATTCTAGGACACATCGTGTCAAAAAATGGAATCTCTACGGACGAAGAAAAGGTGAAGGTAATTGCAGAATTACCTAGACCAACTAATATGAAAGAGGTACAGGCATTTATGGGCCATTGCGGTTATTATAGGAGATTCATACACATGTATGCAATCATAGCCAAGCCTTTGTACTCTCTCTTAACCAATTTTGAGTGGACAGATGAATGTGAAAATTCATTCAATGAACTCAAACGACGCTTGTGCTCAGCACCTATATTGACAACCCCAGATTGGAGTAAGCCATTTCATGTACATGTGGATGCATCCAATTACGCCATAGGATGTGTGTTGGCGCAACCCACGAATGAAGGTAACATAGATCTCCCCATAGCTTACGCGAGCAGACAATTGAACGCAGCAGAAAGAAATTATACCACGACGGAACGAGAAGGATTAGGGATGATCTACGCAGTAAAGAAGTTTAGGCACTACTTGTTGGCCAACAAATTCAAGTTCTTTACAGATCATCAAGCCCTATTATATTTAGTCAACAAACCATGTAACACAGGACGACTGATACGTTGGTTTCTATTACTCATGGAGTATGACTTTGAAGTGGTAGTTAGGAAAGGAAAGACACATCTTAGAGCTGACCACCTCTCAAGATTAACCTCAGGAGAAGCTCCTCAAGGAGTAGCGGATGATCTACCAGATGCATACTTGTTTAACCTTGAGGTAGCACCAGAATGGGCTAAGCCGATAGTCCCTATTCTGACATACGGACCCAAGAATCCTAGGATAAAGATCAAAGAAGGAGAGATTACCAAGTCTCAGAGATACCAAATAATGGCAGGAAGCATATACAAACAGGATAATCAAAAGATTCTTGCTTGTTGTGTAAATGAATCAGAACATGCGAATTGGTTGCAATTAGCACACATAGGTGCACTAAAGCAACACCATTCAAAACATCGAACATTACAGACTCTGCATAGATTAGGAGTATACTGGCCTACGATGGAAGCAGATGTCTACAAGTTGTGTAAGGAATGCAACGTGTGTTGTGAAAGACCACCAGTAGAACATGCTACACTATATCACGTGTCTCTCACACCAGACTGGAGTGAACCTTTAGTGACTTACTTGAGGACGCACACATTCCCTCAAGGCATGACCTTAGCTCGACAACGCAGTCTAGAGCAGGAAGCTCAAGACTATTCACTTATTGGCGATAATTTATACAAAAGAGGACGAGATGGATATCTAAGACAATGTGTTCATGAGAGCGATTATCTCAACATACTAGAGACTGCACACCAAGGTGTTGCAGGAGGTCATTTTGGACCAGATAGGATAATCAAAGCCATCCTCTTTGCAGGATTATGGTGGCCCACTCTTCACATGGATGCACATACCTATGTAAAGAGATGTGATGTGTGCCAAAGAACTCAGTTTCCTACACGCAGAGATGAAATGCCATTGAAACCCATGATGGGCGGACGTGCATTCTCTAAGTGGGGTATAGACTTTGTAGGACCCATTAACCCCCCTGCAAAAGGTACACATGCGGAATACATTATTGTTGCCACAGATTATCTAACCAAATGGGTAGAGGCAAAAGCCACAAAAAAGAATGATGCTCACACGACTGCAAAATTCTTATTTGAAAATGTCTTTACAAGATATGGATTGCCTATAGAGTTAGTGAGCGATCGAGGCACTCACTTTCTAAACCAAGTCATTGAACATTTGTTACAGGATTTTATGGTGATTCACAAGAAATCCGCACCATATCATCCTCAGGCCAATGGTCAGGCTGAAAGCACTAACAAGATACTTTGTAACGTACTGACGAAACTCGTGAACAACAAACGTTCAGATTGGGACAAACAGCTACACCACGCTGTTTGGGCATATCGAGTGGCCTACAAGACCGTACTCAATGCAACTCCCTTTCAGATGGTTTTTGGTCAGAATGCAGTGCTTCCCTTGGACTTCTTGATACCGACCCTTAAGGTTGCACAAGAACATCAGTGGACCGGCCATGAATTATCAGCAAGAATAATGGACTTGGAACGATTAGGAGAAACAAGGCTGAGGGCAGCAGCAGGAATATACGCAGCAAAGAAGCGACAGAAAGCATATTTTGATGCACATGTGAAAGATAAAGGCCTAAAAGAAGGAGATTTAGTTCTAGTATATACGCTGAAACAGCACGCACGGAAGTTAGAAAAGCGAGGTTATGGACCTATGATCATTAACAAACTTTCGACAAGTGGAGCAGTACAGCTAGCCACCTTAGAAGGAGATATAATGCCTAATTACATTAGTGGCTGTAGAGTCAGGTTATATCAAGAACCTCTTACTGAGGATATGCTTAGACGACTCACGTTGGCAAAGAAGCGTAAGGAGGAAGAAAATAGAATACGAGCGGAAGCTCAGGCAGAAGCAATAGAACGCATTAAGCGCATGAAGCTAAGAAGACAAGGACTAGGGAGAGAACATTATAACAATCTGGAAACATCACCCAGATATCCCATGGCCATGTGTCAAGTAAAGTCAACCACTCATCCTAGCATAGTGGACAGGAGACCATTCATTACAGTTAGGCTAGAACACGGCAACTATTGCCAAAAACTCAGGGCTTTAATTGACTCAGGTGCTGCGACTAGTGCGATTAGATTGTCCCACTATAAGGATTCAGGAATAGAAATGCGGCCAATTGAGGCATACCTCATAGGGCTAGGAGGCATGGAAACCCCTTGCATGGGTGAGGTGGACCTTCCTATCCTCATTAAGGATATGACGATGACAGCTAAGCTACTAGTGTGCCATGATGACGACCTGATAGAACCCCTAATCCTTGGCCAAGATTGGCTATACGATCACTCAGTGGACCTAAATCTTAGACAAGGCTCCTTACAGATTGGAACCTTCGAGCAGAAGCGAGTGATACCGCTTGACTTCCCTAACGGCATTCCGCTTGACGGTTGTGACCCTAGACCCTATGAAATGCATGCGACGGAAGACCGGAAGACCTTTGATCAGCTCAGTCACGGTACGTCTACACCAACCCACTCGGGCTTGGATATGGACAGTTGTCAATCAGAAGGACGACAGGAGATCTTCCCTGGGACTTCCTGCAAACTAGAAGAGACAGTTACCCAACTGCAAGGGCAGATGGACACAATCAGTGGTCAGGTGGGTTGCATCAACGGCCAAATGAGCACGACACCCTGCGGTGCTCATCCTTCCAAACTTGTTGCGGACTGGCCTAGAAAGTTAAAGAATGCATCACTTCCTCATGGGCAGGTCACGCAAGTCTTGGATCTCCCTTCTTTTCCAAAGCAGAGAGTCCATCCGACCTCTCACCCTCAACAGCAACAGAGTCAACCACGACGAAGGAACCCAGACCGACAGCAGTATCGGAGGAAACAACACGGAAAGCAGTTTAGGCCACCGAAAGGAAGCGGCACCAGACAAATATGGGTGCCAAAAGGACAAAAAGCACCGAAGAACTCCAACGAGGCAGAGATCGACAAGAAAAAGGCAAGGCAGAAACAGAATCAGTATCCACCATCCCCTCGATAGTCTCCTACAGGTCCGAGCATTCGACAGATTTGGATCGCCAAGAAGTATCTTATCAATCGACCCACACCCACGCAGATTTGGGTACCCAAACCATGTATCGTAGCTCAATCCATAAGCCATGTAATATATAACCCCCATAACTCATTTCATCCCTCGATACCACCACACCCGACACCACCCTTTGAACCTCAGCAGAAACCCTCCACCCACTCCAAGATCCTTAGGAAATGGATACCGAAACGTGTCCAACCGTCCCCCCCTAACCCCATGTCTGATAAAACTACCCCCCCGACTAACATACAACCTTGTACTAAATCACTAACCTTTAAACCTTGTATAAATTCACCCACCATCATCACACATCACTCGTAATCTCATCAAGAAATGTATGCATGATCTGAAACGTATAGGTGTCTAGAGACCTGCACTAGGGCTGCAAAAAGCATTGCATGCATCACATCACGTCACTAGGCTACACGGGTTACGCATCAGTTATGGAAAGGGATTGCGGTCTCACTTTAATGGGATCATAATTAATTTCCATGCTAATGTGTTAATCTTTTGTAGCAGATCTTTCTCACTAGCGCACCAATCACCATGCAAACCGACGAAGGAACATCTGGAGCAGGCCCCAGTGTAGCGGCAGTACCACTCAACGTGCTACGAGCAGAATCCCACCCGACTGCTCCACCGCCGGAATTTCAGGGATTTCCAGGGCCCATGCCTATCGATAACCCACCTATGGGCTACACCGAAAAGATACACCGGAACTCTCATTGGTTTCAGGGCCTTGCAGGACCCCTTGCGAACGCGGACTTTATTTTTGAATCCTCTCTGACATTTGATGACCGCACGTGGGGATAATACCAGTTTTTCTCCAGAGAGTTCGAAGCCCTACAGAGCACCCAGGATTTAACTCACGTTTGGGCCAGAGCAGGCTTCACAGAGTATTTCAGTGATCCTCTGCCCAAACCGGATTTTTACAGGTGCTATTACTTAATCACTACCTTACTGGCATCAGAGAATAAGGACATCCCAGGAACCTTCATATTTCCTACTCTAGTGGATGATCCACCTTACAAAAGGTTTTACCTATCTAAGGATTTAATCAGAGCGGCCATCAAAATTCATGGCACCCACACTCCCACAGATCGAGAGAGATTAATTCCAGAACCGATGAAACGGGGAGATGTCACGAAGTGGGAGGAGATTTCGGCAATTACACCTGAGCTGTCAAAGCCACTAAGGATATGCATGCAACATTTCGCATTCCCAGCTCAGGACAGATTTACCATGCCCCATAAACGAATCTGGTTCGGATTATATTTGGCATGCACGGGACCTCAAACTGTTGATCTGGCAAGCTGGATCATAGATCAAATGTATCTGGCACAGCACAGATGGGAGCGCAAGAAGGTGCTTAATGGATGTTGTGCGCTGACCAGAATTGTTTATATGTGCTTAGCTTATGACTTGCCCATCGAGCGTGCATTAACAGGAGAAGAACTGAAGGCATTCAAAGGAACGACGAAGAAAGCCAGGAAGCCCAGTCGAACACGGGCAGGCAAGCGTATGCGAGGCACCATTCCTTGCCTTCAAGTGCCAGAGTCGCCATCACCACAACCCTCTCCAGAGCGACCACAGACAGAAGCGGCTCCCACAGTACAACCTATTCGCATAAGGTTGTCCAGACCAGTGGCTACGGAGGGCACCACTAGTACCGCTGCACCACAGGCAGCTGCCACCACAGAACCCACCACCACAACATCAGAAGCTCCCACCACTATTGGTGCGGAAGCGTTTTCTTTCCCGATACCACATATGGAGGCCGACCCAATAAACACGACCTTTGACTTTGAGATGCCTGATGCATTCTCAAACGAATTCCAGTATTCAGAAGCACAACTGTTCTCCCAGGAATATGAACGCCCCAGCTACCCTACCACACCACGAGATCTGCCACAGGGACAAGCTGTGTCGAGCTCTGAAGAAGAGAGAACCGAAACAGACGACGAGGAAGGCGACGATGAAGCCAGCCAGGGCTCACATGACGGACAGACAGATGGCCAAGGCCAACAAACTGACGCACACGGTGACACCAGCACATATGAAGATGAAACTTTCGAAGCCGCAGCGTACACGCTGGCCATAAAGAAATTATATCGAACGATGGAGAAAGTCTGGGCACGGAAGAAGTTAACTGAAGAGGAGAGCCAGGCATTAATTGAACAGGAACTCATCTCCGGAGGATTCGAAGATGCATACATCAGAGGGTTCAGAGAGTTAGTCAAATCAGTAGGCTCCCATGAAGCACTCAGGTTTTTACAAAGAAAGCAACTACCACAGTTTGACCCCCGCCGAGTGCGACTACTTTCAAAACCCGGAGAATATATTCGCGTACCAACAGGAGCTCAGTCTTCAGCACAAGCCAGGGAGGCACGCCTCGCCCCCGAAAGTTCATTGACCGCAGAACCCATCCTTGTAGATTCCCCACCACGTACCACTGTTGTACATACCACCACTATCCTCGAAATAACATCCACCCCTTCTACTCCTCTCTCACCTCATCTTTCACCAACCCATCCCGTATCCCCCACACACCCACCTGCTTCCCCCACATCCACACCTGTACAAGGCAACATAGCCACACCCTTCGCCTTACCCATTCATACCACCATGCCCACACCCAACCCTCCGCATCCATATGTTAACCCCTTCACCCCTTCATCCTTCCCAGCGTTTCCCCCACCTCTAAGAACCCCATTCCCCTTTCTAACCCCACTAACCTTCTCACCAGTCTCACCTCCCCAACCTACCATAACCCCTATTTCCCCGTGTCACCAAGCCACTCCAACCATCCCCCCTGTAAACTACTCTACATTTGTAAATCCCGTATTCACACCTACACAACCACCCACAATCACACCACTTTTCACAGTCACAACACTAAACACGTCCAATGGCATGGACATATCACCATCCACCTCACCACCACCCACTCCACTCACAGCACCCTCATATTTAGGCACGTCACAATTTTCCACAATCACCACTGCATCCACTGTCCCAACCCCATTTCCCATTCCCACTGCATCTACTCCCACTGCATCCTCATTTAGCACTTCACTACTACTATCGCCCACCATAGACACCGCATTTCAACACATGTTCACATGCATGACGCAAGTCCGCGATGAGTTTGCATCACTCGGCACCAACTATCAACAGCTGCAGAAAACGACGAATGAATTACAAACGCAGCTTAATTCGTTATCAATTGAGAACGCCTCACTGAACAGCCGATACCAAGATTTACGAGAGGCCTATCACAAATTAGAACTAGAAAGTGAGGAGAAAACAAAAGAGGCCACCGCGGATTTGGACAACCTACTTCGAGCCCAGACCGTCCGCAATGCAACGCTCACTAGAAATATGGGCTTACTAAGAAGACACTTAGCCGCAGCCCAGGAGGAGAATGTGAGACTCCAAGCGCAGAATAGAGAAAACTTGGAGGCGGCTTTAGATCATCCAGAACAGCCACTAAGTCCGAGCAGATTCAAGGCAATCCCATCCGAGTCGATGCGGATGTTGCTAGATGATCATGTGCGATTGCTCGAGGACTACGATCGTATGAACGAAGAACATCAAAAGTTAAAGGAAGATCACAAGCTGCTACAGCTCAGAGAACCGGCAACACAACAAATACACGAAGCAGCAGAATTACCAGCACCTGCGGACCCTGCCCCTGAAATTTTAGAGGAACTCAACGCACTCCGGGCCCAGGTAACAAATCTTGAATCTAGAATTGCAGTCTATGAAGCACCACCAAGGCCAGACTCCCCACCTGAGCTACCAGCTGAGGAAGAAACCGTCACTATCCCGGTGGAGGAAACATTCGAAGAGGCATATGAACCGATACCCATCCCAGGCGGACGTGTCACGGCCGAAGGCCAGATGACCTATGAACTACCTACTCCCGCGTGGATGAAGACAGTTGAAGAACTCGGAACGACACATTCGGCCAGAGTAGAGGCACAGCTACATACCATGGCCATGATTGAAGAGAGAATTTTACAGTCACCATTCTTTGCTCAATTGGCCCCGCGACGCTACATATCTGGGCATGAGCTCCAATATAAACCGTACTTCATGTTAATGGCCGAATACCAGTTAGCCATAGAGAAAGAAACAGGTATGAAACCAACGCATGCCACTCAATTCGAGCCAGAGGACTTGCCACCAAGGGCGCAGAGAGGTGAAATCCTTCAACCAGACTGGCGCAAAGATTTATTGCAAAATTATCCAGAGATGATGAGCACGTGGGTAAAAGCACCGCTGCATCTAAAATTTAATCCATGCTGGGGACCAGTACCACGACGCCGCTCTTGGACTGCATTCGCTATTAAGGTACAAAACAATAAGCAGTGCCAAGACTGGTTGAACTATCCCTACTTCAAGCCACCAATCGAGTTACCCACAGTAGGCTACATGATGGCGACGATCCGCCACTGGCTCCCTAGGTTAAAGCATATGGATGATATTGCCGCGCACATGACTGTCAAAATCTTTGACATGATGCAGATGGTCTTTAAAGTCTTCCGACGCATCAAGGCTCCCCATGTAAACACCCTGGGCTTTGAGCATGGCAACTTTGATTTAGTCTATGATATGAGCACAACGCCATCGCTACGGGTGTGTTACGCCTGGCACTGCAGAATCAAATACCTGCCGGCATGCTACAAGCAGACATTCGAAGAAATGTTCACCACCGGCTTTTGGGAGTACCATTCAGAGGTATTTATAAGCAGACCCACACACTTATTGCAATTATTCGCCTGTGAACGAATGGTGTACTCCACACATTATCAGCTCCCACCACCAGACGAGCCACAGCCTATCGACTGGGAGAAACTCGAGGCTGATCTAGCCCGAGGCATTCGTATATCAGAGCACACCCTCGCTCAAGACCTCCTACAGAACTACATCCGGCAGACCTCACAACAAGGTTCTATCAGGGACGACAGAAGCGAGAGGGAGGGGGGTGTTGGAAGCAGCCAGAGGCACAGACGCCACGGAAGCATGTAAAGAAGGAGTAGGGAGCCAGGCGGATCAATCAGGCGGATCAATTTTTCAAACAAATATATTTCTTATTAATTCTCCAAACATTCAACAGTGATTGTTATCACTAATTGTAACATATGTATCATAGAAAACCCCATTTTGTAATCCATAGCTCCATTTTGTGCAAGCCGAGGAGTCCTCGAGCTTGAGGAGCTTAGGTAGAATACACGTAGCAATTTTCGTTATTTTTAGACATCGTTTACCCTTCCAAATAGCATCTAGGACCTATTTTTTAACTAGGCCGGTCACTAGATGTGAAACCGGTCAAAACTAGTCTAGAAACTATAAAAAGAGCTAGAGAGCTCATTTTTGAGGTTGGTTCATTTTGGTTAGTGTGAGCATAGAGCTAGTTTGAGCTTGTAAGAGTATTCTTGAGTAATAGAGCTAATTTCCACCTTCCATTGTGTCTTGCTTGTCTCTTCATTGTGTGTGTGTATGCGTGTGTGCATCTTTGTGCTTCTCACCTTCACTCTCACATCATCTCACGTTCACGATCTTCATATCACTCCTACCTCTCCCACGGATTGACATTAAGGAGGTGAAGCTTCTTAACGTGGTACTTACCATTGTGCTAGAGCAACACTAAGGTTTCTTAATCTAATGCCAATTAATTCAAAGGTCTCTTTAGGTTGACCTTTGAACTTTTCCTTGGTATCAAACTATGAAGGGGTTTGATCTTTTTTACCAATGTAGGCCTCTTGGATTATCCAACCATAAAGGTTTTGATAACTTTGACCAATTTAGGTCACTTGGCTTTCTCAAAACTCCTCTAGCTAATTTAACATGAGATAAGATCAAGTCTTTTCTCCTTTAGATCCCTTTTTTCAATGACATTTACCCATGGGATTTTCTTGGGATCTTCAACTCATACCTTCACGAGTTGATATCTTTGCTTAAGTCTTCAACATCATATTGATGTTCTTCAAACCATTAACTATTCTCCTTTTAGGGATCAACAATTATATGTCACCCTTTTGACTTAAGCAAGTTGACACGCTTAACGATCCAAACTTTGGATCCATCTTTATCCATTCTCAAATGCCCTACTCTGATTATGCTTCAAATCTTTGGCTTAATTTACTTGCCAAAATGAAATTCTTTAATGAATTCCCTTTTTACATATCTAGTTCTTACTTTGTTTTGAGATTTAACTCAAACATACTAAGATACTTGGACATCCAATGTACTCCTTAACTTTCATGACAGAGTTAAGGAATATTTTTTGCTTAGAAGTATCATATTGATGATACCTTTCTTCCCCCCTTTTAAGGAGTTTTTGGCCTCAAAAACTGCAGGAAATTGATGTTGATTTAATTTCCTATCCAAATGGGAGGTTCATTTATGCTAAATCCTTGATTGAAAAAGCTCTCCAATATCCTTGAGCTTAAGCTTCCATTATCCTTAAGTTCAGTGTCCCATACCACTGAACCCACTAGATGTCCCATACCATCCGATTTGCAATCTCACCTTAGTGTAGACAACTTTAGCTCTTACTCAAGGATTAAACTCTTTTTATTTTAGTCTTATCAAATATAATCAAAATCTTTGTAAGTCACATTCTTACAGAGTCTTGATTTGTTCTTTGAAAGAAACTTTGAAAATTAAATTTTCATTGAACTATTTCCTTGATAGATGCAATCAAAGTTATCTTTGTTTATGTCATTTGATAATAGAGCTAGTATTCTCATACTAGATATTATCTATTGACATAAGTAGGCATCTGTATCAAAGGATATAGTCGATCATAAGCTTTTCTAAATGGTTACCTTTCTAACCATCTTGATAAATTGTTTCTTACTCATAGAGCACATTTTGGAGTAGAGGTCTTCAAAGTTTCTTTCAACATTTTAATATTCCTCTTCTCTAGATATGCTTAATGAGTTACAACTCTTCACTCTTTGAAGCAATTTTCTCAAAGCTCCAAATGGATCCTACCTCTTGACAATGAATGAAGAAGCTTATCGGGGAAGAAATGAATGCTTAAAAGGGTAAAATGTTTCAATCATTTTTTCTCTAATATGTCATTTTACGACATTCTCTTCCCCCTTTTAGTGTGATCATTGTCCTCAATGACCAGATGTTGAAGTTCCTATGAACTTCTTAACATCGTTCACAATGAAAAATTACCCCATGAGTGTAGGGTCTCATATAGGCTTCTCATTTCTCTTTTGGATGTTTTTCAATCCAATTTCTTATTACCACTATCTTATGGTTAGCATTGCTTAGTTTGTAACATAAGTCCTTGGCCTTGGTGATCAGGCATGCCATGGGTATTATGGAACTTCAGGGTCCATAATTAGGACTCGAAGCTTACGGTTTTTTCTATCTGTAATAAATTTTGTTGGCTTTTGGATTAAGCCAACATATAAAAAGTTAATGATTATTGAGTTGCATGTCCTCAATGTACCATTGAACTTTTATGTTTTTGACTTCTTAGTTAGAAGTCATTTCCTAGCTTAACCTTAAACTTTATTGACTTAATTTCTCTCTCATGTACCATCACCCCATGCATACATGATCCCATCAATACATGCATATATGATTGAATTTGTGTATACATAATGTATGGCAAGAACAAATACATCTTTACTTGAAGATGCTTTGCGTGCATAAGGTCCATGTACTGAACCCCTCTTTAAAGCATGCATGGAATTCACAATTAGAATTCCATTTAATGCATGGATCATGCTTGTGCTTTCCATTCATGTTCATGCCATACTATAACGAACATTCTATGTGCATTCTCTAACAATCTTTATGTGGCCAGTCTTTTCCATGCTAATGAAAAGCCTTTTTCCATTCAATGATACCTCTAGTTCATCACACAAATGATTTAAGTTATGCATTTTTTTTTAATGCATATGGACCACCATTTTAAAGTGCATCTCTATACATACTACTTTTAGCATGGCCAAAGAGGCAAATGGAAATGGAAATGGTACTTACCTTCATTTTTGCTATACGTCCATCCTTTGATTCCAAGAAGGAGGAAGCTTTCCCATTTGGATACTTTGACTTTGAAGTTACATGGCTGGGTCATTTCACCGTTAAAGCTCTTCCTTGGACATTTGTATACTTACTTGTATGTACAACTATGTGTTTAGCTTTACAAAAACTTCAAGAATGCCTAAAGGTATATGGAATCCATGTATATTACATTTATCTTCATAAATATTCTATGAATGCCCAAGTACATAAATGAAATGCCCAATTACATTCATATATGGAATCCATGTATATTACATTTATCTTCATAAATATTCTATGAATGCCCAAGTACATAAATGAAATGCTTTTATCCTTGGGTCATTACATATGAGATCACAATGGATGCCACTTTCATAGATAGAATGTGTCCTATGTATAATTCGATATATGCCACAAACATGTAGGGACTTACAAAATGGAAGGAAAATCTCTAACTTAATAGGATGCTTTAATCCTATACACCCCTTCCCGTTCCATGTCTTTCAAAATTAATTCCATGCTTCTACTATTCTTTTGTATGCTCAAATATGCACTTACCCGTGCAATAATTCTAAAGCAAGAATGTTGAAGTGCCTTTATTTGATGCTTCATCAAAAATAGAAGAAGTGACTCTTTCCAATTGTCAAAAAACAAAAAGATACTTAGCTTTAATTGATGCTTGACGTCTTCCTTTGTTCTACCTACCTTTCTTCCTCTTCACTTCATGCAATGCTCCAAGCTTGTATTCCTCCTTATAGAGCTCTCGAGCATATGTTGAAGATCCTCCGGTTTGCTCATGGATGCGAAAAGGTAATAAAAAGCATGAAAATGAACGTTTGGAGAGGAAGGTGCACGGGAGACACAAATATATCCCATAAGTAACCAAAACAAAGTAATTTAATCTATATAATAGTGCGAGCTACCATTGTTTATCACATACGTTTTTTTGCTTTGTTTATCCATGTATTGGATGATCAAATGAATGGGAATGAACCCATAACTCATAGAAGAGACCATAAAAGTCACTTCTTAAGATGCGTCATTAATTATCCTAATTAGAGCAAAAAGAAAATTTGAACGCTCCCATGGCGCAGCTCGTGACAAAGACAATCAGCTTTAGCTAAAAGAAATCCCGTGTGTTCGCATAGATCCACGTAAGAAGATTCATATCCCAATGTTGCAGGGCTTTGATGTCCTCGAACGATATGAAGATAGGCACATCCCGCATATCAGAAAATACTAAACAGAGATCACTATATATAAGGCACTGTATCGTTCATACTTTCAACAAGCCCAACGATCAGAGAGACTCTTACACTGCTGAAATGACTGCCTCACGACAACCTCGTCATTCACGCGTCGCGTGCAGCCTCTTTGAGGGCAGTTACCACTTCTAGTGGGGGGTCATATGCAACGTCAATTTTGTTGTGCTCGCCATCAAGATAAAGAAGGCTAACGAAATTTGAAACTCGAGAGATCTGCACCACGTTACAAAAATGAGATAATTTAACATATTGGAACCTGCTCTTGATACCAATGTTGTAAAATAAACATATCCTAAGACATGAAGGCCACACTCCTAAGAGAGAGCATGTCTCCACCCATCCAACTCCACCCATATAAATACCTGTAGCCCAAGGGGGTGCATGTCCTTGAGATTGGCTAAGTGTCCAACCGAATGTCCCTCATGTGAACACTTTCCCAAGGGTGATCATATGCCTTCTTCTAGCACATGCCTTCTAAATCAAATGAGGATTCTTCTCTCACCCATCCAACTCCACCCATATAAATACCTCTAGCCCAAGGGGGTGCATGTCCTTGAGATTGGCCAAGAGTCCAGCCAAGTGTCCTCATGTGAACACTTCCCAAGGGTGATCACATGCCTTCTAATTTCCCAAGGTCTATCACATGCCTTCTAAATCAAATGAGGATTCTTCTCTCACGTACACCCAAGGTGGCTCCTAGAGAAGCTTCTCCCAAGACTAAGGTTTCCACATCTTAGGATAAATCAAGCCTAAGGTTCTAACCATTCAATTGGGAGCTCATATAAATAAATACCTCAAGGGTTAAAACCAAGGGTTTCACCCAAAGGTTCAAGGCATGTTCCAAGGGTAATTCAAGGGTTAGGCCAAAGCAAACATACATCATATTCTAACCTTTAGAATCCATATGTTTAACCTTCTTAACCCATGAATTATACAACAGGAACAATACTCTTAAGAGTTCTTGGGAGAAACAAGAAGAGAAATGGGCCAAGGATTCGGGTAATCCCCCTCCTATTCCTCAAATTCATGATCTTCATGATCAGTTTCCGTTAGATATTCCATCTATTTATGGAGATCAAGGAGAGCAACAAGAAGATGAAAGATTAGATTTTGAATCTAATTCTTTACAAGAGTTGCCACAATTCATCGGCCCATGGGAATCTGAGATTTGACATAAGAGGATAGCTCACATTAGAGAAGGATGCCTCAAAAAAATCAACAAAGATAAGAGTGTGCTTGGACTACCCAATGTCTCAAACCAACACATGATATACAAATGTAGTGCATGTCAATCTGAAAAATCACACAGGCAACCATTCACCAAGAAAGGATACATACATGAAGACCTTCTAGAGCTTGTCCACATAGATCTTTGGGGACCAAGAAACGATCCTTCAATCTCTGGATCAAGGTATTATGTGTTACTTATAGACGATTATAGTAGATGAACTTTTTTGTACTTCATGAAGCATAAGGATGAGGTGTTTTCATGTTTTAAGAAATATTTAGCTCTTGTGGATAATCAAATACTTAAAACCCTAAAAAGACTAAGGTATGATGGAGGGGGATATCTCCCATGAGTTTTATTCCTATCTCCAAGATAGAGGAATCAAAAGAGAAACTTCACTATCGAATACACTCTTGAGCAGAATGGAGTGGTATAGAGAAGGAATATGACCATTGTGATTGTGGAGGCAACAAGCCCCATGTTGAATGAGAAGATTCTACTAAACTATTTGTGGGTAGAGGCAGCATCTATTGCCACATATTTGATAAATAAATTACCTTTAAAGGCCCTAGATGGTACAACTCCATATGACGCTTGGAATGGAAGAAGACCAAGCATGGACCATTGCAGGATTTTTGGGTGCATTGTATATGCACACATACCATCACAAATCAAAGAGAATTGGACCCTAAAGTAGAGAGAAGTTTGTGTTCATAGGTGTTGGTACTCAAGGTCAAGCACAAGGTGCGTGGATGCATCGAAGAAGTGGATGCACAAGAAGAGGGAGCACGTAGGGATCTCCAAGAGGTATATGTCAAATTTTCAAAAGAAACCCCTATAAAAACAGTGATTTTGATCACTAAAAACCATTGTAAATATCATTTCATGTTTTTGCACCCCCATTTTCTTCAAGTCGAGGAGTCCTCAAGCTTCAGGACCTAGGTACAGCTCATGTTTTGGATTTCATAATTTTTAAAGCTCATTTGAGCCCTCAAATAGCATCAGGAACTTAACTTTTAACTAGGTTCCCCATTAGGTCCAACATTGGCCAAAACTAGTAAAAAAACTATAAAAAGAGCTATAGAAGTCATTTTTGGGGGTAATACGTTAGAGAAAGAACTTCTTGAAGAGTGTAATTGAGTTGTTGAGAATCAAAGCTTCCATTGTTCCTATCTTTGTTATCTTGCCTTGTGTGCATGTGTGTGCACATGTGTGTGTGCATACATGTATGTGCTTGTCACTCACATTGCTTGCCACAATCACTCACAATCTTCATATCCTCCTCACATCTCCACGGATTGAAAAGTAAACGAGGTGATGCTCACGCTTTGGCTAAACCAAATTTTGGCACCGTTGCCAAAGAGTGTTGCTCAAGGATGAGCATTGTGATGATAAGATCATAGATTTCTAGTCCGAGATAGACAAATGATTAGATCATCTGAAGCTGGTGTCAATCATACACCTAGGTCATGGGCACAACAACTTAGTGATTATCCCTATGTGCTAAGTTCAGAAACAAGTGATTCAGCACAATGAGAACGAACTAGAGAGAGACCTGAGGTAAGATTTTCACACATTGTGGGCAAAGACAGATCAGGACTTGAAATTGTAAGACTTGAAAGAGAGAGACATAGAGCACATAGGCATCAAAGAGATGCACATGATTTTCTATTGTCTATACCCTGAGAGTACCCAAGAACCCTTAGAGCCTCTCAAGTGGTCAAGATAATGAAGAAATACTTTGATGGGTCAAGAGATCCTTATGATCATGTGGTCGAGTTCAAACAAGTGTTAAGAGTTGAACATGTCAAGGACTTATTCACCTAGTTTGAGGCATTTTGTTTGATCCTCAAGGGTACTGCCATAGCTTGGTTTCAACCCCCTAAATAGTCACAATTACCCAAATATAGGTCAACTACTAGAAGCATTTATCATAGAATTTTCTAAGAGTGACATTAGGCATAACACATCATCCTTGATCCATATGTCAAAAGCAAGCTCTAAGCTAAAAGTCCCAGAGAAACCTCTAGACAAAATACGAGACATGAGTGAAGGTGAAGAAGGTAATACTTATCTTCCAATCATCTACCAAGGTTACACAACCAAAGTGATCTTAGATTCAGGTGCTCGTGTTTTGATTGGGACCACCTCCTTGTGGAAGCAATAGGGCAAACCCACATTAAGAACAACTAGAATGAAGCATCAAATGGCTGACGGCCATGTTGAAAGACCTCAAGGATTTCTAGAAGGGATAACTCTAACCACTTGTGGTGTAGAGTTTGAACACACCTTTCCTGTATGTAATAATGTCTATGAAATGATCCTAGGAAGACCCATCCTACGGCAACTAAAAATAGTACAAGATTGGAGAACCAGATTGTTGGGTAGTAGGGTGTGCACACATTCTCTTTTGTGCATGGGATGAGAACACCCTCTTAGGAAACTTTTTGATAATTTTCCAACACTATGGTATGGAGGCTTGTAAATAAATCCCATTTTCGGTTTTTGCAAGAAAAAGGTAAAATAGCATGTAGTAAAAATCCCATGCCCATTCTTGAGATATGGGGAGATTTGGGAAGATATCCTAAGATATGGTAGCTAGACACATGCTCCCTTTTTTACTAGTCATAAGAGCACATGGGGAAAAGAGCTTAGGCTATAAATATAGAAGCTCTTTTTTGGGAAGGAGAACTTTTTGGTTCACATTGAGCTCCTTCCATATATCCTTTTATGAATGGAAGAACACTCTTTTACTCTTAGACTTTGTGCATTCTTGTATTTTGTCTTTGAGTGTGAGAGTGAGGTGTGTGTGTGCATGCTTGTCTTTCCATTGTGTGTAAGTAGAATGTTGCACTTCTTGTATTTTAACTTGCGACAAGGATCCTTGATTACCTTCTCTCCATGTTCTCAAGGGCAAGTGGCATAGCTTGGAGCTGATGGCCAATGGCTTGAGCATGATGGAGAGTTGGTTGGATAAAAGGAGAGCTTCCTTGAACTTTCCTATTGCTTCCATGCAAGGTGGTGTGGGTCTTGGCTCCCCTTGGGTATACTAAAATGACAATTTTGGCACCGTTGCCAAGGAGAATGGCCTTTCATCACTTGGAGATCTCAAGAACATGTGGTAAGATATTTATTTGCAATTTTTTTCTGCTTATACACCTAGATTATGTGTGTTGGCATGACATTTTCACGCTTCCTTTGGACCATTAGCTCCCTGAGCTTCGTATGTGCAGAAAATCATGAAAAAACACAAGTGCTTGCTCTCTCTTGCACTTCCTAACTCCTTCCCACACAATAATGCATGAAATATGGTATGAAAATGGTGAAAATGCACTAAAAAATAAGAAATTTCTATGAAGAAGAAGATGGAAGAAGATGGAGATGGTGATGATGATGAAGATGAAGAGGAAAAATCAGAAAATGAACAAAAATGATAGTGTTTTTACCTTCCAACGTCGCAAATCTACGATCTTACAATCACAACGCTCGTCCTCGAAGCTCTCTCCCTGGCAACGGCGCCAAAATTTGGTGTAGCTCAAGCGTAAGCACCACCTCCTTTACTTGTCAACCCGCGGAGATGTGAGGACCGGTATGAAGACCACGAGCAAGTGAAGGCACAAGTGTGTGAGTGAAAGCACACCAACATGCACACACATACACACACACACACACAAAGCAAGATCAAAGAGAGGAACAATGGAAAACTTTGATTGCAAAAGAGTTCTCTTACAAAAGCTCTATCCTCTAACAAGCTAACCCCAAAAATGAGCTCTCTAGCTATTTTTATAGTTTTTTGACTAGTTTTGGACCCGTCCAGACCTAGTGTCCGGCGTAGTTAAAAATTAGGTTCCAAGGCTTATTTGAGGGCACAAATGAATTCTAAAAATTATGAAAATTGGTAGGATGATACTTCTAATACTCCTCAAACTCAAGGACTCCTCGACTTGAAAAAAATGGAGTTATAAAAATAGAAAATGGTTTTTACAATGGTTTTTTAGTGATGAAAATCACTATTTTTATAAGGATTTCTTCTGAAAATTTGACATACACTCCTTGGAGCTCCCTACTTGATCCTTCTTCTTGTATGTGTCCACCTTTCTGATGTGCTTCCATGCTTGTGCTTGACCTTGAGTTCCAACAGGGGCGCATTGGTTAAACCAAATGGCATTACCCAAAAAGCAGATATGCCCCATTCTCTGGCAAAAGCGCCTTGTCCTTACCTTGAGAGGTGGGGTCCTTTTTTTATTTTGAAATTAGCCTCTCCAATCTGTCTAATAGTCCATCAAAATGGAGTTGAGTCCTTGCAGAACTAGAGCAATTAAAGAGGCGACTGGCTTCAAACATGGTTTGAGCCAATTCCACCAAAGAACAAAGTTTAGCTTGTTTGAGCTCTAGGTCAGCCCTAGTTTAGCACTTTTCATGATCCGTTATGTTTGACCCTTCTTGTAGTCTAGCTTGATACGATTTAAGCATCATGTCTATGTCCTCGGGAGTGGGATCTGCTAAGACTGATCCTATTCTAGGTGGGGGTGGGATTGTGTGAGGTGAGTTAGAAGGTGGTGGGTTGGAAGGTGATGGGAATGGTGGTGGTGGAGTTGTGTGAGAGTGTGTTTGAGATGTGAGTTCAATTATCTTGGATTTTGTTTCTCTCAAGCTTTCCTCAAGTTCGCTCATCTTCCTTGCCCATTGCCTTTTCATTCTCTCTCGACTATCCTTCCAAGCTCTTGAACTCTTCTTAGCTAGGCTCTCAGTCTCACTAACCTCAAAATTCTTTTCCTGGCCTAATTCATGGTTTTTCTTAATTGCATGAGCCCTTGTGATGACTTGCACTGGGGTAGTGGATGTCACACTTCTCGTGGAGTCTACCACTAACCCAATGACATTGATAGGAGTGATCTGTGGCATATTGGTGGGGTTTTTAGGACAATCTCATAGCAGGTGTTCCTTCCCACAATCTGGGAAAAAACCTTGAATTGTTAGAGATTGGAGTTGTGTCGGTGCAGGCATAGGGCACTCACGAATGAGGTGATCTCCCTGACATTGATAGCATGGTCCTCTAGGAAATGGGGGTCTTATCTACCTAGGTTGAGGCCTAGAGTTAGGATTTGCATACATGACATTTGCATACTCTGGCTCCCAACTAGGTTCACTCGGGTCTTCATAGTAATATGACTCAATATGCTCAGGTGACTAAATGTAGTAAGCTTGTGGGCTATCAATATGAGTAGAGTCAAAACTAAGATCACTTGGGTCACTTTCTGAAAGCAATGGTGTCGCTCACACTAAGGCTCTATTCAAGTTTTCTTCTCCAGCTGCATACTTCACTGGAATCACATTGGCTAGAGGAGGGAAATTCATCCGTCCTTTTTGGTTGGCTCATGACCACATACATTGTTCCTTCTTTATCTATGTAGGAACCATTTTCGAGCTTGACTACAGGGTGTTCTAGTCCAATGGGTTGATCCGAGGTTTTTAATTTGGACAATAGATCTTCTCAAACCATCCTCATAGATGCGAGAACCTAATCGGTTGGTCTAGATATATTCCAGTTGAGTCTCGTAGGGACCCTCTGGTTTCTCTAGGTAGGCCACTCCTGAGCTACCTACAGGTCTTTCCAAGTTATAAGACATCTCAAAGTCACTAGTTTTCTGAGTTTAGAGCGTAGGGGTAATCACTCAACTGCTGGGCCCCAAGACCTAGCTGTATGGTTGACACTAGCCTCTGATGATCTAACACTTTGATGGTCTCTCCCTAGGTGTCTTCTTGATCTCAGGTTCATATGCCCTTCTAATTAACCCAATGATCCTTGTACAACCATGTTGCTGATTCTTTGATACCAATCACTTGTTCCTTTTAATTTCCTGGTTACTCATTTTCTTATCTTTAGTTAAGCATTTTTAGGAGCACTTAAGTGTATCGCACTTGATGTTCTTCATCCACTTAGCTTAAGTTCTTTCCCCTTAGGTTGTCCCTTGATTGCAACTAAACCTATTCTTAGACTTGAGAAATTAGAGTCTCTTAGAACTTGAGTGTTCCTATCGTACCTCTAATCAATCAAATGGTCTATCCGCATTTAGCCTAAGCTAGGAATGGACTGAGGGGGTTGAGAGATCTTCCAACCTCAAGTAGCTTTTCTTTACTACTCTTGTCCACCCAAGAAGCGTGTTCCCAAGCCTGCACACACTGCACTTGCTTCGGTTTCTCCAAAAGCTCTCAATGATCCTGTAAAAGTTCCAAGTTTAGTTCAAGTTCTTACCTTCAATTGATAGATAATTTGATTCAGACACTTTTAAACACCCTTTTTCCCCCCTTCTGTAGTGCCAAAAAATTTTCTCTAGAGCTCCCTTGTGTACCTACCCCACAGAGGGTCAACTTCAATTTACCCTATCTAAAAATCAACAAGCTCTAGAGCACAAAAAATGTATTTCGCATGAAAAAGTTATGGCGATTTAGGGTTCAAGGGATTAAAACAGAAAATCAGGACCTTTCAAGATTCTAGTGCATTTTCTCAGGCCTTTACAAGTGTATGGGTGATTGAGTGTGCAAATATGCCCAAGCTTTAGCCCAAATTTTCAAAAAATTACCAATTTAATTTTTTTTGCCAAAAATGCCTATCTATTGCGATAGACAGTGTCTGTCGCAATAGACGCTGACTATCGTGTGGGCCTGTCTATCACGATAGACGGTGTCTATCATGATAGATGGTGTCTGTCATGATAGACATTGTCTGTCACGATAGATGGTGCCTATTGCGGGGTCCTGTCTGTCGCAATAGACGGTGTTTGTCGCGATAGATGCTGACTATCATGTGGGCCTATCTATCACGAATGATGGTGTTTGTCACGATAGACGGTGTCTATCATGGGGTCTCGTCTATCGCAATAGATGGTGACTATCACGGGGTCCTGTCTGTCATGATAAATGGGTGTCTGTCATGATAGACGAGGTCTATCGTCTGTTGTGGTTTTGGGCTATCACGATAGATGAGTGTTCGTCGCGATAGACATCGTCTATCATCTGTTGTGTTTTTGGTGTGTCGCGATAGATGGTTTCTATCGCGATAGACGTAATTTGTCACGGGGCTTTATCTATCACGATAGATGATGTCTGTCGTGATAGATGGTCTCTATCGTAGGGTGCTATCTGTCGTGATAGATGGTGTCTGTCGCAATTTACGGTCTCTGTCATGGGGTGCTGTCCATCATGATAGACAATGTCTATCGCGATAGATGGTGTCTGTCGCGATAGATGGTGTTTGTCGTGATAGATGGTGTGTGTCATGATAGACTGAAAAAATGCAAATTTTTGGAGTCCTTCTAATGATTTGGAGTGCTCTAATGGTGTAGTCTATTGTGCCATGCATGCAAATAAAACATACTAAGTTTCTTTGTTTGTCGCGAGAGACAGAGGTCATCATCCTGGGACATGTGCACAATTCTATCGTACCTACGCAAGCTGCTGGAGATGGTGATACAACTAGAACCTACAGCAAACGCTCAAAAACACACAAAAACATATCACACATAAGCTCTCTCTCGCCCTCTCTCACAAGTGAAATGAGGTGGGTAGGGAAATATGACAGAAAAACTAAAATTTTTATGAAGATGGAGATGGAGGTGGGAGATGGTGATGCAAAAAACAAGAAAAAATGAAGAAAAATAAGGAAAAGTACGGATATTACCTATGACTCCAATGTCTCAACTCTACTTCTTACCATCACACGCTCGTCTTCGAAGCTCTCTCTCCGGCAACCGTGCCAAACTTGATGTCACTCTAGCACCATGGAAAGTACCAATGTGAGGAGATCCACCTCATAATTGTCAATCCGTGGAGACGTGAGGACTAGTATGAAGACTATGAGCAAGTGATGGCACAAGTGTGTGAGTGAGAAGCACACAAACATGCACACACATATACACACATGCACACAAGGCAAGAACAAGGAGAGGAACAATGGAGTTCTTTGCATTAGTCAAAAAATTCTCTTACACAAGTTCAATTCACTAATAATCCACCCCAAAAATGAGCTCTCTAGCTCTATTTATAGTTTTTTTACTAGCTTTGGCCTTGTCTAGACCAGTGTCTGGCTTAGTTAAAAATTAGGTTCTAGAGCTTATTTGAAGGCTTAAACAGAATCTAAAAGTTATGAAAATTGGTATGTAGCTACTTCTAACACTCCTCAAGCTCGAGAACTCCTTGGCTTGAACAAAATGGAGTCTATTCTATCAAAAACGGGATTTAAAATGTTTGCGTAGTGATTAAAATCACTCTTAATTGGAAGTAAGTTTTTAGAAAAAAATGATTAGGCCTCATTGTCGGATTGTGCATGATTGCTCTTCTTATACCTTATGCCAACAGTGAGCCCAAATGACATAATGCAAAATTCAAATATTTCCCATTTAGTGGTAAAATCCATCGTGCTAATCCTTTGGGGCTATGGCTACCTGATTGTAACCCAAAAATCCATCAAAGAAGCTGTAAAATTCCTTGCTTGCTACTACTTATAATAAGTGCTTAGTGATTGGAAGCTATCTCGTATGGTGGCAGCATTAACTTTCTTTGAGTTAATGCACACACAAAACTTTCCATTCTTTTTGGGCACAACAACAATGGGGGATACCCATTCTGTATGGTCAATTTCATAGACAAATCTGACGTCAATCAATCGAATGATCTCTTCTTTTATCTTAGGTGTGTACTTATCATTGTACATGTAAGGATTAGATCAAAAGTTGGATTCTGTAGAGGATCCTTCTTTGCTCAAACGACATGATCATTATTTTGAAGAGGAATTTATTTTAAAGATGAGTATTTCAAGGATTTGTATGATTATTTTGGATCAGACCATGGAGGAAGATCCTGTTTGTGTACTTATCACCGACAGACTAACAATACACAATATACAGGTTCGGGAAGGGGGATTTACGAATATAAATACTCGTAAACATGCATTTTTGTTACTTTACTTCAATATAAATGAGTGCAAACAGAACAATCCATAAACACAATGTATCTGGAATCTTAAATTCACAATAAATAGACTCTGAGTTTAGAATAAACTACCGTTTACATTACAGTGGCATAGTACAATCTGATTTCCATTTCCATACTTCGATCTTCACCACTCTGTGTATCTGTTCATTCCATAACCATTGCTTCTGGAATCTGCTTCTACAAAACTTAACACCGTACTCCGTAAGAAAGGGGTAAGGGTTAAGGGCTTCTCACCATTCCAAACCTCCAAAATAGAAAGATACGGAAATTACAATTTTCAGAAAACTCTTCGTATCTTCGTTATTACAAGAATGATGATTACAAGAATAGTTCGACCAAATCGGCTGCTAACACTAGCACACATGGTGGATCCGAACCCACAAATTAAAAAATATATAAAATTGCAGATCATCATCTTGATTCCGCATTTCCAGAAACATAATCCTTTCTAGGTCATACCGTAACTCATTGAACATTTCCCTAAGATTTTCTTCGGCTAATAATATTTTTGCTTCAAAAAACTCCTTAGGATCAAATAGTTTTCGGCTAGCACTTCTATAACTCACCACAGAAGCTTCTAATTCGGGGATCCACTGCTGAAAACCTTCTAACAATTTATCAAATGCTAAGGTTACATCCGATAACTTAGTTATAGTTTCTGTAGTAGTCTTCCTCATCTCTTCTAACTTGGTCTGACAGGTGATTTCCAAAATTGAAGCAGCCTTTCAAAGCTTTTCCACTTCAACTTCTTTATCTTCCAATACCAAATTTGCATCTGCACAATGTTACTTCCATTGCTCTACCTGTCATTCCAACTTGGGTATTCCCTCAACCTGTGCTTCTACGGTGTCTAAGGTTTCTTGAACAATCCGGAGCTTTTCTTCTAATGCCGTAAACTCTGAATTCTGGATTTCTAATTTTTCTTCCACTTTCGTAGTTGAAATACTTTCCCTCTTCATTTCCCCACTCTGATCTTTAACTTTTACTTTTAACTTCTGTACTTCTTGCTCAGCCTTCTGCAACTTCATAACTAACTCTTTATTTCCTTTCTTTAATTTTTTATTCGATTTCTATGACTATCTGATTTTTGTTTGCAATCTGGCTATGATTTTTGACTTTTCCTCCATCGTGACTTTCAAAGTATTGTTTTCTGTCAATGTCTCATTCAATTCATCCACTAGCTCCTCATTGACAGGACTGGATCAATCAATATTCTCTGCCATGACATCTTCTTTCTCTTCTCGTAGTTGGGTGATCTGACCTTTCATCTACTTTCGCTCTGCAAACCATTTATCTTTCTCCAAAACCATAGCATTATACTTATTTTGAAAATCTTCCAGTTTTAGCGAACTCCAGGCCAGGCCAAGAGCCAAGCCTCCAAGGAGTTCGGGTCGAACAGTCTCCTTGCTGTACATCCACGGGTAAATCACATCGATGGACCGGAGTGGGGGTAGCTTCACCCTGCCTTTGTTAGTTCTCTTTTTATCCACCAAGCCACACTCCTGAAAGGTATATAGTACTGGTATTCAGCTCGAAGACCCATCGAAATGACCACCTTGATCCTGTTGTTGCTTTTGGTGTCTCTCCTCATGTTCCTAGTTTTGCACTGCCTCTTCCTTGCTTGCCTTCCTCTTAGCTTCTTCCTGGGCCTTCCTCTCTGCTTCTTCCCTGGCCTTCCTTTCGGCTTCTTCCCTCGCCTTCCTTTTGGCTTCTTCCTTGGCCTTCCTTTCAGCTTCTTCCCTCTGATTCTCCTCCGCATGATGCCTTTTGGATTCCTCCTCTTCATCAACCTCGATCTCCTCTTGGTCTTGTGAAGTGTTCCCTCTGGATTTCCGCTCTGCTGCTCGTTTCTTTAGAAGCTATAGAAATACTTTGCTCGAGCACATTGTGTATTCTCGAGGTAAATACTTCGGAGTCAAAAAGATTAAGGAAAAGACTACTCCCACTTTGGAGTCTAGTACTGCATTAACAACTTGTCTGGTACATCGAAACAGTCTCTCGACTTCCTTCTTCAACTTTCAGAAAATAATTTCTGCCCAGTTCACCTGGGTCTTCGCCGATTCCTTCACCAGAGCAAAGAGCTACTAGGACACCCCATAGTGTTTAGCCTGCAAATTAATGACCATTGTTGTTAATAGCATACCCCATTTCAATGGATTGTCGTCTGACAGTTGCACGAAACAATATTCACTCGAACATGGTTTGCCTAGCAATGCGCAAATCTTTGCAGCATCCACAGGCTCCATGCTAGCCATGATACCCTCCTTAGCAACATGGAACCGCTCAACAATTAGCTCTACTGACAAATGTACCACTTCTTGTCATATGCGGATGCTGATGTCCTGCGCATTGATGTCATTGCCCTCTGTTTACTAGGCTTTCTACATGGCAATCTCCTTTGCTTGGGGGTGAGACCTAATGTTGCACCAATCTATCATCGTGCATTGCAGGAGTCCTCTGCATTCGAACCACTCCTTTTGTTCTTGTGATAGATTCTCGAGAATGTAGAGAAGATGATAGCCAGAGAATGACACTACCATCTTGCTACTACCCACCTGCTTCACGGTTCGTACACACGAAAGCTCTGTGTAACACCTACATCCTCTTGCTATACTCGCTCTGCTTGCGAATTTGCCAAATGAGCCAGATTCGACAGAGTGTGCAATCTTTTATGCCTGCCTTGCCTGTGTAGCGAACTACGAGTTTGCATCATGATGGGTGATCAAGGGATCATAACTCATGAATCTGCACTGATTACTGGCTCGCAAAATAAGAACTTATCATCAGATTTGAAACGTCGTAGCCATCACCCTCCGTTAAGTGTTTGTACGTTTGCATGTTAGTCATTCAAACTGCTCATCATGCCTGAGATCCCATGATCCCAAAATTTATTTCTATATTAATATAGAGAAAGTAATCTTTTTTTTTCGAGCGAGAGCAGTGATAGGGCCTGAGCTTAGACCCATTAACGATCGTCCATAGAACTTCTCTGGTTAATGTAGCCAATCGGAATGAACCAAGTCTGCACATCTCATGAATCCTAAATGGACCTGTCCACCGTAATTTCAATTTACCCATCTTTCACTTCATCTTAGAATGAAAATACAGGACTAAATCCCTTGGGCAAAAAATCTTAGTCTAAAGATTACAATCATGCCACAACTTCTGACAGCTTTGCACTTCTTGGAGCAGTAAAAAGCTATGATATCGTTGTTCATCTAGATGCCGCAACTCATCCATTTGATATGCAAAAGAATCCTCCGGAACCAACCATTTCATCATCGCAATCCGAAGACTGGGTACCGTGAATTCAAAGGTAAGTATTGCCTCTTGTCCATAAGCAATTTGAAAGGTGTGCTACCAACCGAAACTTTATAAGTAGTTCTATAAGCCCAAAGGACAGTAGGAAGCATCAATTCTCATTGATCTATTGAATCGAGCAACAATTTCTGAAGCATTTGCAGTATTACCTTGTTAGTACTTTTCGCCAATCCGTTCACCTGAGGATAATAAGGAGAACTAAATTTATGATTAATTTGATAATTTGCGGTAAGTTCAGCAAGCAATTGATTCAAAAAATGCATTCCCGAGTCGAAAACCAATCCCAACAGTAAGCCATGACGCGAAAAAATATCAGTTTTCAATTTTCGAGCAATCATCCATGCAGTAGCTTGCTTCGTTGCCCATGCTTCAAACCAACGGGTATAGTAATCCGTGCAAGTTAAAATGTACAGGGTTTTGGTATGCACATCAAGGGATTTGATGGGACCAATAAAATCCAGTCCCCATTTCTGAAAAGGTTCAAGGGGCAAAATTGGCTGCAACGAAAAGTGCTAGCTAACTCGAGGTTTGTCGATGTGTTGGCAGGGATCACAATTCCGTACCGCTTATTGCACTTCGGAATATATCATTGGCCACCATAAAACAGACTACTGAATTTTCCGCACCCGTAATCAAATGACTGAAGTGTCTACCAGCTTCACCAGCATGAGCCTCTGAAATGACGGCCTGCACCTCATGTGGAGGAACACAACACATCCAAACACCATTGGGATCCTTATGATACAGTTGGCCCATAATAATAGTAAATCAATGACTACGAAGCCCAAGTTTCTTTCGGGATGTAGAACTTAAGTAAGAGGGAGCAATACCATTCTCTAGAAAACCAAGCATTTCCTCATACCATGTAGGGTAGGTGAGAGGTGCGGTCGCCACTTCCACGACCGAGAAAACCTCCACATCCGAGAGATTATCATTGACTCCATTAGGGGGTTCCCCATGATCGATGCGGGAAAGAAAATCTGCAATTGCATGGCTAGCACCACGGCGATGGACAATATCAAATTCGAATTCTTGTAAGAGCAGGACCCATCGAGCAAGACGTCCTACCAAATTCTGTTGTTTAACAAAATATAACAATGCATTGTGATCGACATGAAAAGTGAAGGAACGATCCAACAAGTAATGCCGGATCTTTTTGATGGAGTAGATGAGTCCTAAGCATTCGTGTTCCGTCGTCGAATAATTCTGTTCAATCGTAGTGAGTCGCCGACTCGCATAGTACACCGGGTGAAACCAACTTCTATCCTACTTCTACATCAAAATACTGCCAATAGTGCGATCTGAAGCGTCCACAAATACATGGAATGACTGCATCCAATCTGGAGCTTTCAGTACTGGTGCTGTGGCTAGCATTTTTTGTAAGAGCTTAAACGCTCGTTGTGCTTCTCGTGTCGAGACAAAATCTACCAGTTTCACATGTGCCAACTTGTTTAATTGGATGGCTATATGAGCACGGTCCCTTAAGTGCCTACCATGCCATCGCACCTGACCCAAAAAATGTAATACCTCCTTGGGTGTTTTGGGAGCGGGAGTTTCGAGGATAACCTTGACCTTGTCCGGATCCACTACAATGCCTTTTACCAAAATGACATGGCACAATAGTTTGCTTCATTTTATTGCAAACATGGATTTATTCGGATTCAAACAGAGGTGCACTTGACGATAGGAGTCAAAACAAGCTCGTAAATGTTCCAGATGAGCTTCCATAGTGCCCGAAACAGAAAAATCATCCAGGAAAATATGCATAAATGAAGTAAGGTATGGGGTAAAGATTTGTTGCATGGAGCGCTGGAAAGTACTTGGCGCATTCCGTAATATGAACCACATGATAGTACATGCAAAGACTCCCCAATTTGTAATAAAAAACGTTTTTGGGATGTCTTCATCCACCTTTGGGACTTGATTATAGCCGTTAAATCCATCGAGGAATGAATACATTTCCCGTCCTACAACCTCATCAAGCATGCTATCTAAAAATGGTAAGGGAAACGGATCTGGCACAGTGGCCGCATTGAGTTTCCTGTAGTCGACACAGATTTGTAACTGTTAATTTTCGTAAAAGCAAGGATACAGCAAGTCCAATATATAAAGATCAGTACATAAGGAAAAACCTAATGTCCGCGAATGAGTGAGCTAGCAAGGAACAAATGTGCCATCACTCTCGATAGATAAATCTAATAAAGCTCAATGAAGTATCCCTGACATATACCGGCGTGACCACTATAGATGTCAGAAAAATGAAAAACTGGTACGTGTCATCCTGGATCATCACATGTTGAGCTTGATATCTCAACAGTGCGACGGGTACTCTGTAGCCCACTATACTACCTTTGTCAAAGTTTGTTTCTGTTATATAGGAGGTAGGTAATCCATTTTTGGTCCACTGGAATACTCTTTCTAAGATCGGGTGACTACTGATGCTTTCGGCTCCAAACATTCCAAAGTCACCACACTTGCCATAGGTACCTTGAGCTTCGCTTCTTGCTTCTGCTGATTGTATTCCTTTGCTTCCTCACATTCCCACCTTCTATGACCGTATTGGAGACATAACTGACACTGAATTGGACGATTACCAGGATTGCCGAGCCCAAGTTGTTGGAATCTCTGTCCTCTACCAAATTCTTGTCTATTCTGGCGAAAACCACGCCACTGTTCCGGAAATTGCTGGGACTCTGAATATTGAGAGGGTCCTGCTAGTTTAGCATCCTGACTATTCGGCCATTGTCTATTAACAACTTGGGGCTTATACCCATTTAAATTATCTTTCCAAGAAGGTTCTTCTACTTGCACACTAGCCAGCAAGGTATTCCGCCCATTAAAGCGACATTCCTCCAGACTATGATTAGTTTTGTTACAAATAGGACAAAAGACCTGATTAAGTGCATAATTAGTCATAATATGGCCCGCATTCTTTCATTGTATGCAATACAACTGCTTTTTTGGGACTGCACCCTTTTTGAATACCAAATTAGTCTTCTCCGAGCCCAAATTGGCAAACTGCATCTTCTAATCCATACAGATTGCTCTGATCTAATGTACGGGATTTTTCAAGCGTGTACATATAGATCTTCTCTTTAATGGGTGGCTACAGTCTGTCCACAAAGAATTCTATTAACATTTCCTGTGTAGGACACTTATCTGCCAAAAATTTTCATAATGTAGATCTAAAATCTGATGCATACTGCTTGACCGTCCCTTTTGCAACATATACTGAAGTGAAGAATGTAACTCCGAAATACTCGTCGCAGTCCAGAATCATTCCAAGAATGTCGCCTTCAACTCATCATATGTGGAAAAGTAATCAGGCGGATATTCAATAATCCATTTGACTGCATCACCGACTAACATGGCTTGAAACACTTGAAATTTGTGCCGATTATCATGCAGATTACGATGATTACATAAGTACTGATTCTCAAATGTCCGTATGTGCACATCTGGATCTTTATCCACTCACCCGTAAAAATGAGTATAGTTTAGCACTGGTAGTGGTTATCTGTTCGCCATCGAGTTACGAAGCATATGTAGGGTAGTAGTTTGAGGTAAGGGTCTTAAAGCTAACTGCAATTCTAGTGAGGTTACACTACTACCACTTTGATCTTCTTCTATAGGGTATTCCTCTTCTTGCAGGTGGTTCTGTTCGTCGGTCCTGCTGAATTCCCTGTGCCACAATACTTTAGCTAGTTTACCATCCTTCCACTCAAAGACTAGGTCCTTTAAAAGCTTGGGGGGTAAAACTTGTTGGTGCATTTCAAGCCTTCACACTTGGCTTGGAACCTTGGAAGATTAGCTTGGAACCCTTGAAGGATATCATTATGAGAAGCTAGAACCATAGGAACACTTGCCTATGTGTTATTACCATTTTATCTCTTGTAAAAGTCTAAATGACTTGGCATGTAAAATGATCACACCTACTTGATTAGTCGTGGAAATTTGGAAGGTGTAATTGGAGAGAATATCTCCCTACTTTTAGAGGAGTGATTATAGGAGATTTGAATTTGAATTCAAATTCAAATCTCAACTCAACTTCTATAAAAGAAGTACTTGAAAAGTCGTGTTTTTTAGAAGAGCTAGTCCAATTGAGCTCACTCCCCGAGGCATTCTACTATTGTAAATTTGTGTGTGTTAGTGCTACTTCATAGCCTACACCACAACACCTCATTTAGCTATGCTTGTCATGATAATGAGATTGTACAACTACATCAATCAATAGAAGTATACACATTTATAATCTCTGGTTTCTCTGAGTCATCATCTCCAAATCTGTCAACTTCTGAGGAGCATATCTCAGGATCTACTGAACCAAATCAAGTGATTAAAAGCACATTGAAACCAGCTCCAAGCATACTACATGCCTACAAAATTTCAAGGTCAAAGGATCAGCCATCTCAGAGAAATCTCACGCGAAGTGCACACTGGTATGTGTCTGCAGAATTCCTAAAAAGTCGGGGGTACACATATTTTTACTAAACATCTTTCTCTGAGTATAGTCCATCATTTTATCTCATTCCACTTGCAAATGGTAGCTTGTTAAGCTAATTTAATATGTTCAGAAGGAATTAGATCAATTGTTAGTGTGCTGGTCACACTGAGTGAAAGACTGAGCAGGTGTCACTACAAAAATAGCAAGTTTTCTTGATTTTTGAAGTGCCAAGTTGTCTGTTTTGATTTGATCATCACACATATCATTTGCAAAGTACATATATGCTTTCTTGGTATCATTTGGAAGCTAAACAAGTGTACTAAGCATATCTGAAGCAAAGGAGGGCTGGAGCAAAGCAGGTTTAGCAGCTTCAACTCAATCTCTTGAGTGCATCCAACCATCACTCCCAACAGTGGTATCAGAGCAAATAAGGTAAACATGGGAGATGGTTTTCCTTCATTCATTGACAAATTGGACAGGAACAATTACCAAGCTTGGTCTCTAAGGATGAAGACCTATCTACAAGGAAGAAGTTTGTTTGGATTCATATCAGGAGATGAGGAATTGCCCTCATTCAAAGCTAGAGGACTACCCACCAAGGATGAACAAGAGAGACTCAACCAATGGTGTGCAAAGGATGCTTTGGCAAGGTCTTACCTTCTCAACTCTATATCTGATTTCCTTTTACCTCATGTAAGGAACTGTAAGACTTCCCAAGAGACTTGGGAAACTCTGTCAACATATTTTTCTTCCAACACAAGGGCCAGGAAGAATCAACTGTGGATTGAGTTCACAACCCTTAGGAAGCAGCCCAAGCAATCAGTCTCAGAGTATGTGACAAAGATTAAAGATGTGGCAGACCAATTAGCAAGCATTGGAGAGGAGATTGAAGAGGAGCAAATAGTCAGGCAAGTAACAAATGGACTCAAGGCAGATGATAAATGGGAAAGTTTCACCACTGCAATGGACCTCTATATGGACATTCATACCCCAGATCTCACAACACTCATGGGCCAACTATTCACACATGAAGCAAAGTTTACAAAGGCAGGAGATCAATCAAAAGGTAACAACCCCTCTACTCTATATACTGATAAGAAAGTTAAGGATAAAAGTAAAGGGAAGAAGCAGGAAGAAGAAGGCTCTACCTCCCAAGCTAATTATGCAGGGAGAGGTAGATCTTCAAGAGGAAGAGGCAGAGGAGGTAAGTCAGGTAGGGGGAGACCCTACAACTCATCACCATGCAACATTTGTGGATTGTCCAATCATACCACAGATGAATGCTACAAGAACTACAAGAATTAGAGAGGAAGAGGCTACTCAAGAGGTGGATACTCTCAAGGGAGAGGCAGGTTCAACCAACACCAAGGCTACAATGGATACAACAATCAATACAACAACAATTACAACCACAACCACAATGGTAGTTACCAAGGTGGATTCAGAAATAGAAGGGATTACAACAACTACACAGAGGAGCAAGATGACTCACTATTGATCATGAATATGACCTCCAAGGCAGGTACAAATGATGATCATTTATTTTATATTGACTCAGGATGTTCTAACCATGTAGCTGGCAATGTGGCACTACTCTCTGATTTGGAAGAACCCAAGGGCAAACATCAGGTACAGACAGGTGATGATACTAAACATTCTGTTGTAAAGATTGGAAATGTGAAGACATGTGATGGTAACCAGAATTTATTGAGCAGGGTACTCTATGTACCAACCATCACCAAGAATCTAATGAGTGTTGGTCAGATTGTGGAGAAAGGTTTGCAGGTCAGGTTCACACAACATGGAGCATATGTGGAGGACCCAAGACATGGATTCAGAAGGATAGCCAAGGGAGAGAAATCAGGTAGATTGTTTACTTTTGAGCTAGAAGACACCAAGAACATTGCTTTGTATAATTACAAGGATAAAAAACTTTCAGAGTTAGAAATATGGCACAAGAGGTTAGGTCATATAGGTGAAAGAACCCTAAAGCAAATGTGCAGGGATCAATGTGTGCTTGGGATACCTAATGTATCCAAGCAACACATGATTTATAAGTGTGGAGCATGTCAGTTTGGTAAGTCTCACAGGTTGCCCTACTCAAGGAAAGGTTTCATGCATGAAGACTACCTAGACTTGGTACACAGACTTGGTACACACAGATGTTTGGGGACCTAGCAAGGACCCTTCCATTTCAGGTTCAAGGTATTATGTGTCCTTCATTGATGATTATAGCAGGTGGACCATCTTATACTTTATGAAGCATAAAGTTGAAGTGTTTAATTGTTTCAAGAGGTATCTTGCACTTGTTGAAAACCAAACAGGAAGAAGCTTGAAGAGGCTAAGGTCAGATGGAGGAGGAGAGTACTTCTCCAATGAGTTTGAAGATTTCTTGCAGGAAAGAGGCATCAAGAGGGAGATAACCACAAGGTACTCACCTGAACAAAATGGGGTAGCTGAAAGAAGGAATAGACTCATTGTAGAAACAGCTAGGTCTATGCTTAATGAAAAGAAATTGCCAAATTATCTTTGGGCAAAAAGTGTATCTACTGCCACCTATCTCATCAATAGGTTGCCATCCAAATCACTTGATGGCATGACACCATATGAAGCTTGGCATGGTAAGAGACCTTCTCTGGATCATTGCAAAATCTTTGGTTGTGTAGCATATGTGCATATTCCCTCACAGGTAAGGGGAAAGCTAGACCCTAAAGCTGAAAAATGTATCTTCATTGGTTATGATTTGAACCAAAAGGGATACAGATTCTACAACCCAACAAACAAAGGCTTCAAGGTAAGCAAAGATGTCATCTTTGATGAGAATGACTCTTGGTATGAGAATGAATGCAGGAAGGTTAGTCTACCCTATGATATGGAAGAAGATTTCCCAAAGCTCACCAAGGAGGAACCAATCCAGAAAGATGAATCAAGCTCAGATGATGATGATACAATAAACCTTGAGGAGTTCCAGGCATGGAAGTCCAAAGGAAAGATGAAGATGAAGAAGCTAGAGGATACACCAGAATCCTCAACTCAAGCAATGAGGAGATCTCAGAGAGAAAAGAAGAAGCCTATCAGATTTGGGTATGACACATCACTTGTAACTAAACATTCTGTATATCTTGCAAAAGACTTGTTGAATGAAGAACCAGGTACCTATGAAGAAGTAGTCACCAAACCAGAATGGAAAGGAGCTATGGATGAAGAAATGGAAGCTCTCAAGGAGAGTGATACTTGGGACTTGGTACCCAAGAAGGACTCTATGAAGGTGATAGGATCCAGATGGATCTACAAGCTAAAGAGAAATTCAGATGGAACAATAAACAGGTACAAAGCTAGGTTGGTAGCCAAGGGTTTTGCACAAACCCAAGGCATTGATTATGAGGAGACATTTTCTCCTGTGGCTAAGATGCCAACTATCAGAATATTGGTGAGTGTAGCTGCATCCAAGAATTGGAACATGTACCAATTAGATGTCAAAAATGCTTTCTTGAATGGATGGATATCTGAAGAAGTCTACATGTCACAACCACCTGGCTATGAAGATCCCAAGAAGGTAAATTATGTTTGTAAATTGAAGAAGGCTCTATATGGATTGAAGCAGGCACCTAGAGCATGGAATTACAGGTTGACAACCTATCTCCAAGACCAAGGATTTGTGATGAGCAAAGCTGATACTTCTCTGTTCATAAAGAGAAGTAGTACAGAGGTAATCTACTTGTGTGTTTATGTTGATGACATCATCATTACAGGCAATGATGTCAATGGTATTAGACACATCAAAGGACAGATGATGAAGGAATTCAAGATTAATGATCTTGGATTATTGAAGTACTTCTTAGGTCTTGAGTTAGTCTACACCAACTCAGGTATATATATCACTCAAAAGAAGTATGTACAGGATATGGTCAAGAAGTTTGGCTTGCAGGATGCTAAAGTCTCAACTACTCCAATGGAGGTCAACCTAAAGCTAAGTGCTCATGAAGGGGAAGAAGTCCAAGACATCACAGGATATCAAAGTATGGTTGGTAGTTTGAATTATGCTACCTTGACAAGAATTGATATAGCATATGGAGTTAGTGTGCTTAGTCAATTCATGCACAAACCAAAGGTACCTCACCTAGAGGCAGCAAAGAAGATCTTAAAGTATTTGAAGGGAACTCAGAACCATGGTTTGTACTTTCCTTATACATCAGATGTTGACATTAAACTATATTCATATGCAGATTGGGCAGGATGCAAGGATGATAGGAGAAGCACATCTGGCTACATTTGTTTTGTAGGAGATAAGCCTATTTCTTGGTCAGCCAAGAAACAACCTACAGTGGCATTGTCATCCACTGAAGCAGAGTATAGAGGGCTTGCCAATGCCACTCAAGAAGTTATCTGGTTGAAGCTCTTATATACAGAGTTAGGTCTATACACTAGACCTCCAATTATCTTTGGAGATAACACTAGCTCTCTTCACCTTGCAGCTAATCCAATATATCATGCTAGAACCAAACACATAGAAGTTCATTACCACTATGTGAGAGAAAAATTGCTAAGCAAAGAGATTCAGTTGACTTATGTGTCTACTAATATGCAATGTGCAGATTTACTCACTAAAGCTCTGGATGGAAACAAGCTATGCAGATTCAAATCCATGATTGGATTGCAGGATGTGATTGAAGATTAAAGATGAAGACTTAAGCCAAAGTGCTTGGCTTGAGGGGGAGCTGTTGGTGCATTTCAAGCCTTCACACTTGGCTTGGAACCTTGGAAGATTAGCTTGGAACCCTTGAAGGATATCATTATGAGAAGCTAGAACCATAGGAACACTTGCCTATGTGTTATTACCATTTTATCTCTTGTAAAAGTCTAAATGACTTGGCATGTAAAATGATCACACCTACTTGATTAGTCGTGGAAGTTTGGAAGGTGTAATTGGAGAGAATATCTCCCTACTTTTAGAGGAGTGATTATAGGAGATTTGAATTTGAATTCAAATTCAAATCTCAACTCAACTTCTATAAAAGAAGTACTTGAAAAGTCGTGTTTTTTAGAAGAGCTAGTCCAATTGAGCTCACTCCCCGAGGCATTCTACTATTGTAAATTTGTGTGTGTTAGTGCTACTTCATAGCCTACACCACAACACCTCATTTAGCTATGATTGTCATGATAATGAGATTGTACAACTACATCAATCAATAGAAGTATACACATTTATAATCTCTGGTTTCTCTGAGTCATCATCTCCAAGTCTGTCAACTTCTGAGGAGCATATCTCAGGATCTACTGAACCAAATCAAGTGATTCAAAGCACATTGGAACCAGCTCCAAGCATACTACATGCCTACAAAATTTCAAGGTCAAAGGATCAGCCATCTCAGAGAAATCTCACGCGAAGTGCACACTGGTCTGTGTCTGCAGAATTCCTAAAAAGTCGGGGGTACACATATTTTTACTAAACATCTTTCTCTGAGTATAGTCCATCATTTTATCTCATTCCACTTGCAAATGGTAGCTTGTTAAGCTAATTTAATATGTTCAAAAGGAATTAGATCAATTGTTAGTGTGCTGGTCACACTGAGTGAAAGACTGAGCAGGTGTCACTACAAAAATAGCAAGTTTTCTTGATTTTTGAAGTGCCAAGTTGTCTGTTTTGATTTGATCATCACACATATCATTTGCAAAGTACATATATGCTTTCTTGGTATCATTTGGAAGCTAAACAAGTGTACTAAGCATATCTGAAGCAAAGGAGGGCTGGAGCAAAGCAAGTTTAGCAGCTTCAACTCAATCTCTTGAGTGCATCCAACCATCACTCCCAACAAAACTCTAGTTTCTACCCAAAACTATACTTCTTCCATAATAGTAATTGCTTCCTCAAGAGGAATATCTTCCAACTTCAATGTTGTGAGTGTCTGCTGCACGAACTCATCTAGATAATCAGGATGATAAGGCTTTTGTAAATGCTCCTTGCCACTTCGTACCGACATCAATCTTCTTTTTGCCGTGCTCTGTTACCCCATCCCATCATGGTCGCCATATGTTTGCGTACTTATCACCGACAAACTAAAAGTACACAATATATAGGTTCGAGAACGGGGATTTACGAATATAAATACTCGTAAACATGCATTTATGTTCCTTTACTTCAATATAAATGAGTGCAAATAGAACAATCCATAAACACAATGTATTCGGAATCTTAACTTCATAGTAAATAGACTCTGAGTTTAGAATAAACTATCGTTTACATTATAGTAGCATAGTACAATCTGATTTCCATTTCCAAACTTCGATCTTCACTGCTCTGTGTATCTGTTTGTTCCGTAGCCATTTCTTTTGGAATCTGTTTCCGCATAACGTAACATCGTACTTCGTAAGAAAGGGGTAAGGGTTAAGGGCTTCATAACATTTCGAACCTCCGAAATAGAAAGATACAAAAATTAAAATTTTCTAGAAACTCTTGGTATCTTTGTTATTACAAGAATGATGATTAGAAGAATAGTTCAACCAAACCGGCTGCTAACAATCAATTGGGGGACATGATCTAGGTTATAGCTAGACCTTAGGCTAGATTCAAATTGATAGGCAACATGCATGTGAAAAAAAAAAAGGAACCTCTTTATCAACTATATATTTGTGAGTAGATAGATGGATATTTGAGGTGCTAGCTAGATCAAGAAGATTCTCAATCATTTGTTCTAGAGCACTATCAAAGTCAATGCATGTGGACTCCCCATCATGCATCTGGTCAACTATATAGGGATCGATATTAAAATACATTGTAGAATGGGTTTGGAGGAAGGATGAAACACTATTCCTCATTTTTGACATTGAAGATTGGGATAAGTTTTACTTTCAACAAATGGTGTAAAATTCAACATTCTCACTTGTCCTTGTATGCAACATCGACACTGTTAGTAATTGTCACGTTTGAGGTATAAACAACTTCTTGGTACAATGAAACTAGCCAGATTTGTGTTTTGGTAAAGGGCTAAAGAGCAACAAAGAGCTAGATAGTTGGTTGATAGTTCTGGTTACTTTTTTCAATAAGAAGTGCTATTTCTTTGTACTTTCTTTTATAATAAAGTGTTATTTCTTGGTACTTTGTTTTAACACAATAGGCATCCATTCATGGGCAAGACTTGAACCTTGCCAACTACCTAGTAGAACAAGGAAAAACCACTACACTATGCCTCTTGTGTAAGCCAATCACACTTGAATGATTTTTAGATAATTAAAATGATTGCATTTAATAGTTAAGCATTTATGAATGTTAATAGTCTTTTTAAACAAACAAATTAATCTTATAAAACATTCAAAATAGTCTCATGACATTGAGATTGTTCCCAATCATAGATTATGTTCTTTTGTAACTCAATCTATGACTGGAAACAATCTCAATGTCATGAGACTATTTCTTCGGGCACTAGAGTATTGTTAGCAATTTCACAAGAATTTTGGCTAGTTAAACGTTCAAAGCAGTTTAATCGGATCAAGAGGTTGTTGGAAGTGGGATGAGCCACAATAACAATAAATCATAGGTTTATAGGATATTCCAACATATGAACCTTAACATACACACCTTAATACTAAAAAAGATGATGAGTGAGAGATAGAGAGAGAATATACGAGATTTTCAAGTGTAATGATAAGCTAGGATGCTCACCTACACTATCTATATTCCAATGTCAATTACAATGTGTGAATATGATATAAACTTACAATATCTAAATCTAGGCAGAAATAGGAACTAGATATAAGAAATTGTGTTCCTAAGGGGTATGAAGAGTGCGTGTGTGAATATGGAGAACATGAATAGTTTAGAACTGTTTTATAGCAAGCCTGAAATGCAAGTTTCTTTCATCAAGCGGAACAACTCGTGATATGGTATTTGCATATTCTACCAAGTTTGGGGCTCGTAAGCACCTTTAAAGTTGACAAGAAAGATTAGTGGAAATATAGGTACGTCTCTCTTGTGAATACAATCTTGGCACCACAAGACAACATCTTTGTGAATTAAAAATAGGTCGGAAGTGTGTATTATCCACTAACAATTTTGTGTCTGGGCTATAGCCCTCAAAATGTTTCCAAAAGTCCCCCAACATCTTATAGTACTGGCCAAGCTTCTTGCTACATTTCTTTTTACCCCAAACTACAATAAACATATTTCTTAACTCAAGAAATATGGTGTCAATGGCACTGTGCACTCAATTTTCTTCAAAGGAACTCCAAATAAACACATAAAACCATTGCAAAGCCCATTTGAGGAATTCCTTACTATCATGATAATTATACGGCTTAGAAAAGTTAAGAAGGAAACCATCAAGGTCCAGGATTAGTGCCATTATTTCTTCATTGAAAGGTCATGTTTCCAAATAATCAAGTTCTTCTTGTGTCTACCCATTTAGTGCGATTTTTGGTGGCTCTCTCCCAATGCATTCTATCTTAAGGGGGACTTCAGCAATCCATTCACATGTTATTTTTTAATAGTGTGTTCTACACTTGATCATGGTTCCAAAACTACCATTGGATCAATTTGGGGTCCCATTGCGACCTTTTGAATGGGATACGATGATTGAACTATAGCATCTACAACATGGGAAAACTAACACAATAGAAAACTTGAAAAACCCAACAACAGACCAACTTAGATTGAATATAAATGTCAAAAATAGATCATGTAATATTTGAGATGAAAAAAATCACGTAATATTCGTGACACTAAAGCTTCAATTAACAACAAATAGTTATGGGGTTTGATAAAATAGAAAATATGTTGGTTGTTGTTGTGAGTGAATAAAAAATTATTCAAACATTGATATTAGGACTTATTGGAGTCATATTTGATGATCCAATTTTAGGCCTATTAGGGGGTATGCTTGTTGACTTCCTCTAGCTCTTCATTGCAAGATGTTGGCTTCTCTTTTTGTGGTTCATCCATTTTGCTAGAGTGTCTTCAATGTTTTCGTCTACAAGTTGCATTATCTCCATGATAGCTGGTTATGTTTCCTCAATTTCAACTTGTGAAATACTACTACTATCTAGAGTGAGAGAATGACACTTGTCTTGCACATGCATTTCTTCGGGCACTAGAGTATTGTTAGCAATTTCACAAGAATTTGGGCTAGTTAAACCTTCAGAGCAGTTTAATCATATCAAGAGGTTGTTGGAAGTGGGGTGAGCCACAATAACAATAAATCATAGGTTTATAGGATATTCTAACATATGAACCTTAAGATACACACCTTAATACTCAAAAAGATGATGAGTGAGAGATAGAGAGAGAATATATGAGATTTGCAAGTGTAATGATAAGCTAGGATGCTCACTTACACTATCCATATTCCAATGTCAATTACAATGTGTGAATATGATACAAACTTACAATATCTAAATCTTGGCAGAAATAGGAACTAGATACAAGAAATTGTGTGCCTGAGAGGTATGAAGAGTGTGTGTGTGTGTGTGAATATGGAGAATATGAATAGTTTATAACTATTTTATAGCAAACTTGAATTTTGATTGTCTAAATAAAAAATTAGTGAACTAACAAGTAGGACAGATGTAGACTTGTTACTCACAGTATGTTGGCTGAAATGAACTCCTTTAGATGTCTCTTGATGTAGAGTGCACCTCCTCCAAGATTCTAGAAACTCTCCCTCCAAGAAGGCCTCCAAGATCTCCTCCTTGTGTTGAACACTTGAGCTCATTGAGAAGATATCGTTGAGCACCTTGAATGATAATAACAATGAAATAAGGCCCTCTTTATATAGCTTATGAGCCCGTTGCACAAAGCATATACAGAAAGCACGATCACTATATTAAATCTCCATCGCTACAAAAAGCAAACTCCAAAATGGCACCGTATAAAATGCATCATGAAAATTCACTGCAAAATATATGCTTTTCATAAAGCTCAAAAAAAACATGTATGTTGCCATTGGAAACAAGGATCGATCCCAATCTATAGATCATGAGACTTTTCTCCTAGACCAACACGCCAATGCATTTGATGTTGTAAAGATGACTAGAAAAAACCTTCTTATGCTGGCTATAATGAACCATTTGACCATTATTTTCCAATAATCCCCTTCTTAATGTCAAAATGGTACAAGGTTTAATAACCTGCAAAACTTTTGATGTCTGCAAATACCTCTTAATTGATTTCAACTAAATCTTAAGATGACTGTGTATGAACTCGTATACTTGAGGAACTGCAAATTGAATAATTGGACGTTATTACATAGATATATCAAACAACCAACTACTTGAATATTTAATGTAGCATCAAATGGTTGAATTTTCTTTTGACTTTAATAACACATTGACATCCATCAGTGTTTGCATAGGCTTGGAATCTGTCATCTCAAACCTTTCCAATAATTTCTCAATGTATTTCTACTGTTTCATGTAGATACACTCATCTCTGTAATTGAATTGAATCCCAAGACAATAGTGTAAAATATCTAATTCATTTACATTAAATGTATGCTTAATTTGTCCTTTAAATAACTGAAGATCTAAATCTTTGGGACCTGTGATACTCATATCACTTTGTAGTGCATCTTGAACACTAGTTGGTTCATTCTCAACTAAAGTAAGAGCTAAAATTTTATGAATCTCAAAATGTTCTGCATAATTTACTTGGTCTCCTTTGTTGGTGCAAATGAGTCCAAGATTACATACTTGGACAATTAGGATTTATCTCATATAGTCACATATGACTATTCTCTTGTAAAAGTCCATTTACTTTTATCCTTGTAAAACTGCATATGTTAATTGTACTACTCTCACATGGAGTTAGGAGGAATCAAATATCGAATCACTTGGTAGTTGATTGATGAGAAAATAAGTCCTATAGTTTATGGCTCACTTTATGGTGAGAACTTGAATTTGAACTCAAAAATGGCTCCAATTCCAAGCTATAAAATGGGTGAAAATCTTGGATGTAATAAGCCCCGATTCCGAGATCATTTTGAGAGGGATTGTGTAATAGTGAGCTCATTCTATAGCCACTTCACTAGCCTCACATTTTGCAATTATACATTGCCAATTTCATTGTATTTCTATGTGATTTAATACATATACATTGATCACATCTTTACTTCTCTTCTCTGTTATGATTATCTTAGAACAGTGAACTTCTTAGATCTTGTTCGCAATGCGTGCTTGATCAATTGATGTGATTCAAAGTGTTATAGATTCAGCATACTATATATTTCATAGCTACAACGTTTCATTGTCATTGCTTTTTTTAATCACGATAAATCTTCACATCTTTGCTCACTGGCCTGCATACTATAGTAGCCCAAATATATCGGGCTAGCCTTCCAACTTGCTAAGCATAATTCTAAGTGTACACTTGATTATTTTTATTGCAGTAACTTATAATTGGATCCTATCTAAGTTAATTAGATACTCCCAAAAGGAACTTAGTGAGTTGCTAGCAGGTTGAGAGCACTGTTCATTTTATTGAACATATGTAGAGACCAAAATAGCAAGTCTTAGCTCATAGTTGAACTTTCTACTCATCTATTTTAATCCATTGATTAGAGGATCATACTCCAAAGCACATAGGTGATTATTTGTGATTGTTGGGAAGCTCAAGGCGTCTACTATACTCTCCAAAACTTGTTCTTGGATGCTGTGAAGCAGGATTTTGTAGCACCACTTCATCTTTGGAATCTATCCACCATCTCTTCCAACAGTGGTATCAGAGCAACAACAAGCAAAATGGGAGATGGGTTTCCATCATTCATTGGCAAATTGGACAGGAACAACCATCCAGCATGGTCCCTAAGGATGCAAGCTTATCTCCAAGGAAGAAGCTTATATGGATACATCTTTGGAGATGAGAAAATGCCAATATTCAGAAGGAAACATCAACCTATAAGAGAATAGCAAGAAAGGCTAACTACATGGTGTGCAAAGGATGCTCTAGCCATGTCTTATATACTTAAATCAATATCTAATCTCTTATTATCTCACATTAGGAATTGCAAGACCTCCCAAGGGACTTGGGAAGTACTTTCTTCATACTTCTCATCAAATACAAGGGCTAGGAAGAACCAGCTTTGGATGGAGTTCACAACCTTGAAGAAGCAACCAAAGCAAAGTATAGTTGAATATGTGATCAAGATGAAGGATGTAGCTAACCAACTTGGGAGCATCAGAGAAGAGATAGAAGAGGAGAAAATAGTAAGGAAAATCATAAATGGCATCAAGGCTGATGATAGGTGGGAGTCCTTCACGACAACAATGAACCTATATATGGACATGCAGATACCTAACCTCAACATATTGATGGGGAAAATATTCACACATGAGACAAAGCTCAACAAGAATGGAGACAACTCTAGAGGTAATCAATCTTCTACCCTTTACACAGATAGAAATAAGAGTAAGGATAAAGGCAAAGGGTAAAAGGAATGAAGAAGAGGCAAGTACCTCTCAAGTGAACTTCACAGGTAGAGGAAGAGGTACTAGAGGAAGGGGCAGAGAGAAATCTTTTTGGATGACATCATACTATGCATCATCTCAACAAGCATCCTATTCTTTCTCTCTGCAACACCATTTTGTTCTAGAGTGTAAGAAATAGTGAATTGATGAGAAATACCTTTGTCTTCAAGAAAAGACTTAAAGTCTTTAGACATGTACTCCTCCTCTATCACCCCAAAATCTAGATCTTTGACTGACTTTCATTTTCAACCATAGCTAGGAACTTCTTGAAAATAGGAAAAACCTCTGACTTTAAGATCGTAAATCCATCTATATCTTGAGAAATCATCAGTAAACATAAAAAAGTACCTAAAACAATGAATAGAATATGTTCTCGTCGGACCATTTCACATTTGAATGTATGATCTGCAACTTCCTTGTGGCTACTCTTGTTGATGACAACTGATAGCTTACTTACCTTCTCAACTGCTATATATGCTCCTTTGTGTTTCTTAGGAGGTGCAGGTCATTTCTAGGTGCTACCTCCAAACAAAAGCTTTTTGAGACGGACATCTCAAGGCCAGAGCTTCAACTTTCTGAATCAGATTCTCCAGTTGTAGAGGTGATTGATGAACAAGCATACAGGGAGTCCAAAAATATTCTGGTGTTTTTACTATCATCATGGGGTTTTTTTATTAACAACCATTTTTATCTAAGTACTAACTTAACATGTTTATGTTATTCGTGGAACTAGATGTCAAATCCATCAGATACAACTAACAAAAATCAAACGAACACTAGTCTTGATGATCATACACCAGTTGCAGAAAGTAAGACAAACACCTACTCATCTCCATAAAAATTTCTTACAAGTGTGCCATATGCTGTCTCTTGCTCTTCTACGATGCTTTCACACTAGAACCATCTAGTATTGAACGTATGCATGATGTTGAGTATACTAGCATTGATTTTGATAATGCTTATGATCAAATGATAGATGACCATTGTTGGAAAATAATGGTCAAATGGTCCATTATAGCTAGCATAAGAAGGTTTTTTCTAGTCTTCTCTACAACAGCAAGCATGTTGGCATGTTGCTCTAGGGGAAATGTCTCACTATCAATAGATCGGGATCAATACTCATTTCCAACAATAGCGTACATGTTTTTTTGAGCTTTATTAAAAGCATATATTCGACGATAAATTTTTGGGATGCGTTTTCTATGGTCCCCTTTTGGAGTTTGTGTTTTGTAGCGATGGAGATCTAATATAGCAATCATGCTTTTCATATATGCTTTTAACAAGGGGCTCATACGGGATCATGCTTTTAGTTCACTATTATTATCACTCAAGGTGATGAAGGATATCTTCTCAAGGAGCTCAAGTGCTCAATGCAAGGAGGAGACCTTAGAGGCCATCTTGGAGGGAGAGTTTCTACACTCTTGGAGGAGATGTGTTCTACATCTGGAGACATCTAGAGGAGTCCATTTCAGCCAATATACTGTGAGTAACAACTCTACATCTGTCCTACTTGTTACTTCACTAGTTTCTAGTTTAGATAATCAGAATCTGGGTTTGTTGTAAAACAGTTCTAAATTGTTCATATTCTCATATACACACTCTTCATCCTTGTTATGCACATAATTTCTTGTATCTAGTTCCTATTTCTACCTAGATTCAGATATCGTAAGTTTGTATCATATTCAAACATTGTAATTGACATTGGAATATAGATAGTGTAGGTGAGCATCCTAGCTTATCGTTACACTTGAGTAAGGTGTGTATATACATCCTTAACAAGATGAGTGATTATAGACTTGAGAGTGAAGACAAGTTTGAGGGCATGTCTAATTATCCAATGTGGAGTTTTATGATGATGAATCTATTAATATCAAAGGACTTATGGAATATTGTCAATGGCACTTATCCAAGGCCAAGACAAGTCAGAGAAGATGTTGCTTGATCTTCTAGAAGAACCCGTGTTCCTATTTTTGCTCAACAGGAGGTTCGTGAAGAAGAAGGAATCACTTCATCATCAGGAGTCCGTACTACAACCAAATTTCTTCCTACTGAAGAGCAATCTAGATGGGATTCAAGGGATGCACTAGCACTTTTATATATTTCTATGGGAGTCAAGAGGCATATTATACCCCAAATCAAGTCATGTAGAACCTCTCGTCAAGCTTGGTTCGAGCTGGAGAATCTCAATTAGAGCAGAAACTCTGTTAGTAAAGCTCATCTAAAGAGACAGCTAGGCAACACAAGGATGAAAGTTGGTGAATCAATTCAAACACATATTTTGAAGCTTAAAATTTTACGAGATCAGTTATTCAATGTTAGAGTAAATATTTTAGACAAAGATATGGTAAATACACTTCTAAACTCACTTCCATCTACATATCGTGCTTTTGTTACTTCTTTATCCCTCTCTACAAGAAATAGAGAACTTTCATTTGAAGAGCTACAGTTCATGTTACTTCAAGATGAAGATCAACAAAAGGGTATGGAAGACAATGATGAAGCCATGTTATCATCGTCGAAGGGAAAGAAGAAGAAGGAGACAAAGAAGGAGAAGAAGTGTCAACGATCCAAGAAGGAAAGTAAGTCTTCTAATCCAAAATCTTCTAGTCATTTTCCTAATGCTTCCTCTACACCCGAAGAACATTCTTCGACTACATTTGATTCAAAGAAAGGAGTATGCCATTACTGTAAGAAATCAGGTCATTACATAGCAAAATGCAAAACAAGGATTTTGAGTGAGAAGAGGAAAGCATTAGGTAATAGTGTTGAAGATGATCCAAAACATAAATCTTCAAAGTTAGATTCATATGCATGTATTTCTATTGAAGAAGTAGCTTTTGATCAGGCAGCATTAAATGCAATCTTAAATAGTCTTTGGATTTTTTATTTTGGAGCTACTGAACATATGACAGGTTGTAGAAAGGTATTTTCTTCCCTTTCTAACTCTTCAGGTAGAAGAGTGTCCATATCAGATGGTCATGATTTGGATGTTGTAGGTGTTGGAGAAGTAAACCTTAAGTCAAGAGTAGGTGGAAATTTCACAATTTCCAATGTTCTTTATGTTCTAGACATGAAGAAGAATTTTCTCTCTATCTCTACTTTCTTGTTGAATGGGTATAAAGTTGTTTCTAAGAAAGAGTCATGTCGGATCCTCTCACCTAATGAGAAGCATTATCTACTTCAAGGAGAAAATAGAAGTGGCATGTTTGTGTTATCCAAAATTAGTCATACTATTGTTTCTAGGTCTACGACATCTAAGGAGAACATGAAGCTATGGCATGCCAGATTTGTTCATATCAATTATCGAGCTCTAAAGCACATCAAAGATCAAGGTATGGTGGAGAGTTTGCCTACTTTCTTTGTACCAGGTGATGCAGAGTCATGTGAAGAATGTCTAAAAGGAAAGCTTCACAAACTACCTTTCAAAAAGCATGGATACATGATCTTTTGGAAGGAACAATCTTGTTATGAAAATGGTCAATAAATCCTAATCTTGTACACAGGATCCAAGGTTAGACATCCTTCAAATTTTGAAGCAAAACCTAAGTGTCACCGTAAGAAGAACTGGTTTGTTGTATTAATTCGAAAGCTACATAATCCCTGAAGTAGGATAAATGTGCTGATTGTTTCCAAAAATCAATGGTGTGGGGAGGTGTGGACACCATCCCCCTCAGATGGGTCAGTCACAAAAAACCTCCTTACCATCAAGAGCTATCCTTAGAAGTTTCAAGGCCTGCATCTTTAGATATAATATATACTAGTTGTTTTACTCCCATGATCCTTGTTGCCAACTAGATCCTGGATATAACAAGACTATCTTGGTTAGATAATCATTTCTAAGAAACCCATCTCATTTCCATACCTATTGAAGAATGTGGATTGTTGACTAGTAGCACCCTTCTTTCTAGAGGAATTTGAATCATCCATTCATCTTTCAACCTTACACAAGTTTTTCCAAGTAGAACACCCTCACTTCGTGAAGGATCCCCTCTTATCTTCTGCCATTCAACTGCCTGAATTTTTTCTTTCTATGTTGCCTCAAACTCTACCCTGGTTTCTTTGTCTTGAGTATGTTCTCCATTTATTGTTCGCTTAGCAAGATTGTGAAGATGGTCAAGAGCAGTAACTGCCTCTTGAGCATGAGGATGAGTACATTTCTTTTGGATTTCCAATACCCTTTTTTCATTGATGTTGTTGCTGCACCAACCCTATGCCCAAGCTCTTTCAAAATCTGGTGCCAACATCCTTTCCACTTCTTTAAAAGCATTCAGCTTCATCAACGATTCGACCTCTTTAACTGTTACTAGAAATGGGGGACCAATGAAGAGTTTCATACTAATATCCTCCTCTACTTCTCCTACGTATGTACTTGCTTGTGTCAGTTGAGTTGTAGCTTCCATCCTTTTGGTAGCTGACATGGCAAGACCTAATACCTTCTTCAGTAGTTCACTCATTGCAAGATCATGGCCAGGCTTAACGATAGGTGAGTATGCCAAAAGCAACTTGACATATAACAATAGCTACACCCAAACCCTTCGTGGTACATTTGAGAAATCCTTTTTCGTCCTTTCTTCTCAAATCGAATCTTGAATGGTGGTTTTGATATTGTTTTGATTCAAGCATATAGAGAGGCATTGCACCTAAGTTCCATCTTTTAAGCCTCCACAAGACCCATAACAAACCATCTTGAATACTTGTTCAATGAATCTTGTTATTGTGGGGAATGCGGATGCCATCCCATGTAGGGTAGTCATAAGAACCCCACATCAAACTAAGGGCACAACATCTTTCAATTCATATCCATGCACCTAGATTCCACCTGTACACATCACAACAACAACATATGATGTCATCCACGATCTCCTCGTGATGGTAGGCATTGTGGACACCAACCCTTTCTTGTGGGCAATTGTAGTCAAGGTCTACCAGCTCCAAGCAATGAGGGCCCCTTGCCTTCAATTTGTGTTTACACCATATTTGATCTACAACATTCCAACTCAGGGGAAGTCCACACACACCTCGCATCGTGCCCTCCAAAATCCAAGAATTTCAAAACTTTTAAGAGGCACATCTAGAGGCATAAACCACATAATGAGTCCAATTGGAAATGCCCAGTCAAGGAATAACAACCAAACTTTGAATCATCAAAAAAGGAATTAACAACAATAAGCATGGTTGCAATAGTGCTAAATTGTTCTTTGAAAAAAATAGAGTCCATGAAAATCAGATGATCAGAATGGCAACTCATGACAAGAGCAAAGCTACACAGAAATGGGTGTCAAGTTTCTGTATCTTAGCTTGGTTGCCCACTCCACAACTTCATTAGAAGGTATTGGATCACCATATGCACTCTAAAACGTGGCAAACATTTGGCAGATCCTTGGTGAGGGCAGTAGAAAATGAGCTTTATCTAGCCTCAAAACCTAGTTTTAGCGCCTTCCTCCACCAAGAAAAAATGCCATAACCATTGCTTATCCATTTTGCATCCTAGTATGTAGACCATGAGGAAGGTGTCCAAGCTGAGATGGAGTTTTCCTCAAGTATTCTGGGTTGTGACATCTAGATCCCTGAAACCACTTCCTGTTAAACTAGAAGTACTCATGCATCCCATCACAAGTCATTCAAGAAACATATCGTGTATTTGAGCACTCCTTAAGCCAAACTTTTGCTTTAATCAGCTCTATTGTCAACAAACCTTTACACAGATCATAAATTTTTGCTAGATCTCTGAGCTGCTGAATAATGCCAACCAAACCAACCATAACCATTCCTTCAAGCAATCCGCAGGATCTTCTTTATCAGCAACCCTTTGGATTTGCTTGGTTGGGGAAATTTTTTGTCGTTCTGAATCAGAAAGACATATTATTTTTTGTTGTGCATCAGTCGAGGATGGTAGAAATCTTTCGATTTTGCTACCTCTAACCTAGAAGCTGGAAGTCTTTATGGCTCAGACATAACCTGGGCAAATGATGATGATTCATTTTCTATATATTTAGATACATGTTTCTCTTGATGTAAGTAGACTCTTTGGGCTGAGAAAATGTAGAATTTTCACTCTCTAGAGACCATATGCCATTACATTCTAAAGGTCACAATGGACTTTCTTCACAAAAGGAAGGGAATTCCTTCTACCTGTTGAATGTCTTTCATTGTTTGAGGGATCTGTAGAGCCCCAGATTTCACAGTTCGTACTTCTTGTGCATGACTAGACTCATGAGGGGAGTTTGGGCTTGGCTATTATAGAGAAAGGTATTTTTCGACCTGTCCTTGCTCTTTTTTTTGGAACTTCTTCTCTTTCATCATGTAGAAGTGTTATTCCTTCTTGCTTTTAAGATGCAATGAACCACCACCTCTCAAAACATTCACCACCAAGAAGCGCTTCGATTGCCATATCCAGCTTGCTCAAGAAAGAACATAGAGTGAAGACCGCTATGTATCCATTCAAATCTTCCCGGGATATGGAGAACCATCCCTCTCCAAGTAGAATGATCTCGTTTTTTGGAAGAATTTTAAGAAAAAAATCCTCCATAATCAGTCAAGGGTCACACAACCAAGACATGCAATTCCAATTGCATGCGTATGTTGGATGCAGAGAAGGAAGGGATGCAAGAATCCTATGCGCAAGAAAAGTTTCTACATTTATAAGGAAGGAAATGCCTCATCATCAATTTATAGACCTTGCAAGAATCCTTGTCTTAGGTGCATGTGGAGTTTCAGACACAATCTCATATGGGAGGGGCAGTCATGAACAGCCCACACCAATTGTTGGACCTGACCTCCAGTGAATGGGGTGCAGAAGTCTCCTTAAAAGAGAAGTTTGCGACACACAGATCTTATGGACTAATAGAGTAAAGTGACCCAGTAGCCAATTACTGAGCGTATCCTACCAAATAGGTGAGGGAGGAAAAATCTCAACCCACAATGTTCTAGGGTGGTAATTACAATGGGGGAATCGGGGGTTTGACCCCATGTATGAGCAAAAATTATCAGAGAAACTCTAAGGCATAAGGTGCTGCAAAACATAGAAACAAGTTTCTGTCCATATGGAGGTTGTAATGAGGAAGCGTCTGGGAAATAGGAACATGGCTGACTGCCAAACAAGAGAGGACTCCAACACTTCAAGGGCACTGAACTTGACTTCAAAGGGCTAAGGAGAGGTGTGAGACAATGTCCAAAATGGCAAGAGCATGTGAGTATGTATAGTTTTAGCAAGAGACCTCGCCCCATATAGCTTTTGATGCAAAGTGGGGGAGCCAAATGGTAGCTCAACCTTCTGCAATAGAATCCCTGAGGTAGAGAAGCACCACAGAGCTGAAACCCACCAAGAAGAGGAAGAGCATAGCTTCCCCTTCACCATGGTCATAGAGCAAACAAGGGAAGTTACGAAAAAGCTCAACCTCAAAAGAGGGCTCACTAGATAACGTGCCTCAATGCCTCCATCACTCATAATTGAGAGTGACCAAAATACAAGGCCTTACCTCCCCCCTTTAACGTTCCTTGGCCTTGGCAACTCTACTATGGCTCTTACCTTGTCCTCATCAGTTGATATTCCATTCTTCGAAACAATATGACCTAAGATTTTGCCTTGTCGTACCATGAATACACACTTTTCTAAGTTCAAACACACTCGATATTCTCTACACTTGTTGAAGATCTGTCTGAGCTCAGGGATGTGGTATCTTCTTTGTTGGGAATGAGCACATAAATCATCCACATATACTTCTAAGCTCTTTCGCAAGAACTCTTTGAAGACATGACACATGAGTCTTTGGAATGTTGCAGGTGCATTGGTGACCCCAAATGGCATCACACGAAATGCAAAGATTCCCCATTCTGTGGCAAAAGATGTTTTGTGTTGATCTTCTGGGGCAGTGGCTACTTGGTTATATCCTGATAATCCGTCAAGGAAGCTATAAACTTCCTTGCCTGCAACACGCTCCAATAAATGTTCAATGATTGGAAGCGGATAACTATCTCTAATCGTAGCAGCATTAACTTTTTTAAGGTTAATACACACTCACAATTTTCCATTCTTCTTGGGCACCACTACAATGGGGGACACCCATTCAGTATGCTCAATATCATAGATAAATCCAGCTTCAATCAGCCTGTCAATTTCTTCTTTTATTTTAGCTGCATAAGTGTCATTATATATGTAGGGCTTCTGTTTGGTGGGCTTGGCGTCAGCAGTCATGGGGATCGTATGAGAGCATATTCTTGGATCTACCCCCTTCAAGTCCCTATAGTGCCACGCAAACACATCCCTATATTCCCTTAATAGAGCTACGAGCTCCATCTCTTCTCTTGCACTTAGGTCATCTCCTATATACGTGCATCTCTCTTCATTCTCTTCAATGGTCACTACAATCTTCTTGGTTTTTTCTTTATTATCATATGATTCTCCTATGATGGCCTCTCTCTTAGGCATTCGTACCAAAATTTTTCGATCCTCAACTTCATATTTCTTGAAATTCTCTGGTACTTCAAACAATGATTCCTCCTCTTCTTGTTTCACTGCTTTTCTTTTCTTTTTCTTTTGACTGCTCTCACTTCCATCCTTTGAATTTAACGTTTTAATACTTGTGAGAGGTTCTTCTTCTTTTTGGGTAAGCACTCCTACATCTTCTAGATAGTGCTGCTCTGAATTAAAGCAACTATCCATCACAATGGACTCTAGATCGTCATCATTCTCTTCTTCTTCTATGACATCACTAGGGTCACATTCTTCTAGCAAGGGCTGACACATGAACACAGAAATATCATAACCCTCCTCATCACCATGAGGTGTCCATCGTTCTTCATTGACAGCAATGTCCATGGTAGCTAAGATTTCTGGCCAACCATGAGGTTCAAAGGTTTGCCCCATTGCCTCCACAAGGAGGTGGTCGCAATAGCAACACCAGCACCTAAATCTATGATTGCTTTGGTTGTGTAACCTTGGTAGGTGATCAGAAGATAAGTATTACCTTCTTCACCCTCACACATGTCCCCTATTTTTTCTAGAGGTATATCTGGAACTTTCTACTTAGAGCCTGATTTTTTCATTTTGGAATCAAGTTCCGGAACCTGATCCTTCACATGATTCCATAGTTTAGTTTTTGCTTTTAGCAGCTCTTCTACCGTGAGATGACATTGAACCTTAGTGTTCTTCACGATATCAGTGTTCCTTGGGACCACTGAGTCTTCATGTCTGAGCAGTATTGTGGGAGATCTGATCTGAAGAGATTCAGATTCCCATGGGCCTGGAAATTGAGGCAGTTCTTCTAAGGTATTAGATTCAAAATCTAACCTTTCGTCTTCTTGTTGCTCCACTTGATCTCCGTAAATGGATGGAATGTCTTGGGGAAATTGATCATGAAGATCATCAATCTCAGGAATAGGAGGGGAGTTACCCTTCTCCTTGGCCCATTTCTCTTCTTGTATTTCCTGCAAGAACTCTTCAGAGTACTGTTGAATTGAAGGAGGTATTCCAGCATCCGTGGAATTAGGAACATAAGCTCCCATTGGTGGTGAGCTTCCTCTTTCAATAACTAGTTGAGCCTGTGGAGGTAAAGAAACTTGTGGTTTGTTTACCAACTGCTCTAATCTTTCTACTAAGCCCTGGAAATGCAAATCCGGTTTGACAGAGTTTGTCTGATTGAACTTTTGACTAGTCTTGAGTATAGCTTGAGCTTGTTCTACCATTTTCATGCACATTTTCATCCATTCAATCCCTAAATCTTCTCTAGGGTAACTCTTGTCTAGGTTTGCAGCTGTTGGCCCTTCTTGAAGATGAGCTTAGTAAGCTTTGAACATCATGTCAAAGCCTTCTGGGGTTGGATCTGCAAGAACAGACCCTGGTTGCGGCCTATTTACAATAGGTGGTGGGGTGGGATGAGGTGGAGTAGATGGAGTTTTATCATGCGAGGGGCTTTGAGAAGCAATGTCATCTATTTTTGTTTTCGCTTCTTTCACGCTTTCTTCTAGTTCTGATAATCTTTTATTCCACTTGCGATTGGCCTTCTTTCTCGTATCTTTCCATGTTCTTGTTTTCCGCTTGCTAGGATCTCCTGATTCACTTGACTCTAATTTTTCAGCTGGCTGATCCTGTTTTAAGGCTTGTACCCTAGTGACTGCTTGTACAGGAGCCACATTACTGCTACTAGCACTTGAATCCACCACTGAGCCTACCACATTAATGGGCGTGACCTTGGGCGCACTAGAGGGGTTCCTTGGACAATCTCTCGGGAGATGGTCTTTGCCGCACTCAGGGCAAAAGGCTTGTATTGTGATGTTTTGTCCTTGTCCTAGAGTTGGTGAGTGGGGACATTCACGAATGAAATGGTCGCCCTGACATCTGAAACATGGTCCTCTAGGAGCTTGTGGTCTTATTTGTCTCAATTGGGGCCTAGGGTTAGGATTTGTATACATGACATTTGAGTATTCGGGCTCCCAATTTTGTTCCATAGGTGGTGCCTCATATGGATACGAGTAAATCTCACTATGCTCAGGTGACTCTATGTAATAAGCATGTGGACTACCTTCATGGGAGTATTTTGAGCTATGAGCGTGAGAGTCATTATCTGATATCAATGGGGTTAATGGCACCAATGCTCTATTAGGATTTTCCTCTCCCGCAGCATACTTGACTGGAATCACGTTGGCAGGAGCCGGTGATTGGTTTCCCAAGACTGGTTGTGGCCTATATGGTGCCTGATATTGTTGTTGTGGTCTATAATACAGTTGTTGGTATTGGTTGTGATACCTACCTTGTTGGTAAGGTTGCTGATAAGTTTGTCTAACAACCTGCCTATTGTAGGGACATTCTTGAGTCGTGTGGTTCGTGTATTTTCTCTCAATAGTGCAATATGGAGCATTCCTTTCTCTAACATTTTGGTTTTGCATTGGGCATACGTTAGCCATGTGGTCCCCTCCGCAGGTATAACATCGGTTCAATGAGGTGACTCTCTGTTTTTGTCTATTTTGGACTCCCAGCTTCTTGGCAACTTGCTCAGCTATCTCATCTAATTCCATGGAGACTCTCGAAGCATGACTGGTAGAAATATCAGAATCCTTATAGAGTTTGGACAATCCTAACTCCTCACTCAAGTTATCTTCTATGTCAATGCACGTCCGCACACACTCTTCTATGGATCTAGGCTCTTTCAAGTACACATATGATCTTAACTTTGTGCTCAGTAATCCATCTAAGAACAAAGCCACTTGTTTGGCTGGTGTGGGTAACTCTGGAGCAGGGCATCTTTCTAGGTACTGTCTGAACCGTCTACCTGCTAGTCACACTGTTTCTTGGGGTGTCTGCTTGAAGCTATGGATCAAAGATGATGTGTTATGCCTGATACCACTCTTGGAAAATTCTACAATGAATTCCTCTAGCAGTTGACCTATATCATGATAGTTGCGACTACTCAATGGTTGAAACCAAGCTAAGGTAGTGCCCTTAAGAGTCAAACCAAATGCCTCGTATTGGGTAAACAAATCCTCAACCTGTTCAGCTCTTAACACTTGTTTGGACTCGGCCACATGATCATAAGGATCTCCTGTCCCGTCAAAATAAATCTTCATTGCCTTGATCACTTGAGTGGGTCTAAGGGTTCTTGGATGCTCTCGCGGTCTAGGCAATGGAAAATCATGTTAATATCTTTGTTGCCTATGTGCTTGATGTATCTCTCTTTCAGGTCTTTCATTTTCCAATCCTGATCTATTTCTGCCCACAGTGTGTGCAAAACTTACCTCAGGTCTCTCTCTATTTCTTTCTCTCTGGGCTTCATGAATTTGGGATGATCCGACTCCTTGGAGGCCATGGAAAACATTGGATCTTGGTGGAGGGAAAATCAATTCACTCTTCCAAGTATATGCATGTCTATCGTGTTCTGTTACCAAGAACATCTTCTCTGATGTGTTATCCAGGTAGACAACTTTGCTTGGTATCTCTGGATCCTTGAACTCGTAGATGATGACTATGCCCAATTGGCTAGGTTGATCTGGCTTGAATCTCCAAAAGGCTTCCTCTGTTTCTATATTCAAGAATAGTTATATGCTTTTGTTGTCTTGAGAGATCCAATCTGGAGTGATTACTCTAGTAAAAAATGACTTACCTCTAGAGTCTGGGGTCCTTATCCTACATTTCCTTGTTCTAGGTCTCCTATCTCATTCTCATGAATGATATTTCCAAACTCATCGGTCCTATCTGGTAGGTTGGTGACCACATACATGGTTCCTTCCTTATCAATGTATGAACCCTCTTCGAACTTGACCACTGGGTGTTCAAGTCCAAAGGGTTGATCTGGACTTTTCACTGATCGCCTCAGGCCATCCTCGTAGATGTGAGCACCTAATTGGTTGGTCCGAATATATTCCAATTGTGTCTTATAGGGACCTTCTGGTGTTTGTAGATGGGCAGTTCCTGAGTCTTCTGCAGGTTTCCCCATGCTAAAAGACATTTCTGAGTCACTTGTGTCAGAGTTTAGTACGTAAGAACAACCATTTAGTTGTTGTGCCCAAGACTTAGCTGTATGGTTGACACTAGACTGAGAAGATCTAATGCTTTGTCTATCCTTGCCTAGGTGTCTTCCAGATCTCAGGTTCATAAGCTTTGGTTAAGAGTCCAAAATTTCCCCTTGGTATGGTTCAAAATCCTTTGGAGTCCCCTTGGTTCCCAAGTCCCACCTGAGGGTCAACTTCAAATTAGTCTATCTGAAAATCAACGCATTATTCTTATAAAAAACAGTTGAGTCCATGTAGGATTCGAAACGAGCTTTCCAATGAGCTATAGAGCTCAAAAAATGGACTTTGGATGAAAAAGTTATGTCAAATCAGGCTCCTGGGGGTCAAAACAGGCAAACATGACCTTTTGGAAAAAATCACGATTTTGTAAGAAAATCACGATTTTGTAAAAAAATCACGATTTTGTGAAATCATGAGAATCGCGATGTTGTGAAATCAAGAGAATCGCGATGCTGTGAAATCAAGAGAATCGCGATGCTATGAAATCAAGAGAATCGCGATGCTTTGAAATCAAGAGAATTGCAATTTTGTGAAATCAAGAGAATCGCGATTCTGAGCAATCCCCAAGAAATGCGATTTTGAGTGAGAATCGTGAAAAACGTGATTCTGATAGAAAATCGTGTTTTTGGCCTGAAAATCGTGTTTTGAAAATCGCGATTTTGTACCTTAGTGAAAATCGTGTTTTTGAAAATCGCGATTGCCAACAGAGAATCGTGTTTGATCACGATCGTGTTTTTGGTTGATTTGTAAGAATCGCAATTTTGCCACTGAAAATCGTGTTTTCTCAAGGTCATGTTTTTACTTGAAAATCGCGATTTTGGCTGAGAATCGTGTTTTTGCTCAGAATCATATTTTTTGAGAATCGCCAAAAAATCATGCTTCTGAGGGTGACCAGAGAATCGTGTTTTTGAAAAACTTAGAGAATATCGCGATTCTGAGCACAACTAGAGAATCGCGATTCGGAGAATGACCTCAGAATCGTGTTTCCTTCAGAGAGCTTTTAGGCGGGAAATAAAAAATCGTGATTTTCAAAAAAATCTGAATTTTTCACAGAATTGCGATTTTCATCACAGAATCATGTTTTTTGGCAGGAACTTCGAATTTTCTGAGCGCCGAGCTGAAGAGACGTTTGTGCTCAGTACCAATATTGGCTACTCCTGATTGGAATAAGCCCTTCCATGTCCATGTGGATGCATCCAATCATGCAATAGAATGTGTGCTAGCACAACCCACAGGTGAAGGAAACCTAGATTTGCCGATAGCGTATGCTAGTAGGCAATTAAATGTGGCTGAACGGAACTATACGACAACTGAGAGAGAAGGCTTAGGCATGGTAGATGCTGTGAAAAAGTTTAGACACTACTTATTGGCCAACAAGTTCAAGTTTTTTACTGATCATCAAGCCTTATTGTATTTGGTCAATAAACCTTGCAATACAGGACGCTTAGTAAGATGGTTCCTCTTACTAATGGAATACGATTTTGAAGTGGTTGTTAGGAAAGGTAGAACCCACCTCAAGGCAGACCATCTTTCTCGCATCACTTCAGGCGAGTCACCACAAGGAGTGTCCGATGAATTGCTTGATGCTTATCTGTTCAATTTAGAAGTTGTTCCTAAATGGGCAAATAAGTTGGTACCTATCTTAACCTTTGGACCTGCAAATAAGAATGTAAAAACAAACAAAGAAGAAATTGTAAAATCCCAAAAATATCAAATATTGGTAGGAAGCATTTATAAACAAGATACAGAGGGTGTATTAGCTTGTTGTGTTGAGGACGACGAACATAGTAGTTGGTTGCAACAAGCCCATGACGGATTGCTAGGAAATCACTATTCTAAACAACGAACATTACAGAATCTAAAACGTTTAGGAGTTTATTGGCCTAGCATGGACAAAAAAATACATGAGTGGATTAAGAATTGTCCATTGTGCCAAGAGAGGCCCCCAGTGGAGCATGCCACCCTTTATCAAGTGTCGCTAATTCCAGATTGGAGTGCTCCATTGGCAGAATTTATGCGATCGGGAACATTACCCAAAGAGGTTAGTCTAGCAAGAAGACGAAGCATGGAGCAAGAGGCTCAAGACTATGCCTTAGTAGGAGAAAACATATACCGAAGAGGCAAAGATGGTTACTTAAGACTATGCGTTGATGAATCAGACTATTTGAATGTCTTAGAAGCTGCACATAGTGGTGTTACGGGTGGACACTTTGGTCCTGATCGAGTAATCAAGACCATTCTATTCTCAGGACTTTGGTGGCCCACTCTTCATATGGATGCACATACCTATGTGAAGAAATGTGACACATGCCAACGTGCACAATATCCTATCAGAAAAGACGAGATGCCTTTGAGGCCCATGATGGGAGGATGTGCATTCTCAAAGTGGCGTATAAACTTTGTAGGTCCTATTAACCCCCCAGCTAGAAACTCCCATGCAGAGTACATCATTGTAGCCACATATTACCTTACCAAGTGGGTGGAAGTAAAAGCCACAACAAAGAATGATGCTCAAACAACAACTAAGTTCTTATTTGAGAATGTGTTCACAAGATATGGACTACCAATAGAGTTAGTGAGCGATAGAGGCACGCACTTCTTGAATGAAGTCATTGAAAATCTTCTCCAAGAATTCTTGGCGATACATAAGAAGTTTGCCCCCTATCATCCACAAGCTAATGGACAAGCTGAGAGCACAAACAAGATCCTATGTAATGTCTTGACCAAGCTTGTAAATAACAAACACTTTGATTGGGATAAACAGATTCATCATGCTATTTGGGCTTACCGAGTTGCGTACAAAACGGTACTCAATGCCACCCCATTTCAGATGCTCTTTGGACAGAATGATGTGCTACCATTAGATTTCTTAATCTCGACTTTAAAAGTAGCACAAGAGCATGAGTGGAATGGACATGAGTTGTCCTCTAGGATCTTTGATCTAGAACGCTTAGGTGAGATGAGGCTACGAGCGGCAGCAGGCATCTATGCTGCAAAGAAAAGACAAAAGGCATACTTTGATGCACACATCAAAGATAAAGGATTGAAAGATGGAGACCTAGTGCTGGTTTATACGCTAAAGCAACATGCCCGTAAGTTGGAAAAAAGAGGATATGGACCCATGATCATTAATAGAATTTCCACTAGCAGTGCAGTTCAGTTGGCCACTCTAGAGGGAGATATCTTGCCAAACTATATTAGTGGATGTAGAGTCAAGTTATACCAAGAACCTTTTACAGAGGATATGCTTACGAGACTCAACACTGCTAAGAAGCGAAAAGAAGAGGAGTTAAGGGTAAGGGAAGAAGCATAGGCAGAAACCAGAGAGCGTATTAGGCAAAATAAGTTAAGGCGACTAGGCCTAGATGTCAACTCAAAAGCCCCAAAATATCACATGGATATGTGCCAAAAATCAGGCATAATTACATCTCAAGTCATTTTTGATCCTGCCTCCTTATGGGGATCCATTTGAGAATGATTTGCGACTGTGTAGTGAGCACCTTTGGCCTATTCCTCCTTGGCTGGTTTCATGATTGTTGTGTCCCTTGTGGTTGGTGCTTTGGTTTTGTAGGGGCCGCTGATTTTGGCTTCCAAACCCATACCTCTATGGCTGGTCGCTTGACTCGTGTTGAAGAGGTTAGTTGGTTTACTTTTGTTCTTGGTGTTTGGTTCTGACCTTCACCTTGGCTTCTTTGTTGAGACTTTTCGCGTATGGGAGAGCATAGGTTGTTGTAGACGTAAGAGCTTCTTGGGTACCCACATATGTAATCACCCTTGTTGAGCTACAACTAATTTCTTAGGCACCCAAATTTGTCAGAGATCTTATGGTTGAGCTTGTCCAAGCTTCTTCCATCATCTTCTGGCCTGTTTGGCTTGCCTGGATGGGGTTTGTGGGGCCAAGGTTGGAGGTTGCTTGCCTTTGCGTACCCAAATCTGCATCATGCTTGGAACTACTTTCTTGTTGAATGGTGTCTTTCTATTTGCTATAGCAGTTTTCTTGAATTGTTCTGCTTGCTTCTTAGGTTGAACTACTGGGGATGCTTTACTCTTCAATAAAGAGGGAGGGTTTGCTTGCCTTTGCGACTGTCCTTCCATGATTGAGTCCTTCTGGATCATAGAGCTTTTGACACATACAACATCTTGCTTGTGAAGATTAGTCTTAGAGGAACTCAGAGAGTGTGTGGTGCCATGATCTGTGAGCGTGCAGTTCTCTAATTCTAATGTAATGCATTGTTCATGTACCCAAACTTGAAGAATTTGACTTCTTAGGTTTAAGTTAACTACATGGTCATATATCCAATCTTGACCCAAGACAAGTGGTTCTGTAAGGTTCTCATCTTGACACACTAGCACTTTGACTTTCATTGGAACATCTTGAAGGTAGATGGGAAGTTCCACCTCGCCCAAACAAGGGGTTTCCACACCTCCCAATCCTATGAGATGAGCTTCTATGGGATTGATGTTCAACTGCAAGTCTTGGCAGTAGGATAGTCTAACTGCACTACTTGTTGCACCTGAGTCAATCAATGCTTTCACAGTCCTTGCACCCTTTCCTTGTCCTATCTCTATGATCACAAAGAATTGTCATCTTGAGATCCAATGGATACCTCCACGACAGATGGCATCAACATCCGCAAATAACATCGAAAGCCTCGACGAGCGACAACCATGTGCTCCCTGCACAACCCTGTCTTCTGCACCATTCAGGCCATGCATTTCCAAAGTATGCATTAACATAGGGCCACATTACATGGCCGTGCATAGACACAACTAAGAGTCCCATGCACAAGAGCACATTGACATATGTCAATTATTTTTTCTGATACTAACATCTGTCGTCTTGTTTGGTGACATTGTCTCAAAAAAAAAAAAAACGAGAGAAGAGAGAAAGAGAGAGAGTTTGTTCCCAGGTTTGGCTCATGGAACATGAATGAGTCATGCTTAGTTGAAGGTGGAACCATTGATTACTGGACATTTATCAGTTTGGATAGAAGTGTGTCTCGGTTAGCAGATGATATTATTGTTGCTTTATCTGGTAGATGTCAAGAACTTGACATGAACATGCCATCCCCAACTTTGTTTCCCCTTACCTTGGTAGGAGGGAAGATCTTGAAGGCTCGCAACTTGAGAAATGATTAACTACTGTATGTCTGAGAGCATCCAAGGTGGTATTAGCAAGGGGTAGTTTTGGTACCCTGCAAATCCTTGTATGTATATTGGATGAGAAGACTCCTGCTTAGGGAGAGCTAAAGAGAATATGTGAAATAAGCTTGGTGTAGTTACCCAATGTTGTTTGTCAAGGAATATAAAGAAATTCAATTCCCAGTATTTGGCAAATCTTGCTTTGAAGAAAGAGGATAGGACCAAGCACTCGAAGCATCTCATTAGTGAATCATCCACAAGGACATTCATCCATCGAGGAAGAGGCACCATTGATCAGTCACTATGCTGAGAGTGCAACACAAAGAGCGGACTATCGATCGACCTTTCATGGTAATAATCCTCTACTTGGGTATCACGACAATACTGATAGATTAGGAAACCTCTTCGTCAGCGTACCCTTGAGCAATTCGCTCAAGACCCACTTTTTTCACCATGTTCTTTTTGCATTCCCCAAGTAAGCATGCATAGGGCTACATTACAAGGCCGTGCACAAGGCACATATTTTCCTCAACCCATGCACGAACACACTTACCCATCATTCAATATGGGTTATGAGTACTTGGCATGACTACTATGAACACCATTTTCGGAAGATCTAGAGGTCATCAATGGAGACTCAGAACGACACAGACATGTTGGAATCCAAGGAAGATGCACATACCAAGGGACTACAACTTGCAAAGGCTCGCACTGACAAATAAAGAACGGACAACCAACCTTGCCACATTTGGAAGATAGACGACTCCAGCTCCTACCGAATGGACACTACCTCTCAAAGCACTGCCTGGAACAACCATTACAACAAGGGTCTGTTAGGGACGACAGACTCGAGAGGGGGGGAGTGTTGGAACTCAAGGCCAAGCACAAGCATGGAAGCACATCAAATAGGTGGACACACACAAGAAGAAGGAGCAAGTAGGGAGCTCCAAGAAGTTTGTCAAATTTTCAGAAGAAATCCCTATAAAAATAGTGATTTTCATCACTAAAAAACCATTGTAAAAAACATTTTCTATTTTTGTAACTCCATTTTGTTCAAGCCGAGGAGTCCTTGAGTTTTAGGAGTATTAGAATTATCATCCTACCAATTTTCATAATTTTTAGACTTCATTTGAGCCCTCAAATAAGCCCTGGAACCTAATTTTCAACTAGGCCGGACACTAGGTCTAGACGGGGCCAAAACTAGTCAAAAAACTATAAAAGAGCTAGAGAGCTCATTTTTGGGGTTAGCTTGTTAGAGAATAGAGCTTTTGTAAGAGAACTCTTTTACAATCAAAGTTTTCCATTGTTCCTCTCTTTGATCTTGCCTTGTGTGCATGTGTGTGTATGTGTGTGCATGTTGGTGTGATTTCACTCACACACTTGTGCCTTCACTTACTCGTGGTCTTCATATCAGTCCTCTCACGTCTCCGCGGATTGACAAGTAAAGGAGGTGGTGCTTACGCTTGAGATACAACCCCCTACCTTTTAGAGGATGATGTGTCATGTATTTAAAGAATTCTTGAGGAAGAATTTGGAAGTCTATGTTGATGATCTCTGTGCTCATCCCAACATTAGACAAACCAATATCCCTGAGCTAGGAGCTATCTTTGACAAATGTAGAGAATATCAAGTCTGCTTGAACCCAAAAAAGTGTGTTTCATTATCAGGCAAGGCAAGATTCTAGGACACATATTGTCAAAGAACGGTTAATCTACGGATGAGGAGAAAGTTAGAGCTATTGTAGAGCTACCGAGGCCAAAGAATGTCAAGGAAGTACAGGATTTCATGGGGCATTGTGCCTATTATTACCAATTAATCAATATGTATTCGATCATTGCAAAGCCTCTGTATTCCCTCTTGACTAACTTTGAGTGGACTGAAGAATGTGAGAACTCCTTTAACGAGCTCAAGAGAAGATTGTGTTTAGCACCAATCTTGACTACCCTACATTGGAGCAAGCCATTCCATGTCCATGTGGATGCATCCAATTATGCTATTGGGTGTGTACTTGCACAACCAATTGGTGAAGGCAATATGGATCTTCTAATAGCTTACGCTAGTAGACAATTGAATGCGGCAGAACGAACTTATACTACTATAGAGAGAGAAGGATTAGGCATGGTATACGCAGTTAAAAAGTTTAGACACTATTTGCTTGCAAATAAATTTAAATTTTTTACAGACCATCAAGCATTACTCTACCTAATGAACAAACCTTGCAATACAGGCTGATTAGTAAGATGGTTCCTCTTACTAATGGAATATGACTTTGAAGTTGTGGTTAGGAAAGGTAGAACTCACCTTAGGGCGGATCCCCTTTCTCTATTGACTTCAGGAGAGTCCCCTCAAGGTGTATGAGATGAACTTCCTGATGCCTACTTGTTCAATCTAGAGGTAGTGCCTGATTGGGCCAAAACTATAGTGCCTATTTCGACCTTTGGACCTAAACATCCCATAGTGAGAACTAAAGATAAGGAAGTGATCAGATCTCAAAAATATCACGTACTAGCATGCCACATGTATAAGCATACCAATCAAGGCATATTAGGCAACAATCAGTGCAATATAAAGTACCTCTTGGCATGAAGCAGATCTGGATACACAAGGCTGAACAACCCTTGTCTCTAGAGATAGGATCCCAAAGATACGCCAAACGAGCTAGACAATCGAGGATTACAACACCGGAGTACCCTAGGCATCAATGTAGACAGACCATTTCTATTTGGGTCCCAAAGCAATCAATGAAGGCTATCCCAAATGCTAAACAAATATGGATGCCCAAGACTTGCTTATGAGCTCAAATAGCATCACCTCCACTCACAAGATTAAATCAACACTCACAGGCACTCTTGGCACAAATCCCAGGGCAAACATCTACACTCCACACCATTACATCTTCGGTCACACCTAGGAATGTCGAGAAATGGGTACCCAAAAAGTCCCAAATCCAACACAATCCAGTCCACAAACCTTTACATGTCATCACCACTAAAAGCTACGATCCCACGATCAAAGTTTGGGGACATAAACCTCGTATCAAACCCCCTGAACCAATTTTGTAAATCAGTCCACTCTGATGTAGGTGCATTCTGAGTACAGTGCACATCCCAAGTATGCATTTAGGGGGAATCACTAACCTACTAACCAACATTCACACACATCATGGGCACTCCAACCACTAACCCCTAACCACTTTGGATATCATGTTGGTATTGTGGAGGGAACACCATAACATCATGTTTCCTATGCAAAGCTAATGTGCTTCTCTTATTCTAGCAGATAAGCATCAGGAGCTACAAGCAGTAACATGGCAGAAATAGCAGGTGCGAGCTTACATGCAGGAGTAAGTATTGTGGGTATTGATACGGAGAATCTACCAATTGAAGTGCCACCAACAAAATGACCAGTAGAGTTGTGACACCTCCAACAAATACCCATACCGGACCCTCCCACAAGAATAATGAAGAGAGTCCATGCAAACTCTCACTAGTTCAATGGCATGTCAAGGCCCGTAGGAGATGCTAAGTATATCTGGGAGTCCAAGTGTGAGTATGACAAGTCATGGGTTCGATTCCAATTCTTTTCCAAAGAATTCGAGACTCTCCAAAACACACCAGAACTTCAAAGCATATGCCAATGTGCAGGGCTAGTGAACTACTTTGAGGCAACCCTACTGAAACCAGATTTTCTGCAGTGCTACTATTTGGTATCAACATTACAGGCAAATGAGGAAAAGGACCAACCAAGAACTTTTGTCCTTCCTTCCCTATTGGGCAACAATGAGTTGAAGAAGTTTGAACTTACTTTGGAGTTGGTGAGCTCAGCTTTGAACATGCACGGCACGCATGTGCCCTCAGAGAAGGATGCATTGATACCCAGTAACATGAAGAATCGCAAACTACAAACTTTAAAAGATATGGTGGCACTCACACCAAATGTATCCATCCCTCTCCGCATGTGTATGCAGCATTTTGCATTCCCTCGCCAAGATAGATTCACTCAATCCCACAAACGGATCTCGTTTGGCCTTTACTTGGCAGAGATGAGCGCATTAACTATTAAGCTCCCTGTATGGATTATGAAGCATCTATACAGAGCTAACAAACGGCCATCCAGGAAGCTAGTTGGTGAATGGATGTTGTGCAATAACACGTATCGTCTACAAATTATTAGCATACAACATACCCATCGAATGTGCATTGACTTGGTCACAACTATAGATGTTTAAAAGATACAAAACTGCCTCACATCAATCCAAGTGCATGAGAGGCTCAATTCCCTGTGTCTAGACACGTAAAGTTCTTACGACTCCAGAAGTCTCATCAGGAGGGGAAGCCACTGTGCATCCCTTTACAATTAGAATACCCAGGTCTGGATCTGACGGCACATCACAAGCTTCCCCATCTGCTCCTCCCGCCCTAGTGGAATTTGCATTTGCTACCACCGGAGACATTGAAGGGATGAGCACCTTCAACTTTGAATCATTCTTGTAGAATACACAACTTTCTGATGTAGAATTCTTTTCAGACATAGAAGAACAGGGCACCTCTTCCCAAAGATGGAGGAAATCCACAGAAGGCCACCATGTACATTGGGATGGTGCTCAGCAGAGAACTTTATCTCAACAACTAGAACACCCAGAGCATGAAGAAGCGGAAGAGGAAGAAGCAGAAGAAGAAGAAACCACCGGTGCCCCAGCATATATAGCGGAACTCCGAAGGTTGTATCAAATCATGGAACGAGTGTGGGTGCAACAATTGCTCACCGAATAGAAGAGTAGAATTCTCATGGTTGAGCTATTGGAAGAACTTGGAGTTGACTCTGAATACAGCGAAGGTCTCCTATTGATGGCAGAAACTTATGGTATAGTGGAAGCAGTCCAATCAGCGATACAGAGGCCTCCCGTTCAATATGATCTATGAAGATTCCAAACACGACCATGGTCTAGTAAAAACATCCAGATTCCCATTACCACTGTGGAAGAACCTATTATGACATCTGAACCAATCGGAACAACCTCCCCAGCAGCAAGAACTCCTGGCCAAGAACACACAGTCACCCATGAAGAGTCCACTGAACCATTATCATCGACCCCCCCACCATCACCTCCTCGAACAGAAGTTGAAGATATCACCTCAACTACCCAACCCACAGAGCAAACCTTCATCTTCCATAGTCCCACTTCCAGTTCAACTTTGTTCTCCTTCTTTGACAACCCTGTATATCATGCCACCACCATCACAACCCAATCTCTCACGGAGATCTCCATAGGCCAACCAGCCTCCACGATCTCTGTCATCGGACATCCCAACACTAGATCCACATTTCTTGGATTCCCTGTCACCACGCCTCCATTCATGACCTTCCCGCCTCTAGGCTCACATTTCCCACCCCCATCCCACCTATCCTTCAACATGTCCATGATTTCCTTTCTAGAATGTTTCAAACCACTACTCAACCCTTCTCGTCGATCCCATTCCCAACATCCACACCACACCGATTCACCATTCCAATATATATGGTAGACACCACTCTCACGTCCCCGGTTGAGAGCATGGACATTTCACCACCAATGGCACCTCCACCTCCCCCCATCCCTCCTCCACCAATTTGATCGGCACACACATCTCTAGTAAACACAACATTCACACTTCCCAATCACCATTTCCCTCCCCATGCGTCCTCCACTATAGAAACTACAACTTCATCTATAAATAATGCATTCGACACCATGTTCGCGTGTATGTTGCAGCTAAGAACAGGATACAATCAGCTACAAGAACATAACCAACGATTACAAGAGCACTCTCAAGCACTACAACATCGCCTCATTACACTGGAAGAGCATAACGCCAGTCTCCAAACACAATTTCAGACCTTATAGGAGGCTCATAGCATATTGGAAGCAAAGTTACAGAATGTAGACGAAGAAGCGATCCAAGTGGTGGAAGGCCATCTACACATATAGCTAGAATGCAACTCAAAACTCGAGCGCAATATGGCACTACTCAAGCAACACCTGGCAGTGGTTCATGAGGAAAATCGACATCTACAACTACAAAACCAAGAAAACTTAGAGGTATTCATCAAAAGCATACCCAGTGCACCCATTAGTCCCTGAAAATTTCAAGTTGTGATCCCTGAAAGCATCAAAATCATTCTTGAATACTATGCCACTTTACTCGAGGAACATGACTAGTTAATAGAGGAATTGGATCAACTGAAACAGCAACGACAGAAGGATGTGATAGTTGTGCCCCAAGACATAGCCTCAACCTCGTCTCTTATCACTGACTGAGAAACCCTACAGGACCTACAAAACCAATTCATAGAATTTCAAGCGCGACTACCATAGTACGAAAGGCCTCCATCCCCACCAAGGCTCCCACAGATGAAGAGACAGTATCTATTCCTGTGGAACAAACATTCGAAGAAGACTATGAGCCACAACCCATTCCAAGTGGAGAACAAACAGCTGAAGGCCAAGACACATTTGAAGCGCCACGACCCCCGTGGTTAAAATAGGTGGAAGAAATTGGGCGTTCTCATGAAGACCGCACGGTGGTGCAAAATCGAGCAATGTGCGTCATCGAAGAAATAGTATTACAATCCATTTATTTTCAAGAACTTGGCACCGAGACATCTCATCATATCATTCAAACTCTAATACCAGCCTTACTATGTCATTCTGTCCAATTACAATGCGAAAATACAGAGTCACTAGGAGGATCTCCTCCTTCATGACCTAGTTTCAACCCGACGACCTCCCCAGATGCATAGAAGGACAAGATCTATCAACCGACATGGCAGCAGAGGCTTTTAGAAACATACCCGAAAATGTTGCGTACATGGAACCACGTGCCTCTACATCTAATTTACAATCCATGCTACGGTCCAGTTCCACGGCAGAGATCATGAAAGGCATTCAACATTAAAGTGCAGAACAATGCACAATGCAAGGAATGGCTCAACTATCCTTACATAGCGCCATCGCAGGGACCACCATCAATAGCTTACATGATAGCAACAATCCGACACTGGATGCCTTGACTGAAACCCATGCCAGATGTGGCGGCATAAATGATGTTGAAAATTCTAGATATGATGCAAGTGCTTTTCAAGACCTGTTGTAATACACAAGCACCCCAAGTGGCTCTACCGAGCTTCACCAATGGCAACTACGACCTAGTCTATGACATGAGCACCACCCCAAGCATTCGAGTCGCCTATGCTTGGCATGCACGAATCAAGTACCTCCCTGCATGTTATAAACAAACATTGGAAGACATGTTCAGTTAAGGATTCTAGGAATATGACTCGAAGGTGTTCACACCTAAGCCCACACACCTGCTTCATCTATTTGCATGCGAAAAAGCCATGTACTCAGAGTACTACATGACACTGCAAACAGATATCCCAGGTGCCATCAATTGGGAGACATTGCAAGGTGATTCGGCACGAGGGTTACGGCTATGCAAACACGAGTTGGCTACTAACGTCCTCCAGTACTATATCGATCACCCTACTGAACAAAGGTCTGTCGGGGGCGATAGATGCTAGAGAGGGGGAGTGTTGGCATACAAGATATAATAAGAGCATACAGGCACCAAAGAGAAGTCAAGCACGGTCCGGCAATGAGGCCTAATCATTTTTTTCTAAACTTACTTCCAATTAAGAGTGATTTTAATCACTACCCAAACATTGTAAATCCCTTTTTTGGTAGAATAGACTCCATTTTGTTCAATTCGAGGAGTCCCTTAGCTTGAGGAGTGTTAGAAGTAGCTACATACCAATTTCCATAATTTTTAGATTCCGTTTGAGCCCTCAAATAAGCTCTAGAACCTAATTTTTAACTAGGTTGGACACTAGGTCTGGATAGGGCCAAAGCTAGTCAAAAAACTATAAATAGACCTAGAGAGCTCATTTTTGGGGTGGATTTTTTAGTGAATTGAAATTGTGTAAGAGACTTTTTTTTACTAATGCAAAGAACTCCATTGTTCCTCTCCTTGTTCTTGCCTTACACTTGTGCCATCACTTGCTCGTAGTCTTCATACTAGTCCTCACGTCTCCACGGATTGACAATTATGAGGTGGATCTACTCACGTTGGTACTTGCTAGTGTGCTAGAGTGACACTCACCAATGCACGTATTACTTTTCAAAGGCTGATGTGTCATGTATTTAAGGACTTCTTGAGGAAGAAATTAGAAGTCTATGTGGATAATTTGTGTGCCCATTCCCACATAAGACAAACACACATCCCAAAGATCAAGAAAATCTTTGACAAATGTAGAGAGTATCAAGTGTGCTTAAACCTAGAGAAATGTGTCTTCATGGTCAAGCAAATGAAAATTTTTGGGCCATCTTGTGTCAAAAAACGGCATATCTACGAGTAAAGATAAGGTGACAATGATAGTTGAGTTACCAGTACCTAGGACTGTCAAGGAAGTACAAGACTTTATGGGACACTCTAGATATTACAACCACTCTATCCACATGTATGCTATTATTGCACAGCCTCTATACAAACCCTTGACTAACTTTGAGTGGAATGAAGAATGTGCGACATCTTTCAATGAACTAAAATGATGATTGTGCTCAGCCCCTATATTGATAACACCTAACTAGAATAAGCCATTCCATGCTCATGTGGATGCTTCCAATTACGCTATTGGTTATGTGCTAGCACAGTCGACAGGTGAAGAGAACATAGAACTTCCAATAGCATATATGAGTAGGCAATTAAATACCGCAAAAAGAAATTACATGACCACTGAGAGAGAAGGCTCAGGCACGTCTATGCAGTTAAAACCTTAAACATTATTTTCTTGCAAATAAGTTTAAATTCTTTACAAACCACCAAGCTCTACTCTACCTAGTGAGCAAGCCTTGCAATATGGGTAGATTAATAAGATGGTTTCTCTTACTAACAGAATATTGTTGGTGGACTTGATATTGCCAATGAGGTTGTAATCATATTTGAATTTATACATTCATCATTTATTTCTTCTTTGATTTGTTCTCTGCTATACGCACTCATAATAGTAAACTTCATAAGCTCATATCTCGGGCTATATGATTTTCAGAGTTTTAAAGTGCATTAGGATATCTCTCTATGTCTAGTTTTTTCTCAAAAATTTCATGTCCATTGGATTTACCATTTCTGAGAAATCTACACTTTACTGCTCACTGGTCTATCTCTACAGGGCCCCGAGAATGGCAGGGATGTTCCTGACTTTGATAAAACTTTTTCTCACTACTCAATTGATGAATTTAAGTGTTTTAACTTGGATTGGAAAGCTTGCTAATTCTATTTGATATTTCCAAACGGAATTTTTCTAATTCCTACTAAGTTGAGAGCACTGTTCATTTTTTCTAGTAGATGTATGTACAAAAATAGCAAGTTTTGGGAGCTAGTCACTTTGCACTAGTTTGTCTTGACTCAAACTTTTGAAATACTTGTTCCAAAGCACTTGGGTGACTTTTTTGTGGATTTAGGAAGCTCAAAGGGTCTACTAACCAATTGTGAAGTCTTAGTTGGCTAGTGTGAAGCTAGTTGTAGAAGAACCAATTCATCTTCAGATTGCATCCACCATCTCTCTCCATAGTGGTATCAGAGTCTAATTCCTACCATGTTGAGAGCATTGTTCAGTTTTTCCGACAGTGTATGTACAGAAATAGCAAGTCTTGGGAGCTAGTCACTTTGCAACTAGTCTGTCTTGACTCAAACTTTTGAGATACTTGTTCCAAAGCACTTGGGTAATTTTTTCGTGGATTTAGGAAGCTCAAAGGGTCTACTAACCAACTCTGAAGTCTCAATTGGCTGGTGTGAAGCTGATTATAGCAGCACCAATTCATCTTCAGATCGCATCCACCATCTCTCTCCAAAAATATGATTTTGAAGTAGTAGTTAGGAAAGGGAAGACTCATCTACTCATCTTAGGGGGCATCACCTTTCGTGACTTACTTCAAGAGAATCCATAGATGGAGTGGTAGAAATCTTCACATTCAAACCGAAAAATTGTGTGGTCAAAAGACGATGAAGTAGTTAAATCACAAAGATATCACATACTCACAAGGAGCATTTGCAAATAGAGTGATCAAGGAATTTTAGCTTGTTGTTTGGAAGAGAAAGTGCACGATAAATGGTTGCAACTTGCACAAGTAGGTTCATTAGGGCAATACCACTCAAAAAACAGAACCCTATAGACACTAAAATGATTAGGCATATATTTGCCAACAATGGAAGTAGATGTCTATTGGTTGATCAAAGATTGTCCAACTTGTATTAGTAGACCCCCTGTCAAACATGCCACTTTATATCAAATGTCTCTAGTACCTAATTCGAGCAGCCCTATAGTAGACTTCTTAAGTACGAAAACATTTCCACAAGAAATGACATTAGCATGATGAAGGAGTCTAGACCAAGAGGCTCAAGGCTATAAACTCATTGGAGATAATCTATACAAATGGAGATGAGATGGATATCTAAGACTTTGTGTCCATGAGATCGAATATTTGAAGATATTAGAAACGACACACCAAGGTGTTGTTGGTGACACTTTGGACCTAATCAAGTGATCAAAGCTATACTATTTTTAGGTCTATGGTGGCCCACACTTCATATGGATGCACATACCTATGTGAAGAGGTGTGACACATGTCAACAAACTCAATATCTAATTTGCAGAGACAAGATGCCACTAAGACCCATGATGGGAGGACATGCCTTCTCTAAGTGGGGCATAGACTTTGTAGGATTGATTACCCCCTGTAAGAGGCTCTCATGCAGAATACATAATTGTCACCACAGATTATCTTACCAAATGGGTAGAAATGAAGGCCACAAGAAAGAATGATGCACAAACGATCGAAAAGTTCTTGTTTGAAAAATGTATTCACAAGGTATGGGTTGCCTATAGAATTGGTGAGTGATTGAGGAACTCATTTCTTAAACAAAGTGATTGAATATATGTTGCAAGATTTTATGGTGATTCACAAGATGTTCACACCATATCATCCACATGCCAATGGACAGGAAGAGAGTATTAACAAGATCCTATGCAATGTATTGACTAAGCTCATAGACAACAAATGCTATGACTCGGACAAACAGTTACAGCACACTATTTGGCCATATCGAGTGGCCTATAAAACAATACTCAATGCAACTCCCTTTCAGATAGTCTTTCTTTGAATATGGTGCTCCCCGTGGATTTCTTGATACCCACCCTCAAGGTTGCACAAGAGCATCAATGGATAGGCCATGAGCTATCATCTAGGATTATGGACTTAGAACACTTAGGAGACACTAGGTTAAGGGTAGTAGCAAGAATATATGCAACCAAGAAGAGGTAGAAGTCTTATTTCTATGTGCATGTGAAAGAAAAGGGCTTTAGAGTTGGTGATTTAGTATTGGTCAATACTTTGAAGTAACATGCTTGTAAGTTGGGAAAACATAGTTATGGTCCTATGATACACAATAGACTGTAAACAAGTGTTGTGAAACTAGCCACCTTAGAAGGAGATGTAAGGTCAAATTTCATTACTGGATGTAAACTCTAGCTTTATTAAGAACACTTGACCGAAGAAATGCTTAGACGACTTATTTTGGCTAGGAAGCACAAAGAGGAAGAGAAAGGAATTCAAGGAGAAGCTCGAGATGAAGCTCTAGAGTGCATTAAATGTTTGAAGTTAAGGTGTAGACAATTATAGAAGAGCTTCATCTTGTGAGTATCATTCCTTGAGTAGATACCACATGGAAATGTGTCAAGCAAAGAGGAATGCTTCTCCTAGCATAGTTGACAGATAATGCCACTTGATGATGTACACATCCAACTTAGTGATGCAATCACTAAGATAAGAGCATCGTGATGCAAAGTCAAATCTTTGTGATGCAATTACTTTTTTGAGCTTGATGATGTTGTCATGAAAACCCACATGGAGGAGCCACCAATTGATAAACCTTGCACTTCACGATGGTGCCCATCTATCCTTGATTATAGATCTATTCAAAGCTCATAAATCTATTGGAAATCCTTCTTCTCTCACTTTAATCACCTAAACAAGTGTCTAATCAAGTCAAAACACTTAAAAAAGTTGCAATTCAAGGTAGATAATACTTCCACAACTCTAAAACCAGTGTCAAACACCCAAAATCAAGCAATGCACTCATTCAAAAATCATGGAAAAAATACAAACACAAGTTTTGCTAGAAGAGAGTTCACTCTACATTCAACAAAATTGTATGTTACAAGTAAGGTTTTGGTCTTTTTGTAGGCCTTTCTCAAGACCCTTCCTTTTTTATTTTGAAACGTCCTTAAAAAATAAAAGATCCTACTCTAGATTACCTCCTCACTTGCAGATTTTTAAGGGAAGAATGTTTCCTCTTACAAGAAAACTATTTTACAACTATATACAAATTTCTTTGCCTATGAAAATGCTTTGGGAAAACTTGAATATTTTATGTGTCACATACTATATAACACCTCTTTAGAACATAAAATTTAGCATCATAAGCATATTTCTTGAAATCTACATCCAAGAGATACTTATCCATATGTTGGTAAGTATGCTCTAGGGGGTTGTTTTAGCCCATACAACGCCTTAGGTCAACTTACAGACCTTGTTCTCTAATGGAGAGTCTCAAACTTTGGTAGCTGAGACACATATATCTCCTCCTTGATGTCTCCATTCAAAAATGCTATTTTGATATCCATGTGATAGATTGGCCATTGTTAATGAACAACCATAGTTAGTACTATTCGAATAGTAGTCATCCTTGCAGTTGGGACAAATGACTCATAAAAGTCAATCCCTTCGACTTGTGAGTGGCCCTGTGCAACAAGTCTTGCTCTATACTTCTCTAAAGTACCATCAACCTTGTATTTTATCTTTCAAACTCACTTGCTGCCAATGACTTTGCACTTAGGGGAGCGATCCACTAGCTCCCAAGTTCTATTCTTCATGATGTCGTATTATGTTTGCATGGAAACCCTCCAATTATGTTCTTGAATGAGCTCAACCATCAAGGTTGTGTTTACAAATGGGCACTTGCCCATCTTTGTTCCTCGTCTTTGTGATTGCCTTGGTCCATATGGAATTGTGATTACACGATGACTTCAAGACTCATCATCAGAAGATAATGCTTCCTCTTGTGTAGAAGAGAGAATTCTTGGGCCAAGGTCATAGTGGATTGCCCCTTCGCTTGATGATAAAGTGGAAACCCTCTTTTCCTCCTCCATTGCATGTGATTGCTCCATTATATCATGATCCACCATGACCTTTAGCCTCGAGGTCGCAAAGCTTATATACCTTCTTATCCTCATTGTATAAGAATATACATTTAATGCTTTTTGGTTGAAGCTTGTCTTGCTCCCTATCTAGAACATCATGGAGCTTTTCCATCAAGTGCCTTGATGTAACTTTGATTCAAGATGTAGATAGCAATGTTGAAATCTATTAGTAGCATGCACATGAATCACACTTGAGACAATGTGTCTTCCCATGACAATCTTGAAAACTTACGAAAACAGTTACTCAAATTGACACAAAAATTGATGCCGAAACCAAAATACTCCATTTCCTGAACATACAACTGAGAGGCTCAAGCTAGAAAAAGACCTGTTAAAGACACATTCAAGCCTATGCAAGGTCAATGGAGACGTGAATACCATAAAAATGCTCCAGATGTTTTCACAGGTGTATCCAAAATCCAAATCACTTCACCCTAAAAGAGGACCAGAGAACAGGAAAAACCCAGAGATTCTTTGGTACTTTTCCAAACTAATCATGAAAAGATATGGATACAGAAAAATATTATGTACAACTATTTACAACAATTGTGATGATGGAAAAAAAGTTCACCGAAGCTATGTGAGGCATCTGAGCATTCCACTGCCCAAAAACATTCTATGTAGATGAAAATGACATACATATAGGAGGATTCACCCCACACAAAGCAAGAATAGCAGAAGGTATGGTCCAAATTCCATCTCCACAAATCATCCCTGAAGCTATGGCCCCAGCATATACATCAGCCTCTTTCCTGTTAAGCCTCTCCCATACGAAGAGAATGACAGAACCCACGAACATGTCCACTGCAAAATATGCTCCAATATAGAAAGGGATTGCTATAGCCATCGGGATGGGAATGAATTGGGCATATTTCAAAGGAACTGAATCTCTCAGTACATTAAGTGCCAAGGCCGCTGCAAAAAAACCACAACATAATTCAAGGCAGTGTGAGGGAAGCGCAGAGAACCCCTGAACTCCAATGAGAGACATCTCTCTGTAAATCACAGCCATGGGGGCTTGGTATTCCCCATCAGGATTTCCAATGTCAAAGGCTACCCAAAACATCCAAAACGTTAGAGGTGCCACAATGACACCCATCAAAGTTCCAGCTAGCTGACTCACAAACATTGACCTTGGTGAAGATGCAGTGAGATAACCAGTCTTGAAATCTTGCATCAAGTCAGATGCTGTTGAGACGATACTCATCATCACCCCACAAGCAGCAAGCCCAGCCATCACTCCGCCATTGCTGCCTGCCCATGACGCAAATACAAAGAGGCCTAGCTTCCCATATGTGCTTGCCAAACTCCAATCAGTTAAACCAGCTCCATATGCATTGCAAAATGCCAGAGCAGGAGCTACCAAGTAGCATAAGAGTACAAAATACCATTTCAAAGGTGGGAACAATAGGGGAATAATTCCCACTGCAACAGCTGCCAGTGCAACATATCCACAAGCTGCAACCCATGAGGGCACACCTTCTTTCATGAAAATTTCATCCAGCTTTTGCTCTTCTACGAGCTCACCTTCTGCATGATCACAAAAACAAACAGAATATGCTCAGTCTGGAGTCCATGCAAAGAAGAGAAGACAAAATATTATTTCTATGAACCGACACTTGCCTTCAGGAACACTGACAATTGGAAGCTGTTGTTTGGTCTTACTGTTAGCATAAATAGTTTTGCCTGTGATAATTAATATTTTTGCCAAGTTATAAACACCATCTCCAAGAATCACAGATATAGCCACAAAAACCTAACAGCAAAAAAATAAATAAGTAAATCACAAAGAAATTAAACACATGAAATTTGAACCCAGCCACATGTACATTCAGATCACGCTGGATTCTACCGATGGATAATACAAATCATTCACATCACCCAAGGTCACAGCCAGGCATCATGTCATAATGAATAGATAGATGTAGAGCAGATGTTAAATTATCTGGTAAGTTGAATGAAAAGCATCCTCAACAAAGTGGACACTCATGTGAAAAAACTATAATGTCATAATTTGATCCTGCAGTTGAAATTCAAATAACAACTTTAATTGCCAAGCCAAGAACAATGTAAGTCATGGAACTACATCTAAAAGTTGGGATACAAATTTGTGAAGCACATGTCCTTATTTGTACACTTCTAACTGATGTAGCATTGGTTCATGGCCCAGCCTTTCAAAAAATAACTTCTTCTAAATTCTCAAATAGCAAGAACACAAGCCTCTAGTACTTACCTTATAACCATAAAGTCCTTTAAAATCATTGCTGCCAAGCCCATCTGGATACCAGTCTCCTGCCTTGGAAGTGATGTATGGCCACAAAATTCCCCACGAGAGGATTGCTCCAAACATAACAGAGCAATTAACTATGTGAGGGCAGATGATACCCACACCAACATATGTAGCACTGAAATCAAAATAGAACCTGAAAACATTTGATACTTCAAGAATCAGCAAGTCATGAACATGTCTGACATTAAGTACACTGTATTACAAAGAAAGCATACACACTGTAGATCATTAAAAACAAAATAAATTCCTTTGAAAAATGTATGCACCCATGCAACACAGGTTTACTAAAAATGACGAAGGGGGATAGATATCAAATGCCTGATCACTACACACTATGGTACAAGCAAAGGATCAAAACCAGCAATAAGGTGCGTGTGCGTGTGTGCCCGTCTGTGTGTGTGCGCGCATGTGTGTGTGTGTGTGTGTGTGTGTGTGTGTGTGTGTGTGTGTGTGTGTGTGTGTGTGTGTGTTGGGGGGGGGGGGGGGGGGGGGGGGGGGGGGCGCGCGCGCGCGTGCCACACGATGAATACACAACTGCATTCTACATAAGCTGAGATAACAATGAAGGTAGCAACACACATGAATGTCCAAAGAACTTCAAGTCATGAGTCATCACCTTCGTGCAACTTGCTCACGTGTTCCAATGTTGCAATTTGCCTCAAATTATGTGCATGAAGTCTGATGGTGTTGGAGTTAGACGTCTGCGGAAGCACGCAAATAGCACAAGAAAGAAGAAGAAGCTTGGAGCACAACACACAATATTGAAATGTATTACCACTAGAATGTACAAAGATAAGTAGCCCGTTAGGGCAATAGGCGTATATACAAGCCGGGAGGGAAAAACCTCCTAAAGAGGGAAAAAGTACCCCGGCAGTCCTAAAGTGTTCACACACATCACTACCTAAATATATTAACAAATCCCCCTTGGGAGTGATGCGGTGAACAATGAGCTGGCACTCATGTATAAGGAAATGCCAAGCTATGTGGAATCAATGCACAAAAGGAAGTAAGCCCAAAGCTTTGCAGAAAGCTTCAAACTTCTCCCTAGGCAGAGCCTTCGTAAAAAGGTCTGCAATGTTCTCCTGTGTAGGCACATATGCCAAGCTGATCCCCCAGGAAGAGCCTTCGTAAAAAGGTCTGCAATGTTCTCTTGTGTGGGCACATATCCCCAGCAGAGAACCTCTCCCTGACATAATGATAATGCACCTCAATGTGCTTAGTGCGAGCATGGAACATAGGGTTCCTCGCAACTTCCAATGCACTCTGACTGTCAGTGAATATGGTGGTGGAAGAAGACTTACCAACACCAAAATCAGCCATAAGACATCTGAGCCACACACACTCAACAATCGCTGTGAAAGCTTCCCTTTACTCAGCCTCACAACTGGAAGTAGCCATAGTAGGCTGCTTCTTGCTCAACCAAGATATACATGAGCTACCAAACATGAAGCAAAAGCCACTGGTGGACACACGAGTGTCATAGCAACCAGCCCAATCACTGTCACAAAAGCCAAGTAAATTTGGCTGTAGGGTTGGATTCTGACTCGTCGGGAATGTTTTTCCTGACTAGTAGCTGACTTGTAACTGACTTGGCGTCAGATACCTATTCCTGGCCTTACCCTTGCAGCCATACACATTTGTTTATTTTTGCAGTCAGCAGGTCTACAACTCATGAATTCACTACCAATCTATAGTTCACAGTACTTACAATTCATTTTTGTCCTCTAACTATCTATTGTGCTGGATTATCCACCTGCTGTGTAATTCAGTCTACTGAGCACTTGAATGTCTATTTTTGTAACATGCTTATTGTGTATTTGAATTGCTAAATCTCTCGCAGTTCTTGCTTTTATTTTTGTGTCACTATTTAGAGTATTTCTTGCAGCTCGATCAGGGAAAACAATTGGATAATACAGCTCTATACCATTTGTTGTGTAAACATTCTACTCTCTGCAGTCAGCGTACTCTCATATCTGTACATACATGATAAAAGTTTCCCCTGCTTATTTTCAAGCATTTCTTTAAACTCACTTGAATGAAATGACTTGGTGGCCAGCTGTTGCAGTACATTCACGGTACCTTGGTTGCATGTTCAAAAAGGACAGTGTACTTTTGGGTTGTCACATCTTCAATAATGTAGGGATTTGCTTTGGTTTACTATCACATAACTGAATGCATTGAGCTTTGGCATGTTTTAGCCATTCTCAATAATGTTAAATAATTTCTGTTTGGAAGAACATTGTTTGCTGACAATTTTCCATTGCCCATGCATTTCATAACACCATACGTCTCAAAAGCATGAAAAATTTAAGAATGTTGCTCAAAACGCTTCGTCAAAACTTGAAGGCTTATAAAAAGTATTGGAAACAATGCAATATATGATATTTGATTATATCATTCACAAATCATAAACATATGCCATGTGACATAGACTCATAGACATGTATATGTATGTATATGTATTTCATATATTTTTTTTTTAAAAAGGGTCGCGTCAAGAAACGTCAGAAACATTTTTCTTAACTCATCATAAGTCGGAATCTCGTCAAAAGTCAGAAGTCAGAATCCCGTCAATAACAACTATGTATGGCGGTAGTGATCCCCCCTTGGGATAAAACAATCCAAGTAGCTGAGTACCACTCAAGTAGCGAACGATGCTCTTAACCGCCTGCCAATGCTTGACACTTGGGCAATGCATAAACCTGATCATTTGTGAGACGACAAACTGAATATATGGCCGAGTAATGCATAAGTAAATCAAGTATCCAACAGCCTCCTGATAGAAAACAGCATCAAATGCATCTTCAGCATCATGAAGACTCAATCGTAAACCTGTGTCCATAGGAGTGTCCATAGGTTTACAGTCTTCAAGGCCAAAATACTTCAATAATGTGTCAATATATTTCGTTTGACACAAAGCCATTCCACCGTCAACTAGCATAAACTGAATGCCCAAATAGTGATGCAAATGCCCCAAATCAGACATCTCAAATGAGGCATGCAAATCAGCCTTAAAATCAGCAATATGTGTGTCATGAGGACCAGTGAGCAACATGTGATCAACATACATCACAATGATCAAAAGCACATCATTAGCACGCTTAACATATAAGGTGCTTTCAGTTGGACTATTCTCAAAACCATGTGCAATGAGATAGGCATATATCTTTTCATATCAAGCACGTGGTGCTTGCTTTAAGCCATATAATGCCTTCTTTAACATGCACACCTGGTTTTCATGCCCTTTCTGCACAAAACCACAAGGCTGAAAAACCTACACTTCTTCATGCAAATCACCATTCAAAAATGTTGTTTTAATGTCCAACTGCATCTGACATAGCCTGAGAATTATATACTGCACATGCAAAATCATTTACAAAACTTTCATAGTCCATGAAGTAAAGATAGTTCCCAAAAGAAGGTGTCTGCATAGGACCACAGACATCACTATGTACAAGCTTCAATTTCTGAGTAGCCCGAAATGAACCATCTTTTGGAAAGGAAGAACGTTGCATTTTGCCAAAAATACAATCTTCATATACATGTTTACCCGGTGCCTCAAGTTTGAGCAAAGAGGACACCATTTCAGATTTCTGCAAACGTAGAAAACTAGCAAAATTCAAATGACCAAAGCGTACATGCCAAAGTTTTGCATCTGACATAGCTTGAGAATCATGTACTGCACATGCCAAATCATTTACAGATCTTTCATAGTCTATGAAGTAAAGATAGTTCCCAAAAGAAGGTGTTTGCATAAGACCACAGACATCACTATGTAGAAGCTGCAATTTCTGAGTAGCCCGAACTGAACCATCTTTTGGAAAGGAAGAACATTGCATTTGGCCCAAACTACACACTTCATATACATGTTCTCGGTGTCTCAAGTTTGGGCAAAGAGGACACCATTTCAGATTTTTGCAGGCATAGAAAACTAACAAAATTCAGATGTCCAAAGCGTTCATGCAAAAGCTTTGCATCTGACATAGCCTGAGAATCATGTACTCCACATGCCAAATCATTTACAGATCTTTGATAGTCTATGAGCTTATACAGCCCACGACATAAAATGCCAGAAGTAATAATGACATCACCATTTGATAGATCATGAACTGTACATCTGTCATCAACAAATTTCACAACCAAGCCAATCTTGGCTAATGCAAAAGCTGATAACATTTTTTTTTAATCCCTGGCACGAACAAAGCATCTGACAAAGTGAAAGAACTACCGTCAGCAGTAGTCAAAATGATCTTACCAACTCCCATAACAGAATAGGAGTTATTGGCGCATGTAACAGTATTCCCTGTAGGGGAAGGCTCGAGTGAAGAGAAGAAACTGCGCTGCGAGGTAATATGTTTGGTCGCCCCATTGTCAAAGTACCAAACATCTGAGTCTACTGCAGACATGCACTGCTCATGAGAAGATGGGTCAAAACTGCAAATAGTAGTAAACGCCCATTCTTCTTCTTGCACAAGATTAGCAGACTCTACTTTTGGTGTAGAGGCCTCTTTCTTCTTTGCCTCTTTAGCAGCCAGTTTTGGACAGATCTTGATGACATGATCATTTGCTTTACAGTATTTGCAAAACAATTTCTGCTTTTCTGATTTCTTCTCATCCTTGTCTTCCTTCTTAGAATGTGCAGCATTTGCAGATTGTTGCTTACTAGTAGGAGAGCTCCATTTACCTTTGCCCTTCTGACTAGCCACGAAATCTTGATCTGTAGCGCGCATAATAGACCTATTCTGCTTAGATTGATCTTCCTTCCAGAGAACAGAGACTAACTCCTCAAATGACAAGGCATTTGGATTCCCTTTCATCATCAACGAAGAGTAGAAGCAAAACATTGATATGAGTCAGGAAGACCATTCAGAACGATATGCACAAGTGAGCTATAAGCTATCTGTTATAACTTCATGAGCAGAAATCAACTCCTCTTTCTAATCCTTAATCTTTGTGAGAAAATTGTCCATAGAATCACCTTCATTCATGTGCTCACTCTCCAATTGTTTCCGGAGGTAAGCAACACGAGCCTCATTCCTAGCCTGGTACAATGTGGTACGTGTATCCCAAGCATCCTTAGCTGTTCTGCAAGAGCGAATGTTAGAAATAATGGCACGTTTGACAGACAAAACTATCAATGCATGTGCCCGAGCATCACTGCCATCCCAACGAATTTGCTTTGTAGTAGGTGCAACAGAAACAAGAGCAGGAACAACAGTCTGCAGAATATCGTCATCTTCAACACCATCTCCATCAACTCCTACACCTGTATATGCAGTATCTGTACTCGCAAGTGTAACAGGACGTCTTTCAACACCTTGCACAATATTACATAGTCCCTTTGCGACCAATACATGACGCATCATATAAGCTCATAATGGGTAGTTGGTACCATCCAACTTATCCTTAACAGCCAACATACGGAATACATCACTCAACCTTGGCCGGTGACTAAAATACCTTGATGTAGAAAATTGACTCTATCTCAAAAACTTGAAGAGAACTTCCCCGACGAATTCTGCTAAACCTGTTGCACACTTTGAGACGCTTATACTGGCGAACCGAAACTAATATATACCTTTGGCATAAAAAGACGAAATAGCCTACGTAAGCACTGCGATAGTGCGTTCGGAGGCCAAAACGAGCCAGCTCGCGATTTCGGAACCACAAAACGAAGCTGTTTTGATCGCTGAAACACCCTGAGTATGCTTACCAAAGATCGTATGATTCTCAGACTCCAACCGGAGAGGTGTAGACAACGCCCTAGATGAAGCGACGACCTTCTCTAATATCAATTGTTGGAGTTAGACATCTGCGGAAGCACGCGAATAACACAAGAAAGAAGAAGAAGAAGCTTGGAGCACAACACACAATACTGAAATGTATTACCACTAGAATGTACGAAGATAAGTAGCCCATTAGGGCAATAGGCATATATACAAGCCGAGGGAAAAACCTCCTAAAGAGGGAAAAAAGTGCCCCGACGGTCCTAGAGAACTACCTAAATATATCAACAAATGGAAATTGCATTTTTTACCAAAGGTTTCAATAAATATATGAAAAAGGTTACGAACGTTCAATGGAACTCATGTTCGGTACCAAACTTTCGAAACGTGTATGGAACACATTCCAATCCAACTTTGGTAGTGTGCCTACTAATGATTAGCATGACATGTTTGTTTCAATTATGAAAGAGTGTAATAATGGCTTGAGGTCATCAATGGTAAGTCCAACATACATTACAAAAAAGGTGGCACGTGCTCTAACAGTAGAATATGTGTCCAATGTCATTCAAAGTGCTTTCTTTTGGAGGAATGTGAAAGAAAAAGTAGCAATTTGTGCTCTAATATTGAAAGTTTTGTTTAAGAGATAGAGAAGGTCCCATCGTGGGTCTCATTTATGAGCTCACACATAGAATGGTGGAAGAGGTATCAAAGCTGAATATAAATATCCTTGAAAGGCTTGATGAGATTTTATGCATAACTATGCAGTCTCCATTCCATGCTGCTGCATTTGTACTTCATCTTATTTGGAGGGAGAAATGCCCTGATAAGGATGTAGAGATTAATAATGGGTGGATGAATGTTCTAGAAAGATATACAAAAGGGGATCTTGAGAAGCAAGGTGCTATTTTTGATTAGTTGGCAAGGGGATTTTAAGAAGCGAAGTGTTATTTTTATGGGTTGACATGCTCAAATACATTTTCCCATCCAATTACAATCAATCCCAATAGAATACAACATCCCATCAAGTGGTGGAAAACATTTGGGGCAATCATGCCTAATTTGCAAAAATTTGCCATGAGTATGCTCTCAAAAGGAACATGGGCTTCTTCTTGTGAGAGAAGTTGAAGTACATTTTCATTAATTCACACGAAAAGAAGAAATAGTCCACTTCCAAAAACTATGAAAAAATTGTCTTACATACATAAAAATATGCGACTTGCATCCAAAATTAAAGAAAGAGGTTTTACAGTGGATATGATTGAAAAAGAGAAAGATGATGATAAACTCTTGAAATTGTAAGAGAGCATTGAGTAACTAGCGTCTTGAAGAGAAAGAATGATGCATTCCACACCATGCATACATGCAAAAGATGTTTCTAGTATTGCAATAGAGAATCCTACACATGATGATGATGATGATGATGATGATGACGACGATGACGACGATGACAATGACGATGAAGATGACGACGACAACGACGATTAAGAGGAGGAGGAGGAGGAGTATGTGGAGGAAGATGATGGCTGGTCATACATGATTATGTGCATATTTTGACATGACTTTGCACTCATATTTATAGACTTTTGTTCTTTCGCGATATCATATATGAGTTCATTATCTAATTTCAGTTTTATTTTCTATGTTTATTGAATTTATGCTCAAATGTCATTGATTTATGTTTCTAATCTCATTTGGAATATCTACAATAATTTTTGTAGAATTTATTTTGAGAAAAAAAAAAGTCACGTCCAAAACATTTTTCCGGTTTTGATTCAGACCTTCCAATCCATCCGAGTCCGAAGTACGATTCTCATCCGAATCAACTATGTATGTATGTATGTATGTATGTATGTATGTATGTATGTATGTATGTATGTATGTATGTATGTATGTATGTATGTACGTACGTATGTATATATATAGTGCCCCGACATGGCAAAAACATTTAGTATAGACAGGTCGGAAACAGATTTTCAGAGTTTCCAAAAATTTGGAAACCATATGAAACAAATATTATTTTTAAAAACTTAGAATTTGTAAAAACATGTACACCTATTCAAATACTAACGTCCTCAATGCCCAATACTGGGTACACAACGCACACACACCACGAGCATGAACTCACAAGAAGCTCCGCGAACTAAGTTTCTATCACTTCCGGAAGTGATGGGCAAACTCAGCCATAATGAAGCCTAGCACC